>CM076579.1:347596346-347923983 GCA_034641835.2 Pinus albicaulis | reverse complement strand
GATGTTGAATTACTTCAATACCCAAATAGTAATGAACATGACCCAAATCAGTGATTTCAAAACCTTTCTTCAACTCTTTCTTCATGGATGCAATATAGCTCTCACTGTTTTCTGTTATCAAAAGATCATCTACATATACCACAAGATATACAACTGTTTTTCCAACTTTCTTAACAAACAAAGTTGCATCATCAAGATCAAAATGTTTGAAATCAAGTTTCAGAAGATACTCGGTCAATTTCTCATACCAGGCTCGTGGTGCTTGCTTGAGGCCATACAAGGATTTTACAAGTTTGCAAACTTTGTGTTCTTGACCCTTTATCACAAATCCTTATAGCCGGGACATATAAACTTTATCCTTTAGATCTCCATTCAAGAAGGTTGTTTTTACATCCATCTGATGGAATTTCCATCCATTCTGAGCTACTAAGGCAAAGAGAGTCCAGATGGTGGTCCATTTTGCTGTGGGAGCAAAAGTTTCTTCATAATCGACTCCTTCTTTTTGTGTGAATCCTTTTGCCACAAGCCTGGCCTTGTGCTTGTCAAGTGAGCTGTCTGCTTTGTACTTGTTCTTGTAGACCTCTGATGGTGGTTTCGTTCCCAAAGGCAGATCAACCAGCTTCCAAGTGCCATTCTTTATCAAGGCATCATACTCCTTTTGCATCGCTTCTTTCCATTCATCATGAGAAGCGGCTTCTTTGAAGGAAGTTGGTTCATGATCTGTAGACAAACTCAATTCACGATTATAAGCAATATCCATATCAACGGGAGAATCGGAATTATCTACGTCACCTTCGTTTTGTTCAGTGGAACTTCTTGTTCTTGTTTTTCCAACCTCATCAGGATGAACATTCTCCAGTGTCTTTGTCAGCCATTTGGGAGGACCTTTTTGAGATGGCCTAGGCTGCTCATTTGACTGAGTTGGGATTGATTCAAGATTCAATCTCCCAATCCTGTCAATCACATCATTCAATGTGTCATCCGTGGTTTTTTCTTCATGTCGGGGAGAGAGTGCTTCAGGACATGATTCCACAGTTTGATTCAATATAGGAATCCCCCCTTCAAGATGTGGAATCTGATTATCAAATTCTTGGAAAGACTTTGCATGTGTGAATCTATCCAGGCAATCAAGTTGTCGCTCAACAACTTTGTCACTCTTGGAAGATTCAAGGAATATGACATCTCTTGCTATTACAAACTTCTTATTGGCTTCATCATAGAGATGATATCCTTTGGAGGTATTGGAGTACCCCAAGAAGATACATTTTAAAGCTTCAGCACCAAGTTTTGTTCCTTTGACCCTTGGGTATCAAGGCATAACAGGTGGACTCAAAGACCCTGAAATGCTTTACCAAAGGAATGTGGGCATGCCACATTTCAAAAGGAGTTTTGTTTCTAATTGAACTTGAAGGAAACATATTCTTTATGTAAACATCACATAGAACTGCATCATCCAAAAACATCAATTTTACATTCTTGAAAAATAACATGGACCGAACCATATTTAAAATATTTCTGTTCATTCTTTCATCTACACCGTTCTGTTGGGGATTATATGGCATAGTTGTTTCATGTTTGATTCCATGTTGACAAAGATAATTTTCAAATTCGTTTGAAGTGTATTCTTTTCCATTATCAGTACGTAGAGAGAGAATATGAGTTTGTGCATCATTTTCAATCCATGCATGAAAATTCTTGAATGTTTGAAAAGCATCAGACTTGTTCTTCGATGAGTAAATCCAACACATTAATTTGGTGTAGTCATCGATAAATGTCATCATGTATTTGTTTCCATTTGCGAAGCAATAGGTATAGGGCCACATAAATCTGAATGAACAAGTTCAAGTTTCCTATGTGCTCTTGAGTGTGAATCATGAAATGGCTGTTTGCTATGCTTTCCTAGAATACAAGCATCACATTCCTTAGGTTTTCTAGGAATTGTAGGCAATCCATCAACACCATTTTCTTCAACAAACGAAGGCTGTCATAGTTTAAGTGTCCAAATCTAGCATGCCATAAAAGACTTGATGGAAATGTACCTTCATCATGATATGAACTGAATGCAAAGTTCTGAGCATGAGAAGATGAACCTTTCAGCTTCAAGAGTCTCCCTTCTTCTATTCCCTCCATGACAAGTGAGTGATCTGATGCTGATTTGACCTCTGCCTTGCCATCAAACAAGTGAACTGAGTGTCCTTCTTCGGATTTCGATCGAGGACAACAAGTTTCTCTTCAACTCTAGAAATTATAGAACCTCATGAGATATAGTCGGAAGAGACGGTATTCAGCTTTGTTGTGCAAGCCACGATGGCAAGGTTTCAGATTTATCACCAAATATCTTGCTCCATCCTTTGTCAGTGAATTCTTCAAAAAAATCTTTTCTAAATGTCATGTGACATGTTGCTCTGAATCTAGCAACAATCATCTCTCCCATGAAGTAAATGAAACATCAAATGAGTTCAGGTTACTCCATTATTCTAATGTGCTAGAACGAATGAAATTTGATTAATTTGGATTTACCTTTGTCTTTGTCAGTTTGCCTCTGTCTTGATTTGTATCAGCTGTTGAGCTTTAGATTTCTTCTTGCTACTCTGAAGAAAATTGTAGGTCTTCTACCTTCTCTTCCTCTGGATGGACCTGAAGCATGTCTCTTTTCTCTCTGTGCCAAGTAGGCAGTCTCTTTAGAAGATGAAGGGACTATCATCTTCTTTTGAAGGAGGAGAGAAAAAAAAAAAAAAAACTTTGCTGGTAAAAAAAATCTTCTGAAGAGGAAAAATTTCTGCTATAAAAACTTTCAACTCTTGAAATCTGCTCAATTAAAGGGGCAAAAAACTCTTGCTGGAAAAATACTCTGAGTTTAAAACTCTTTCTAAAGACTGAATTTAAAAAACACAAGCTCTTTGCTAAAAACTGAATTCTGCACCAAAAAATATGTGTATTTTTTGTTTTGTTTGGAGAAAAATTTGTATGAGTAGCAGTTTTATGAAATGGGAGGGTGGTATTATGAATATGAATGGGGTGGTATTATGAATGTGGGAAGTGGAATGGTATATGAATGGGAGAAGCGGGATTTAAAAGGAGTGGAATGGCAGTATGAAGTGGCGGTATGTTATAAAAGGAGTGGCGGTGTTATAACATATGACAGCATAACATGATAGCGTTGTATATAACATAACATAATAGTTTATTATGTTATTGACAGCGTTTGAGCAGTCAATAGGCATCATAACATAATAGGCAGCGTTAGAGCGGTATTGACAGCAAAACATAATAGTTTATTATGTTATTGACAGCTTTTGAGTAGTCAATAGGCAGCATAACATAATAGGCAGCGTTTGAGCGGTATTGACAGCTTATAACATATATGAGCGGTGGTATTAAACATCAAGGGCAGTAATGTAGGTGGAGACTGTGTCAAGGGAAAAAAAATCGAATTTAGAATTCGTGGAGGGAGGGAGGCCGAGCGGCCATTTGGGAGGAGCGATGAAATTATGGGAGAACGGGAATAGGAGCAGGCCGGCTGCGTGGAGTGAGCGTAGTGTTTGCAAGCGTGCATGGAGCAGTGGGACTGCAGATGGTAAGGGCCGACGGGTTAAACAAAAATAAAAAAGTGCATTTAAATATCCTGAAGGGTGGTTTCTTTGCAGAGAAAGGGAAGCTCGAGCAGGTGGGTAGAGCGTAGGGAGGCCGAAAGGCTGTGGATTGGATGCGTTGTGAGGGCAATGAGTGTTGAAAGGCCGTGGATTGAATGTATGAAAGCGCTGAATTTATATGGAGGGCGTAATACAGTTGACAACATTTGGATGAATGTATTGACAGTGCTGTATATGGAGGGCGTAATACAGTTGACAGCGTTTAAATTTATATAACGCATACCATGTAATCAATACAACGCATACCATGTAATCAAAATACATTGCACACCATTTAATCAATAAAACCAGCGTATTGAATATGTGGGAGCGGTATAAAGGTGTGTTGGGAGCAGCGTGCAGGTGGAAGGAGTCTGGTCAATCGATAGGGAATGTGGGTAGGTGAAGAATTGTAGGGAAGAATTGTAGGGAGAGAGTTACAAATAAACTGAAATGACAGTGTGCAGGTGCTGAGTTGCAGAGTGGTAGGGGAGCCTGCAATTTGCAGTGTCTTCAGGAGCTGCAGGAGCTGGAGCTACAAATTTCAGGGCTATATAGAGAAAAAAAAATGCAGAATAACAGTGTAGCAATTAAGAGCAGCAAAAAACTATTAATAAAAATTTGACTGAGCAAAGGAGAGGGAGTTACACCACAGGCAGAAATGCCAATAGTGGAGCTGGCTCTGATACCATGTCAAAACCCGCAACACGAGCCGGGTGTGTATCGAAACCCGCAACGCGAGCCGGGTGTGTATCAAAACCCGCAACGCGAGCCGGGTGTGTATCAAAACCCGCAACGCAAGCCGAGTGTGTATCCATAGGATTAGGTGTCAACAATTCTTAAACAAGCATAGCCGTATTTTGTTGTCATTATTTCCTTTTATTGTCACATATGCCATCATCAAAATCCGAGTTGTAAAATAACCTTTTAAAACTTTACCCCAAGCTACTCTTTGTCATTCAATGTTTAATCCTTGCATGTGAAGTATCCCACTTTTGATATTTGAGAGTTGTTTCACCACATCAAGCAGGTTGCTGTTCAAATTCGATTATGCAAGTGTCATCAAGAAGCAAGGTAGCGAAGGTGTATAAAGCATCCATGGCATAAAAAAAGAAAACAAACAAGGGTAGTTACTGCATAAGGTATGAGCCTATGGATTTTAAGCTTCTGAATGAATATCCCACTACTATGGAGGCTTTCACGAAGGTTGGATGCCTACAATTATGCAAAAATTTACAGGGTTTCCATCTACAGGTATCCAAAGACTTTTCCACCAATTTTATAGTGACAACATCAAAGGTTGGGATTTTGAATCTCACAGTGTCACTAGAGATCATATCACAAGCTACATAAATTCATAGAAGTGGTGAAGAATGGTTTAAAGGTGCTAAGTTCATAACGCAAGGATGTGAAGAATTTCTCAAGCAGGAGCACAGAGGAGTTGACATGACAAATGACATCCCCAGAAGTTATATGAAAGAGAATTGTGCAAAGTTGTTGTTGGTGATCCAAAAATACTTCACCTGCGAAGGGAGATTCCACATGGCCTATTCCTATCATATTAGACTCCTACATTTTTTTGGTAAGAAACCACTTGACCTACCTTTATTTTTATATATGAGTTTGGGGAAAATGTCAGATAGAGTCTAGGTCAAGTCAGAAGGTAATGAGACAACACTATTTCACCATGGTCTGATCAAAATTTTAGTGCTGGAAGAGTTGAAAAGGTTAAACAGAGACTGGACTTATTTTCTGTTTATGAGTGGGTATGAAATAGATGTAGTGACTCCAAAGAAAGTTTCAAAACCTAAAACTACTCCATCCCCAGCTGAAATAGAAGAGGCTGAAGAAGAAAGAAGACAATCTCCTGTATAAACAATGGACATTGAAGAAGAACCTCTGCAAGAAACTGATATGCCTCAACCAGCACCTGCAAAACAGAAACAGAAGATTATCAAACAAAGTAGTAAGAGGATAACAAGGAGTCAGACATTGGCCAAAGGAAATATGGAAGATATCCTACATGCAATAGATATTGAGGAGTCCCCAATAGTGCAAGCAAAAGAAATTGAAGGTGATGGAAGGAAACTGAAGAAAGGCAAGTTAGTTAAGAATTTGGATTTTACAAGAGAGGATGATGGCTTCATATTTCAGCCAAGGAAGCCAATGACCAGGTTTGCAAAGAAGGCCATGGAGAGAAAAAGGGCAGAGAAAGTTAGTGAAGGTATGCAGCCATAAAACATCATATATTTGTCCCTAGCAGCAGAAGAAGAATTTTTCAAAGGGTAGAGAAAGGGAAAGAGAAGATGATTGAAAAATAGAGACAAATCTCCTCAAATAACAACTAAGGGAAGCAAGAGAATAAATATCGAGTTGAAGTTGGAAGCAGAGAAGCATAGGTCTGAAAAGGTTGAGTTTGACCAAATGATGAAAAAATGGGACAGTCAACTCTCAAATGTTTCAGAAGCTATGAGTAATGCCAAAAGACTGTTGAAGAGGACCCAACCTCTAAGACTTATAGCCAAACATACTAGGAGGATGAACTTGCACCTGCAAGCTAAAAACAAATCATTGAAAAATCAAGTAGAAGACCTTCAGGAACAAATGGACATGATTGAAGATGAGCTGGAGAAGAGGGCACTAAAAATGAAAGTGATTGAAGAACCTGAAGGTCAACCCATAGTTAATGAAGATGAAATTCCCAAAGATTGAAGAGTTGAAATGAGACATTTTTGTTAAGGTTTTAGCTTTCACGTGATATTTTTAGCTCAAAAGATAAAATTTTGAAGAAAATTACAAAATCTGCAATTTCTACCTTATTAGACAGTTTCGTAGCGAGCTCCAGGCTTGAAGGCCTAAAAAAGCTACGAAATTTATGAAGATGTTTTTTTGCCTATAAAAACAGTTTTTTTGAAGGTCCAAGGAGGGAGGTTGATGGTATTTACCCATTTTGACCTGAAAAAAATTATTTGGCCAACAAAGGTGGTAGAAGGAAAATATAAAAGGAAAAAACAACCTCACTACTAAACTATGCTACAAAACTACCTAAGATGCTCTGTTTTGTAGAGAGGTATTTTTAAAGTTTTTTGAAGGTTTGAAAGTTTTTTGAAGCTCAACAAACCATGTTGAAGTATTAAAGGGTATCAGTGGAATAATCTAACAAATATTTGGCCTTCGACAAAGTTGTCTTCTTCACCAACTCAACAAAGGACAGTCAACAAGTGTCATGTCATCGTTTCCTTAAATATATGATGACCATTTTGTAGTTTATTGAGGGAATTTATTCTTTGATGGTGGATAGTTCCATTTGAGCACCTAAATATTTTTTATGTAATTATGCACTCCTTTAGTTAGTAGTTGTAATAAATATAACTAGAGTCCTATTAGGAGAATGACTCTTAAATGGATAGGTGTATTTTTATGTTCTAGAAATAGATGTGTCAGTTATGATTAGCTGTCAAAGTAAAGGTTTGATGATCAAGAATCCTATGTAATGTAAAGGAAGTCTATTTATAGACAGAATATCGAATATCAAAGGGTTGGGAGAATGATTTGATACAACTACTATTGTAATTTCTGATATCAGTAATAGACAAACAATGAGTTTTCTTGCTTTACCTAAGATTCTTGATGTGTTTCAATGGGTTTATGTGTCTCTTTTATATCTTTCTTCCAGTAGTATTGATGCTAAATTACTCAGAATTCATATCATATATGCTCTGAATTCCTTTTAGCATTGAGTCACTGATTATTCTCATGTGTTAGTGTTGTTCTATCATTGAAATAGAAAAAGCCTCAACTTCCATAAGTAGGAATGATTATCATTGATTTCCTTTTATTGACTCCATGAGCCCAATGGTAGTTGAATCTTCCTCATTTTTCACCTGCAATCACGTACACTAAAACACTCACAGTGTTAGCCATCTGTTTTAAGACTTAATTGAGTAAATCATTTGATAAGTTGAGAGAGTCCTCTCAGGCTGAAGAGGCTAATCCTTAGTCAAAAGTGGTCTGAAATAGTTACTCCAAGTTAACTATTGAAGCAGCCCAACATGACACAATTTGGTGATAACATTTTGGCGCCATTTCCGGGGACACGAAGGTGTAAATTTTCTTCGTGAAGAATGAAAAAGTTCAGATTTGAATTTTGATGGTGAACGGAGGTCAAATACAGGAAGGTTGTACCATTCACCTGGCGACTCCATTGTTCAAGATCTCGAGCTTCAAAGTTCAGAGCGACTTCACTGGGAAAAATCCAAATTTCAGAACATTCATGGTGATCCAAGATGACATGGTATGTGGAAAACCCTTTATATGATGAAATGTTACAAAATGTAAGGGATGAGTTAGTAGAATTTCAAATAGATGAACATTTCTCAACAATAGTATTCCGTTGTTTGAAACCCAGTCGACTCACACCTGAAAATAAAATTTGTTTTCTTGGTTTAACTGCTGAAAAAATAGAGAATTAAATTGAACTATTGGATGTTCAAATTGGATCATATGATTTCCAAGATCCTAAACAGTTCTTGGAAAGTCTTCCTCCTCCAAAAAATGAGGAAATTGTTATACCATTTGACTTACAGATAAATGAGGAATGTGGTTATGAGCTTGATATTGTAGAGTTGGAATCAAGGTTCAACCTTGATGAAGAAAATGAAAAGGATATCTAGGATCAATTTGTCATTGAGAGCTTAAAAGGGATATCAATAAATTATGTCTTCTATGATCCCATAGCTGAGTACATGGAATATTTCTATAGTTCAACTTTTCAATTATTTTTTCACTATGAAAAATAGACCCATATTCTCTTACCTTTATCATTTCAGAATACCGTTTTCTTTTGGTTCAAGTGTAGTCAAGGGGTTCAAGTATAAGATCAACTCATGGCTTTATTGGAGGTTTCAAGTCACTTGAATAAAAAATGAATATTGCAGCTGTTAGGGTAGGTAGGAGTGTGTGTGAATAAGCTCAAGTAGACTGAGCATTTTTTCTATATGTACAGATCTGGTTTTTCAACAGGAATCTTCAAGCTTGAGCCCAAGGAGAAGGATATAAGATTTTGAAGAAGGCTTTGTGAATTTTATAATTTTTGTTTTCAACAAGGATGGCACTGGAACTACATGTTCTTTTCTATACCACAGGGGTGCATCATCCCCAGTGGTGCCATTGTTATCACTCATTATTTTAAAAAATTGCAATGATAGGGTTCATGTTGTCTCATAAGTCATTTTCATGAATTTTTTGAAAAAAAATTCATTTGGTGATATGCACCATAAGTTTAAAACCCATCCCAAATCATGTCAAATCATGTCAAATCAACCTAATCTCATCTAGTTGTAATTCCCATGTCTTCTTACCATAAAACATTCCACTGGTCATTTTTTCATAGTTTCCTAGCGAATTACATGGTAAATCAACAATTTTCGCTACGAAACTACCTGAAACAGTTTTCGCTATGAAACTGCGTTTTTATGCAGAAAGGGTCAAAGTGGTGTGAGGTGTCAATGTTTGATTAGACATGTAAAGGGTGAGGTCATTTGAGTTTGTTATGATGATTCTCAAACATGCATAGCCGTATTTTGCTGTCATTATTGACTTTTATTTTCACATATGCCATCATCAAAATCCGAGTTGTCAAATAACCTTTTAAAACTTTACCCCAAGCTACTCTTTGTCATTCAGTGCTTAATCCTTGCATATGAAGTATCCCACTATCGATATTTGAGAGTTGTTTCACCACATCAAGCAGGTTGCTGTTCAAATTCAATTTTTCAGGTGTCATCAACAAGCAAGGCAGTGAAGGCGTATAAATCATCCATGGCATCAAAAAAGAAAACAAACAAGGGTGTTTACTGCGTAAGGTATGAGCCTATGGATTTTAAGCTTCTGAATGAATATCCCACTACTATGGAGGCTTTCAGGAAGGTGGGATGCCTACAGTTCTACAAAAAGCTACAGGGTTTCCATCGACAGGTATCCAAAGACTTTGCCACAAATTTTACAGGGACAACATCAAAGGTTGGGATTTTGAATCTCATAGTGTCACCAGAGATCATATCAAAAGCTACAGAAATTCCTAGAAGTGGTGAAGAATGGTTTAAAGGCACTAAGTTTAGAATGCAAGGATGTGAAGAATTTCTCAAGCAAGATCACAGAGGAGCTGACATGACAAATGGCATCCCCAGAGGTTATATGAAGGAGAATTATGAAAATTTATTGTTGGTGATCCAAAAATACTTCACTTGCGAAGGGAGATTCCACATGGTCTATTCCTATCATATTAGACTCCTTCTGCATTTTGTTTGTAAGAAACCATTTGACCTACCTTTCTTTTTATAAGGATTTTGGGGAAAGTTTCAGATATATTCCAGGTCAAGTCAAAAGGTAATGAGACATCTCTATTTCGCCATGGTCCGATAAAAATTTTAGTGTTGGAAGAGTTGAAAAGGTTAAACATAGACTAGACTTCATTTATATTTATGAGTGGGTATGAAATAAATGTAGTGAATCCAAAGAAAGTTTCAAAACCTAAAACTACTCCATCCCCAGCTGAAATAGAAGAGGTTGAAGAAGAAAGAAGATAGTCTCCTGTAGAACCAATGGACATTGAAGAAGAACCTCTGCAAGAAATGGATATCCCTCAACCAACACCTGCAAAACAAAAACAAAATATTATCAAACAAACAAGTAAGAGGATAAAAAGGAGTCAGGCATTGGCCAAAGGAAATCTGGAAGATATCCTACATGCAATGGATATTGAGGAGTCCCCAATAGCGCAAGCAGAAGACATTGAAGGTGACGGAAGGAATCTGAAGAAAGGTAAGTCAGTTAAGAAATTGGATTTTGCAGGAGAGGATGTTGGCTTCATATTTCAGCCAAGGAATTTAATGACCAGGTTTTAAAAGAAAGAAATGGAGAGCAAAAGGGCAGAGAAAGTTAGTGAAGGAATGCAGCCAGAAAACATCATAGATTTGTCCCCAGCAGAAGAAGAAGAAGTTGTCAAAGGGAAGAGAAAGGGAAAAGAGAATATGATTGAAAAATTAGAGAAAAAACTCCTCAAATAATAATTGAGGGAAGAAAGAGAAGAAATACTTGAGTTGAAGTTGGAAGCAAAGAAGCATGGGTCTAAAAAGGCTGAGTTTGACTAGATGATGAAAAAATGGGATAGTCAACTCTCAAATGTTTCAGAATCTATGAGTAATGCCAAAAGACTGCTAAAAAGGACCCAACCTCTAATACTTATAGCGAAACATACCATAAGGATGAACCTGCACCTGCAAGTTGAAAACAGATCATTGAAAAATCAAGTAGAAGACCTTCAAGAACAAATGGATATGATTGAAGATGAGCTGGAGAAGAGGGGACTAAAAATGAAAGTGATTGAAGAACCTGAAGGTCAACCCATTGTTAATGAAGATGAAATTCCAAAAGATTGAAGAGTTGAAATGATACATTTTTGTTCAGGTTTTAGCTTGCAAGTGATATAATTTTGGCTCAGAATATCAAATTTTGAATAAAATTACAAAATCTACAATTTCTGCCTTATTAGGCAGTTTTATAGCGATCTCCAGGCTTGAAGGCCTAAGAACACTACGAAATTTCTGAAGATGCTTTTTTTCCTATAAAAATAGTTTTTTGAAGGTCCAAGGAGGGATTTTGATGGTATTTACCCATTTTGACCTGAAAAATATTATTTGGCCAGCAGAGGTGGCAGAAGGAAAAGATAAAGTACAAATGCCACCTCACTACTAAACTACGCTACGAAACTGCCTAAGATGCTATGTTTTGTAGCGAGGTATTTTTAAAGGTTTTTGAAGGTTTGAAAGTGTTTTGAAGCTAAGCTAACCACGTGGAGGTATTAAAGGGTATCAGTGGAATAATCTAACAAATATTTGGTCTTCGACAAAGCTGTCTTCTTCACCAACTCAGCAAAGGACAGGCTCCAAGTGTCGTGTCATCATTTCCTTAAATATAAGATGACTGTTTTGTATTTTATTGAGAGCATTTATTCTTTGATGGTGGCTAGTGCCATTCGAGAACCTAACTACTTTTTGATGTAACTATGCACTCCTTTAGTTAGTAGTTGTAATAAATATAACTAGAGTCCTGTTAGGAGAATGACTCTTAAATGGATAGGTGTCTTTTTATGTTCTATAAATAGATGTGTTAGTTATGATTAGCTATCAGAGTAAAGGTTTGATGATTAAGAATCCTATGTAATGTAAAGGAAGTCTATTTATAGACAAAAGATCGAATATCAAAGGGTTGGGAGAATTCTTTGATACAACTACTATTGTAATTTCTGATATCAATAATAGAAAAACAATGAGTTTTCTTGCTTTATCTGAGATTCTTGATGTGTTTCAATGGGTTTATGTGTCTCTTTTATATCTTGCTTCTAGTATTATTGATGCTAAATTACTCAGAATTCATATCATATATGCTCTGAATTCCTTTTAGCATTGAATCACTGATTATTCTCATGTGTTATTGTTGTTCTATCATTGAAACAGCAAAAGCCTCAGCTTCCATAAGTATTAATGCTTTACATTGATTTCATTTTACTGACTCCATGAGCCCAAGGGTGGTTGAATCTTCCTCATTTTTCACCTGCAATCACATACACTAAAAAACTCTTAGAGTTAGCCATCTGTTAGACCTAATTGAGTAAATCCATTGATAATTTGAGAGAGCCCTCTGAGGCTAAAGAGGCTAATCCTCAGTCAAAAGTGGTCTGAAATACTTACTCCAAGTTGACCATTGAAGCAGCCCAACAGGACACAATTTGGTGATAACACTCGGGACCGGCGAGCATTTCTTTACAACAGGAATTTTGACAGTTTCAAAAATTTGAGGAACTATAGGGATATTGAAAATTTGAGGGTTCCCCGGGATGAAGACATGCACTCCCAACACGAGGGCGATACTTCCAGGTTTGGTGCCTTAAGTAAATATGAACATGAAGTTGAACACGTCGTGATTCAACCCCTGCACAGAGCCCATTGAGTGCAACCCTTGGCCTGGATGGCTCAGATGCCATTAGGAGTCCTAGGTACGCTCCATGACATGCCTCGATACCCTGAGAAACATTTACCCAAGTTCGACCCCGAAAAGGGAACATTGGTCGAGGATCACATTAGTAACTTCTACCTTTCATTGCAGATGATGATAGTGTAGTATGACGAATTAGCATGCTGGATTTTTCCCCACACCTTAGAAAATAAAGCCGCTACCTCGTATTTCTCTTTGCCTATTACTTCCATCCGGACATGGGAAGAATTCCGACGTACTTTCCTTGAGAATTTTTTGGAGGATAAGACCCCTTCGATGCTCCTCACGAAGTTCAGGACTTTAAAATGTCAGAAGAAGGAAAGGGTCAAAGATTTCAATTAACTTTTTGCGACCATCTTGAACAAGTTTCCCCCCAACATGGTCCTCAATGATTCCATCACCATAGACTATTACACCAGGGCCCGTCCACGGGACATTGATGTGTTTGTTAAGGGCGAAGCCAGGGCTACCTTAGCCAAAAATTTCACGATGGCTCTCGCCATTGAGAAATATATGCTTTCCATAGGAGCTCTGGACCATGATAATCGTGATGATCCGAAGTCCACCAAAAAGAGGGCGCAACCCTCAACTTGTAAGTCATGGGACAAAGAGAAGACACATTCAACTTCAAAAGTATTACTAAATATCTAAAAGTCCTAATGAATGAGGTCTCAAATATGAAAAGGAAAATCAGTGACACTACCTCGAGCAACAAGCCCCAAAAACCTTTCTTTATAAAGAACAACAATACACCGTGTTAGGGTCTCGTGATTTAGCAAATTGGTAGACCAAATGCACAGGGTAACATGAAACCAGTCTTTGGAGTCCCAGGACGTAGCATATTATTAGTTTTTTTTGTTTGGTTGGGTTGGATAAAATGATCAAGTGGAATAGGTGGTGTTGTAGCTCCTAGAGACAGCCTAGAGTTGTGATAGACCAGTGCCTAGGACATCTTAGCATAGCAAGGAGCATATAATGTAATGTATGAAGTTGTCAGCTTCAGCTCTCATGCTATCTCCTGTAAACATGGAAACGAAATAGAATGGGACCAAACTCTCAGAAACTGACACAGGAAAAAGAGATACTGCAGAGGCAAGATGCAGAATTCTAATACAAAAGCAACAGACAATTCAGAGACAGTTTGCTGCAAAGCGGGCCGATTCAGAAATACTTCACAGACATAAATTATTAGAAGGTGTATGTAGTGAAATAAATATCGAGAAGATATTAGTTAACATCAGGCTAATACCCAGATATACAATACCACCATGCATGGGCTTACCAATTTAAGAATCCATACATGATAATAGCATTTTAAAAGCACCCTCCCAAAGCAACTAATATAGCAGAAACACGGTTTAGATGAATAATGGAACAGAATATCATGCATGAGCCATATTTAAAGCGCTTGACTGGTCCAAGCATGGGCATCAACTAGGATGAATCCATACCAGAAATCAGTGATCCACTCGCATTCCAAAACATGATACAGGAAGGATGGATGAAATGAAATGTTCTATTAGTATAGCACAATAAAGAGAGTTACAGACTGTGAAATACCAAAGACCGGAATCCTCTTTGACAGATAGAACTCCTCCTCACTGAGGGCCTATGGGCTCTGAGCCTTCATACAAGAATTTTAAAAAATGTATGCAAAAAGCCTTTCACTGCATAATTTTTTGATAAAAATATGGAACCCTTAAAATGCATTTCTTCATGGTTTTTATAGGAGAAACTAAAACCTAGTAAAAGAGGTAGGCGATGAGCATTTAATTTACATAATTAAGGAAAAATGGCGGAAACATTCACGCCCATACTGTTGAATGACTGTGCTGTGTTGTTCGTACTCTGTGGCCTGCTCTCTGAAATAAATGCACTGGGTAGAAATCTCTCTAGGGACACGACAAAGCAGTAAAATCACACCAATATCCGACCTTTCCTGGAAAGAAAACTCTGTTGAAATAAAGCCTTGAGGACATTGTTTTCTGTGTATAGATCTTTCGAATAATGTGCAAGATCTTCAAGTTGGTACTTTGCTTCAAAAGGCTAGAACAAGCCCCCCCCAAAATCTTCAGCTACCTGTCTTTAATTCTCTACTGATCACTGATATTCTTTATCTGCCCCATTGATATCTTCATCTGTAAAATCGGTGCCTTGAATGTCCCTGCAAGGTTTGAAAAATTTGAACCTTGCCTCTTTAATTGAAGTCTTGTCGCTTTGGCTTACGAGGAATTTCATCATAATTCTGCTCTGCAAAATGGTCTTTTGATGTGGGCTCTATCACTGCAATTGAGACTGTGAATCATAATAGTTATCCTCAACTGTAATCCTGCAAAATCCATAAACTTATTAAGAAAAAAAATGCATGGGAGGGTGGATGCAGTGGAGATGACTGTGTAGCATAGCGACGTGATGAAATGGCAGAATATGCAGAATGGCGATGCAAGATACAGTGGAACGATGGTGAATAGCCGGACGGAGAATTCGGACCAGAAACATCAAACTTAGCTTATGGACGGGACATATAAGGGGCGGGGGTAGAAATGCGAAGCACACGTGGTAAGGGTGACGTGGAGGAAGACTTGGTCAACAACTGGTCATGCAAATGATCTGGACCATACAATCTCAAAACAAGATCAATGGTTGAAACTGCATTGGAGGGCAATGAGACGGTGGGCCAGGAGTGCGATGGGCTTGGATTAAATCTCGTGCAACTTCGGAGCGCAATGACCATCGGATGGAGGCTCTCAGATCGGATGACTGTGATGAATATCGCTGCGCGTCTTTGTCGGATCAATAACGCGCGATGGAGGGTGGTTTCAGGGCCATACGTGGAGACACGCGGTGGGGAATGGGTGGAATCGCTCCGTTTTGGAGAATACCGCCTGCCGCTGAAAAGCGGTGCGATATAAACTACTTTTGAACAGTGTTTTGGGTGCGGGGACCACTAGAACAAGCGCATCTTGGACCGTAGACTTATAATTTGATCAGACGGTGAATAGGTAGGCTACGAGGGCAACGGAGACGAATAAACGCCATTCGATCTTGTACAGATCTATGGCTCGAACTGCTCCCGATATTATTTTGATAAGCGCTTACCGAGTTAGCACTCGATTCAGGCTTTCGGTCTCGTGGAGGAAAATAACAGAGGGGCTAGGGTTGAAGGAGCTATGCCTCGAATATTTTCAAATATGAATTTCCAGCCTTCGATAATGCATTTTGGAGGCGGGAAATGGTAACGATAGGCTTGAGAATGGTTTTCCAAGGCTGCGAAGGGGGAATTCGAGGGCTTTAAGCCAGATTGACTGAAAATTTAAATAGGAAGCGGATTATGAACAACATCTCGGCTCCACCTGGGGACGACATGTTCATCTTTGGACATGTCGAGAACTCGCAGACCCTCTGATCATCATGTATGCAGACTCTGCTCTCCAGCACCTCTATTTTTCACTTTATAATTCATCACAACACCAACATTATTCAAACGCAAGAAAAAAGGAAACTATCATACAATATAAAACATCAGGCTGTCTTTTCCTGAATTAGAACTGAAAGTAGGGCTTAAGGAATTGACCGTTTACAGGGGCATCCAGCAAGTCGCCCTGTAAATTCTCCAACCTGAAAGTATTATTGCCCCCCTTTTCCACAATTTTGAAAGGACCAAACCAGAGGGGGTCAAATTTACCATGTTTACCTTTTTCAGCTCGTCGGATATCCCACCTGAGTACCAAATCACCAATCTGCAGCTTCCTGTCTTTTGCATGATGATCAAAAATGTGTTTCATTTTCTCTTGATATTCCATTAACCTCTGATTCACCTGGCCCCGTGTTTCCTCTAATTCCACCAATTGATTGATTCTCCTGATCATGTCATCAGGTTCCTCCTGGCTTTCTTGCATGAATCGGGCCACTGGTAAAGCCAGCTGTGTAGGAAAAGCTGCTGCTCGTCCATATACCAATTCATAGGGAGATTTCCCAGTTGCTCTCTTGCTGGTGATTCTATTAGCCCATAGAGAAAACTTCAATTGGGAATCCCAATTCTTCTGATTTTCATTGATAGTCTTCTTCAAGGCCTTCATCAGAGTTTTATTTGAAGACTCTGCCAAGCCATTTCCTTGTGGATAGTAAGCTGTAGAGTGACTCAGTATGATATTGTATTGCTGGCAGAAATTCATAAAATTTGCAGACTTGAAGGCCTGTGCATTATCAGTCACTATCCTAGCAGGACAGCCAAACTTGGATATGATGTTTTCCTCCATGAACCTTATGATCACAGTATTTTTAGCATTCCTTGCAGGTATGGCTTCCACCCATTTATTGAAATAATCCGTGGCTGTTGATATCCATTTATGTTGTCCACTTGATGGAGGATGTATTTCACCTATAAAATCAATACCCCATTGTTTGAATGGTTCATCCACATGCACTGGAATCAGGGGAAATGGTGCTGATTTCTGTCTCTCAGCAAATTTATGACATTTATCACATCCTCTTACCCTAGCAAAAACATCTCCAAAAAGTTTTGGCCAATAGAAACCAGCTTTCAGAATTTTATGTGCTGTGGTCCTCCAGCTGTAGTGACCTCCACAAATCCCTTCATGAAACTCTGCTATAATACTCTCGACTTCATTCTCTATGAGACACAGGAGTAAGATGCCTGAGGGATCCCTCCAGTATAGCCGGCCATTGGCGACTATATAATTCTATGATTTCAACTGTAATGCTCTGTATTTAGCTTTATCACAGCTTGGAGGGAAACTGAGTGTAAGGAGATATTCTACTATCTCTTTGTACCACTGGCTGGTGAGCTACTTTATATGCGTTTCTGAAGTAGCTACCCCAATTCCATGTCGTTCTTCTTTCTCCTCAGATTCCTCACTTGCTATAATGGACAAATTTATGTCCAGGGCTTGATAGTTTGATTCTGATAACATTTTGGCTAGCCCCTGTCCTTTGACGAGCTTAGTAGGGCAGATGTCTAAGTCATATTCCTATATTTTAGCAATCCACTTACCCCTTTTTCCTTCACTACCCCCCTGAATAAGGATATCTTTTACCGCAGTTGCAGGCACAAATGCAGTGATGTGAGACTGTAAGATATATACGCAGAATGCTTTGAGGGATTTCACTAGAGTGTATGCTTGCTTTTCCAATATGTTGTATTTTAATTCTGCATCACGGAGCACCTGACTGAGAAAGGAAATAGGCTGCTCATACCCTTCCTCATTCTTCTGCAATAAAACTCCTGCTATTGTATGAGGTGATGCAAAAGAGAAAATCATGAAAGGTTTATCATAATCTGGTCCAGCCAGCACAGGGGCTTCTGCAAAAGCATTCTTTATCCTGGTAAATGCCTCCCGTGATTATTGCAACCAATTTACCTTATTATCCTTCTTTAGCATATCTGTTATATGCCTAACTATTTCAGCATAGTTAGGGATAACCTTCTCAAGAAATTGATGCGCCCTAAGAATAATTGTACCTGTTTCTTATTTCTGGGAAAAACAATACTGTTTATAACCTCTACCCTCTTAGCATTAGGGGAATTTTGAGGTCTAAAATGGGCCTCCTAAGGAAATTATAAAATAACAGTGGAAAAAATCAAATAAGATTTGATGACATCATCAAATTTTAGAGGGAAAAATGGAAAAACTACTTTTTCAAATTTTCAACTTATCTCCCAAATTTTTTACTCAAATTTCGAGCGGGAGTACTCGTTGGATGCGAAATTTAATTCCCGTCCAAGGAGTACCCATGTTGCATACTTTTTATGGACCCTGGTACACGAAAAATGAAAAATACATGAAAAAAGTGATTACAATCATGTTTTTCATGTATTTCTCATTTTTCGTGTAGCAGGGTCCATCAAAAGTATGAAACATGGGTACTCTTTGGATGAAGAATTAAATTTTTCATCCAACAAATCAATACAGGAGATAAATTAATGTATTGAAAAACTAGTTTTATTATTTTATTATTTTTTAATATTTTTACCCTTTTATTTAAAAAATGGTGAATCATCCCCCATGGTTGACATCATCATCTTGAATTCTATTGGTTGTTATAAAGTTTATTTTTGTTGTACATTTTTCTTATGAGGCCCATTTTAGACCTCAAAATTCCCCTAATGGATCTATCTTCACCCCATCTTTAGTCATAATATGGCCCAAAAGCTTTCCCTCTTCTAATGCAAATAAAGACTTTTGAGGATTCAGAGAGAGACCATACCTTCTGCATTTCTCAAAAGTTCTCTGCAGGTGCTCAATGTGCTTAGCATCATTCTTAGAAAACACAGTGATATCATCTAGGTAGACCACCAGGAATTTATCCTGCTCCCCAACAAAAGCAATATCCATTGCCCTCTGAAAAGTGGCCCCTACATTAATCAATCCAAAAGGCATCCTGGCATACATAAATGTACCCCATGGTATGGTGAAAGCAGTATAATTTTGATATTCTGGAAGTACAGCCACCTAGTTATAACCAGAGAATCCATCCATCATTGACATTTTGGTAGCTCCTCTTACTTTCTGCAGGATGTGATCCATTTTAATTAGTGGATAATTATCCTTTAAGGATGCTCTGTTTAAATTCCTAAAATCCACACACGGCCTAATTTCTCCATTCTTCTTGCGTATAGGGACAAGGTTTGCCACCCATTCAGAGTACCTCAGTGGTACAATTATTTTGGCCTTCAGTAGCTTCTTAATTTCTTTCTCAATAGAAGGCAGCAGCAGGGGATTTATTTGTCTGAGCTTCTGCTTGTGGGGCTTTGCATCTGTCTTCAGTGGAATTTTGTGTTGCATAATATTGATATCAAAAGTTTTCAAGTCTTGATAGGACCATGCAAACACATCTTTGTAGGTCTGAAATAACTTCTGATATAGCTTTTTGTATTCTCCGGGGATTTTCTTTGACAATTTTACAATTTTGGGCTCAGCCTCAGTACCCAAATTCAGGTCTTCTACCTGATTCTCTTCTACCACTTTGTTTGGCTGCAACGGTACATCATTCTTATCAAATAATATTTCTAGAGGTACCATCCCTCTAGGTATAATGTTTCCCTTTAGCTGCAACACTTTGTTTCCTGCCACTTTCCCCTCCCAATTTCTTTCTGAAGTATTTTCAGACTCAACCTCTTCTTCTTCCATATCAATCTCCATATTGAAGAATTCTCCTACTGTTTCCAGGAATCTCTTCATCTGCTCTTCATCTTCAAACACCTGCCAGTGTTTGATATTATCCAGGATTGAAGGCCGATAACGCACCTCAAATTCATATCTTAAAAGAGGGTTCTGAGGTGGTCAGAATGTACTAGTAGCCACAGCAAGGGAATCAACCATCCTATTCTGTTCTCGGGGCATGAAATGGATATTGAATGCCAAAAATAAATTCTCTATGATGTCCCAAACTTCATTCCTATAAGCCCTTAGTCTAGGATGTTTGGTCTGACACTCATTCCTGACTTGTCTGACTACTATTTCTGAATCTCCCAGAACTTTTAAACTTTGTATATTCATACTCATGGCTATCTGTAATCCCAACATAAGTGCTTCATATTCAGCCACATTATTTGTGGCTTCATATTCTAGCTTAAAAGACAGTGGGATCCATTTGCCTGCAGGAGAAATCAGTAGCACTCCAGCTCCATTTCCTTCTCTTGAATTTGCTCCATCAAAATGTAGTGTCCATATTCCTGCTTCCATGTTCTCTAAGGGCTGCTCAGTCTTGATCTGGCAGAAGGATGGTTCATGAGCATAATCTTGATCTTCTTCCAGCATCAAGCATGAAAAATCTCCTTCCTTACTGTAAACTGGTGAGTTTACAGAATTGTCAGCCTTGGTCACCATCTTGACAAATCTAGTCTCCCTGTACAATCTCCTCTCTTGGCCACCAAAAACTGGGATAGTGGCATATGTTAAATCCATCTTGATTGATCCACCAATTTTTTTTCCCCAGGACCTTGACAGCAACATACCAAAACGAGCTGGGATGTCAACCACCACGATGTCCCTTACCACACTTTTTGCTGGGATTTGGGCTAAATTGACTACCAAATCCTTGATCATCCCCAAGCATTTAACTCTTTTGGAATCAAATGAGTAGAGGTCTTTGTATGGACGTGTGATTTGTAAACCTAATTGTTCCATGACTGACAGAGGCATAAGATTATGGGAAGCTCCAGAATCTAGCATACAATTATGTAATAGCAGGTTATGAATTACTAGAGACACAATGAAGGGAGGAGTAGAAGGATCTACCTCCTCAACGTGTGGGCCAAAAACCACCATGGATCTCTCTTCTTGAAGGATGAGACTATCTGGGATGATTGGTGCTTCTGGAGGGAGCATGAAAGATGTGACTTGAGATTGATATGCTGGCTGTTTCAACAGTTCAGTCAAGGGGACTGGGATTTTGACCTTTTCGAGTTCTTTTTGCAGATTGAAAGCAAGAGGGGACTTTTCTATCACAACCTCTTTTGAATATTTATTTTCAACTGCGGGCTGGGCTTCTTTTGACACAGATTTGGAATTAGGGGAAGTGACTAATTTTGAAGAAAAAGGAATTTGATCATTAGACTGCAAAGGTTTGTTGAGGGGTCGTTTACCTTTGTCTGTAGCTTTCTGCATTGTTGATTCCTCCTGAGCAGGTGCTTCCTTTTGGGGTAGCTCTTCTTCTCGCTCTTGGGTACGATTCCTCTTCCTAGAAGATCTGAGATCATATCTCCTATTGAAGTGTGCTTGCATGAAATCATCAAATTGTTTACAATAATGATCAAATTCTGCTTCTTCTGCATCTCTGATCTTTTCTTCTTCTTGCAATGAGCACCCAGCTTCATTATTCCCTTGCAAAGGGCATTCTTCTCCATCACTATTTGAAAAGGCAAGATTTGCATCCTTCAGCCGGTAGACAATGTCCTCAGTAGAATCATCTATTGGACCTTCCAGGTACAATGGGTGTGGCACTTGATCTTGTTGCTCCTTTGCTTCCCTTGGCAATATTTGCAAGGGTGGTTTCCTATATTGAGGATTGTAACCTCTGTTTGGAGCATTCTGGAAGTTTTTGAAAGCTGTGTTCTTGGATTCCAATTCAAGCTTAACCTTTTTCTTAATCAATTTTCTCATTTCTTCCATTTTGTCGTTGGCTGAGTCTCTGTCTTGGTTAGAGGTAGATACCTCTTCTTTCCCCCTTCTTCTAATATCCTGTTCAGATTTTCCTTTTGATTTTCCAGTGGAGGCAAAGTTTTCTTCCAGTTCTAGTGCATCTGCCTGAGCATCGTCCAGAGTAGTAGGTTTTCTTTCTCTAAGAGAGAAGCCAAATTCTGAATCAAAGGCTGCTACAAAAACAACTTTAGCAGCAGTTTGATGGGGTTTCATATCAGCAGGGAGACTCAGATATAATTTAGTAAATCTCTTGATAAATTCTAACACTCCTTCATTGTGTCTTTTATTTAGTGTATTGAACTCAATGAGAGAATTTCCATGATCTTTCTTCTCTCCCCATTTCCTGAGAAAAGTGTCTTCCATGTTATCCCAAGTGGTAATAGAACGGCCAGCCAATGTTTTAAACCATTTTCGAGCTTCACCATCAAGAGACTGCACAAATAGTCTTAAGACCACATCTAAATGTTCAACATTAAAGTTCTCTGCAAAGGAGCAGAAAGTCTCAAGATGTTTTTGAGCATCAATTTCATTTTCTCTATTGAATCTGGGCAAGACCTTCAGACAGTCTTGGGGCATATCATTCAGCACTTGGGGTAATGCCAGGGGAGCATATTTATTCATCAAGAAAGCCGGAACATTAGCCATTGGAGGAGGTGGAGGTAGAGTGGTAGTTTGATGAGTAAGGGGAGGAGGCGGAGGAAGTGGAGTATGAATAATAATAGGAATATACTCAACTACAGCTTGAGGAGTTGAGGGGAGCAAAGGTCTATTAATAGGAGATACTTCAGTTACTTCCTTGACCTCTTCAACCTCAGGAGTAGGATGGAGACTGTTTTTATTTTTGATACCCTCTCGAGGTGGACTATCTGAATAATAATAATCAGTATCTCCCACAGTGGAGTCGGGAATTTGCAACTGAGAATCTTGAGAGGAGGAGGAAGGAAAATCTTCTGTGGATACTTCAGGAATTTCAGAATGGGCTGATTTCCATTCCCTCCAATTTCTTCTATGTATAATCTGTTCAGGGTCAGACACTAAAGGTGTCTTTGGCTTAGACGAATCTGACCTCAGGTGTGGTTTATGAGGAGCCAGGACTACAAATAGATATGTCAAATAACAAATGTGGAGTCGCCAAAGTGAGGGATTTACAACTCTCAACTCTCTAAGCTCACCTACTTAGAGAGTGAATAAGATTTTGTCGAGGTCCAGGGATTCTGATTTTCTTAAATTCATCCCCGGCAACGGTGACAGAAAGATTTTGTAGCTCCTAGAGACAACCTAGAGTTATGATAGACCAGTGCCTAGGACATCTTAGCATAGCAAGGAGCATATAATTTAATGTATGAAGTTGTTAGCTTCAGCTCTCATGCTATCTCCTATAAACAGGGAAATGAAATAGAATGGGACCAAACTCTCAGAAACTGACACAGGAAAAAGAGATACTGCAGAGGCAAGATGCAGAACTCTAATACAAAATCAAAAGACAATTCAGAGACAGTTTGCTGCAAAGCGGGCCGATTCAGAAATACTTCACAGACATAAATTATCAGAAGGTGTATGTAGTGAAAGAAATATCGAAAAGATATTAGTTAACATCAGGTTGATACCCAGATATACAATACCACCATGCATGGGCTTACCAATTTAAGAATCCATACATGATAATATCATTTTAAAAGCACCCTCCCAAAGCAACTAATATAGCAGAAACACGGTTTAGATGAATAATGGAACAAAATATCATGCATGAGCCATATTTAAAGCGCTTGACTGGTCCAAGCATGGGCATCAACTAGGATGAATCCATACCAGAAATCAGTTAGCCACTCGCATTCCAAAACATGATACAGGAAATATGGATGAAATGAAATGTTCTATTAATATAGCACAATAAAGAGAGTTACAGACTGTGAAATACCAAAGACTAGAATCCTCTTTGACAGATAGAACTCCTCCTCACTGAGGCCCTATGGGCTCTGAGCCTTCATACAAGAATTTTAAAAAATGTATGCAAAAATCCTTTCACTGCATAATTTTCTAATTAAAAATCTGGAACCCTTAAAATGCATTTCTTCATGGTTTTTATAGGAGAAACTAAAACCTAGTAAAAGAGGTAGGTGATGAGCATTTAATTTACATAATTAAGGCAAAACGGCGGAAACATTCGTGCCCATACTGTTGAATGACTGTGCTGTGTTGTTCGTACTCTGTGGCCTGCTCTCTGAAATAAATGAACTGGGTAGAAATCTCTCCAGGGACACGACAAAGCAGTAAAATCACACCAATATCCGACCTTTCCTGGAAAGAAAACTCTGTTGAAATAAAGCCTTGAGGACATTGTTTTCTGTGTATAGATCTTTCGAATAATGTGCAAGATCTTCAAGTTGGTACTTTGCTTCAAAAGGTTAGAACAAGGCCCCCCCAAAATCTTCAACTACCTATCTTTAATTCTCTACTGATCACTGATATTCTTTATCTGCCCCATTGATATCTTCATCTGTAAAATCGGCGCCTTGAATTTCCTTGCAAGGTTTGACAAATTTGAACCTTGCCTCTTTAATTGAAGTCTTGTTGCTTTGGCTTATGAGGACTTTCATCATAATTCTTCTCTGAAAAATGGTCCTTTGATGTGGGCTCTATCACAGTAATTGAGACTGTGAATCATAATAGTTCTCCTCATTTGTAATCCTGCAAAATCCATAAACTTATTAAGAAAACAAATGCACGGGAGGGTGGATGCAGTGGAGATGACTGTGTAGCATAGCGACGTGATGAAATGGTAGAATATGCAAAGTGGCGACGCAAGATACAATGGAACGATGGTGAATAGTCAGAAGGAGAATTTCGACCAGAAACATCAAACTTAGCTTATGGATGAGACATATAAGGGGCGAGGGTAGAAATGCGAAGCACACGTGGTAAGGGTGATGTGGAGGAAGACTTGGTCAACAGCTGGTCATGCAAATGATTTGGACCATACAATCTCAAAACAAGATCAACGGTTGAAACTGCATCGGAGGGTAATGAGACGGTGGGCCAGGAGTGCGATGGGATTGGATTAAATCTCATGCAGCTTCGGAGCGCAATGACCGTCGGATGGAGGCTCTCAGATCGGACGGCTGTGATGAATATTGCTGCGCATCTTTGTCCGATCAATAATGCGCGATGGAGGGCGGTTTCAGGGCCGTACGCGGAGACACATGGTGGGGAATGGGTGGAATCGCTCCATTTTGGAGAATATCGCTTGCCGCTGAAAAGCGGTGCGATATAAACTACCTAGTTTTGAACAGTGTTTTGGGCGCGGGGACCACCAGAACAGGCGCATCTCGGACCGTAGACTTATAATTTGATCAGACGGTGAATAGGTAGGCTATGGGGGAGATGAAGACGAATAAACGCCGTCCAATCTTGTACAGATCTACGGCTCGAACTGCTCCCGATATTATTTTGATAAGTGCTTACCGAGTTAGCGCTCGGTTTAGGATTTCGGTCTCGTGGAGGAAAATAACAGAGGGGCTAGGGCTGAAGGATCTATGCCTCGAATATTTTCAAATATGAATTTCCAGCCTTCGATAATGCATTTTGGAGGTGGGAAATGGTAACAATAGGCTTGAGAATGGTTTTCCAAGGCTGCGAAGGGGGAATTCGAGGGCTTTAAGCCAGATTGACTAAAAATTTAAATAGGAAGCGGATTATGATCAACAGGTGGAATGAGAGGTCATAAAATAATTGGGCTATGGAGTCTATGAAAGTCATGGATATATCAACAATAAGTCTGAGTGCATCACAGGGAAAATCTAGTGTAGTCAATGGATCTTTTAAGGTTATGTGTGAAGTGAAATTGACATTAAGTTGGGAAAACAAGGTAGGGAAAAGGGTAGTTAAGAATCCTTTGTCATATACCCATAAACAAGAAGGTCTCAAATAATGATAAGCAAAAGATAATAATCATGAGATAGGCAAACCATTAACTCAATGATGATAATTTAAACAAATAGACATTCAAGATGAACAATTTAGTGAAACACAGAAAGCAAGAAATCCTATCTAACTTCAGTGATTTCACCTAGAAAGTTTGAAAAAATATAAGATGAAAAATAACATTAAATAATGAAGAGGGAACTCCTGGACATAATCAATCAAGCTATAAATAAATTTGAGGCAAACTAATAGGTGGACAAAGGGAAAGTTCAGAACAAGACCTCCTTGACTTAACCTAACAAGTAATACTTCAAAGAGAGATTTCACAAACAGAGTTTAGATAGCATCAAATAAGCAGGGCTTGCCATAAAACATATTTGAAAACTAGCATATTAAACCATTGATGAAATAAAAAAGCAAAAGAAGGCCTAAGGAGCAGCTAATAATTCCTTAAACACACCCAACAGAGGAAAACATAAACACAATAGCAACAGGAAGGACTAAGGTGCCTCAAACAACATTTATTAGCCTATACTTTTCTGATCTACTGCAAAATAGAAGGATGGACATAATGAGAAACAAGAAAACATGAAAAAATTAGAGATACATCACCATTCACCAAGCTCAGGGATCCTGTAAGAAAGCTTTTATCATCATCAATCAAAGCATATCATTCACAAGCTCCATAACACCAAATTGCTCTTCAACCTCAAAGTACCATGTATTTCTCTCAAAACTCATCAAAAGCCAACATTTAAAATGAGTCCTCAATGCTCTGTTTAATTAGAAAGGAGGAGAAAAACCTAATAGAGTATCTAGAAGCCTATTGGCTAATCAGAAATGTCACTATTGTCCTTGAGACCTAGCAAGGCCCAAGGCACAAAATATCTAAAACAAAATATCTTTTCGGGCATTTTTAGAAAAGAAAATGATATTTGAGGTCTGAAAAGCCTCCTAAAACTTTACAAGCGTACATTGTTGACTTTCCCTCTGCTAAGGGTGCAGCACTGTGTTTTAGGAGGAATTTCCATGCCAAGAGAGTAGCACAGGAACAGGAAAACTGGGTCAACTTGCAGCAGTGTTTTGAAAGCCTTCCTGAAGTCGGAAAAGGCTCCGTGATGGCCCGTTGGAAATACCTTTAAGTATAATTTCTAGATCTACCCTTGGTTCTCTAATTTAACCTCTACAACCTATTCAAAAACAAAAAAAAATCCAAGGCTGGTATAGGCGTAGCACATGTCCTGAAAATCAGGCAAAATGGTAAAATTTGGGTGTTTTTGACCCTTTTGGAGGACCAAAACAACTCCAATTGATCTAAAAATTTCTGAGAATGCTAAATTTGAGATGAGGATTCCAAAAATGTGAGACTTTCCTCCTGAATATGCTCTGAGAAAAAGCGTAGCACCAAGTGTGTTACCCCCTTGGCCTCAAAATTAGCGAAAAACCAAAACTTGTCAAAATTCTCCCAAATTTGGTGAATGAGTGCCTCATGGGTTTTGGGGGACCTATAGAGAGGCTTGTGCCAAGATTCCAAGCCTAGCTTGGCATTTTTATTCTTTTAATGCTTGAATTTCCATGAGGGAATCCTTTAGTTTGGCACAAGCAAGTTTGTTTTTCATGGCATAATGTTTGGTCATATTTTTCTGGAGAGCAAGGTCCCTTTTTATCCTCTTGAAGTATTTGTGTTCATTCTTGTAGTACTGAATGATATTTTGTGCCATCTCAAAATCCCTCTCCCACTCCCTGATTTGTGCATATTTGCTTTGGAGTAGTAACCTAGTGGTCATCTCCTCATCCTCATTATCACTGTCAAGGTCAATAAATTGTGGCTTTTGTGTAGTTTGTCTGCCTCCCTTACCTTTATTATCCTTTTTCATCTTTTCTTTGACCTTGTCAAGCCTTTGAGATGATGTAGATGGAAAGGTACCTTTCCTTTTGGAGGCAGCAAACACTTTCCTTGATCCTCTTCGATATGTGAGAGGAAGAAACTCAAATTGGTTTACTAGAGTGCTCTTACCATGAACGATCTCAAGATTGCCTTTCATTTCATCAATGATCTTTACATTTATGTCTTCTTCATTTTGTTCTTGAAAACCCTCTTGAGAGGTAATTTCATTTTTCTTCATGCTAACATCATTGTCATGACCTTTGCCACTATCATCAACCTTTTGAATCTCCTTTTGGTTCATAGTGTCGCTGCTATCATTATTTTTAGGGCTATCAGTCATCATGGTGTCTTCATTATACTCCTATGTGTTTGCATCATTATCATTTTATGTGTTGTCACTGTTAGAGGTGTCTTTGTCAGTGTCTTCATTACTGTTTGGTGCATCTTCATCATTTTATCTTATTCCATATCTTCTGCACTGTCATTTTGTTCTAAACTATCCTCTGTCTCTTCTTCTTTATCCCTACTTTTCTCTTTAGAATTTTCCTTTTCATTATCTGTTTCTTATTCCTCATTCTCTGTCTATGTTCATTCTTTTGTTTCTTCTTCCTCATTCTCTTTCTCTGTTCATTCTTTTGTTTCTTCTTCATCTTCACTATTTTGCTCATTTCCTTTGTTTTCAGAATCTTCCTCAGCAATGCTTGCATCTGCCACTTCTTCATTGCTTGCATCTACCTTTTCATCATCTGTTTCTTCCTCACTATTTGACTCACTTCTTTCTTCTTCATCTTCACTGTTTTTCTCATCAAAATCTGCCTCTGTCTCTTGACTGTCATTCAATGTTTCTTCCTCCTCATTTGGCTCACTTCGTTTGTTTTCATCATCCTCTGCATTATCTGCCTTATCACTTCTTT
Source organism: Pinus albicaulis (assembly GCA_034641835.2). Taxonomy (NCBI): domain Eukaryota; kingdom Viridiplantae; phylum Streptophyta; class Pinopsida; order Pinales; family Pinaceae; genus Pinus; species Pinus albicaulis. The sequence continues at coordinate 347,895,410 of CM076579.1, read as the reverse complement.
CTTGTTCTAAGTTGTATTCCTCTTCATAATTTGCCCTTGTTTCTTGATTTTCATCGTCATCCTCCTCCTCATCATTTTCTTCATTTCCACTTTCTTCTTCTTCATCACTTTTTTCTCGACTGTCATTTTCCTCTTGTTCTTCATCACTTTCTTCTTGTTTTGATGCTTTAGGAGAAGGTGAAGGAGGGAAGTTCTCTTGGGGAGAGGATTCATGTGTGGATGAGGAATCATGGTTAGTGGGGGTTGATGGAGGAAATGAGGAAGCTGGATGAGATGATGAGGGTAAAATTTGCAGAGGAAGAGGCTGTGGATTTGTGAAAACATCATGGGCGATGAATACTTCCCATGGGATACCTTGTTGCTCTAATTGATGCAACACAATCATCTTGATAAGAGAATGGCGGAAAAGACTTTGAATTTGTTGTGAAGGAGGCCTGTTTTGCACAATGTATGACATCTTATCAATACTTCTATGAAGGTAATAAGGTAAATGCAGTAGCTTGTCCCTAGCGAAGTGCATGAGCAGTCTTATATGGTAGGAATAGAGCCTAGAAAACCTACCCTCACAAGTGAAGTATTTCATGATGACTTTCATTAAAGGCGCATATCTCTCCAATAAATGTGAAAATGGAAAAATGGTTTTGCAATTAGCTTGGTATCTTGGTTTCAAGAAAGGTTGATAATGGCTCAAGTCCAAATTCACCTGCTTGCACCATTTTTATCCCATGCAAGGTATCCCAGTGGCCATAGCAATTGTATTAGTGGACAGCTCAAAATTTACCCCAGTTAGGTGTACTTGGTGGTTATGGAGGTTTAGAATGAAAAGACTAGTCAAATCAGGGTGACTTTTGACTCTTTGTACTTTTTCACAAAAATCAAAACATCGTACCTCTTGGAAATGTGCAACTGTGGTAGGAGAGGTTGTCAACTCCTTGGTGATTAAAGGCTCAAACTTGTTCACTCTTCCACCCTTTCTTTGCTATCCTCTAAGCCTTTGGCCTCTCTCACCATTGTCATCACTACCTTCTCTGGACATTTTGTTTCTTACTCTTGCTTTAAAATCAAAACCCTGAAAACTGTTTATGAAATGATATGGAGAGGGCAAGTGAGATGATGATGAGTAATGCAGTGATTTGCAAGTGAAGAGAAATGATGAGTGATTAGAAAAGTAGCCTCAGTGTATCTTTATCATGTAGATGGGTGAGAGTTCTTCAATCAGTAGAGTTTTTAGTATGGGGACCAATATTTTCTCTTCTTCTAGGGTTTTTACCTTTATTTCCAAGTTTCATCTTTCAAAATAGCATGAGAGGTGGTAGAAAATATAAATACCTCTTTCAAAAACCTTCATTAGGCATCAAGCATAGGTTTTAAGGCGCTCTGAGGCAAATTGGATGATTGCACTGGCTTGAGAGGCTTCCTAGCTAAACATGCAGCACAGGAGTGCAGCACTCGGGCTAGTCGGGTCGACCCTGCACGAGCTATCGGGTCGGACCTGAATGTAGCACATGAACGCAACACTAGTTCTCAGGTGTTCGTGCAACGCCTGAACGAGCAGCCGCGCAGTGTCGGAATACCTTCATGGGGTATGGTCCTCTCAGGCCAAGTATGAATGGGTAGAAGCGTAGCAAGGCAGAGCTCTGCACGGTGGTGTGGCCCTTTTGGGCAGAGCTTGAACGAACAGGCACGTAGCACCGAGCGGACCTGCATGCTATCGGGTCCTTCTGAATGTGCCAGGGTCTGCACGCTGTTAAAAGCATAGTGCCGTTACACAGGCGCGTAGTGCCCTGTGGAAATTTCCAAAGATAGCATACACAGGCGCGTAGCACGCCTTTTCAGGAGCGTAGCGCAAGGGTTTTTCTGCTCGAGGTCTGCCAGAAATTTAGAATTTTCACCTTGAAAACCTTCCACTCCTTTTTGCAAATGAAAAGTGGGCTTGAGTGTTAAACAATGGATTTTTATACCCTTGGAATAATAGATTAAAACCAAAACCCACCTTTTCTAATGTTTTATTTTGATCTTTTTATCTTTTTACTGATATTTCTTTTACCTTTTTTGCAGGTGGTGACCTTAAAACAACAAAATGATCTCTTCTTATCTCAAACATTCTTCTTTGTTGTTCTTTGGTAACTGAGATGATGTACTTTAGCTCTCTTTGGCCTGTTGATATTCCTTAAAAACTTATTTTGCTGGCGCCTAGTGGAGTTGCATGGTTACACTGTGTTTTATCCATTCTCATGTCTTCAACCCTTTTTTGTTAACTTTTTGCGCACTGTGCGTGATGGCAGCTTCTTATAAAACCCCTAATTTCTTACCTAGGTTTTTAAATGCTTCTTTTATAAGGGTGACTGAGGAAGTAGCTTATTTCTATCATTGATTTTACAGAGGTACAATAATTTTGTCTTGCATAGTGACCTTAGTCCTTTTCCATCAAGTTTGTCATTACCTCCCCTTGGCCACTTCTGTTTGCTGTAGGTGCCATAACATAGTGTTTTGGTATTCTAAAACCTTTTTTGGAGTTTGACACCTTATTTACTCAACAGTAGAACTCATGCTCAATTTGATTTCTTATTTGAGTCTTAACCTCCTGCTTTCCTTCTTTTGACCATTTTGAAGACATTTGACTATAGTTGAAGGCTTAGACTTCCTCACACTGATATTCTTTACAATTTTTGTCCCTCTGATGTAGTGAAAACCCCTTTATCTTGGAAAGCCATGGAGGTTACCTTCAAAGGCTTTTGGAAAACCTATTGCTGTCACGATGGAGGTCTGTCACCTTCATTTTACTTCTTTGCCTACCTTCTCAAGCTTTAGGCTTTAGGGATTTTTCCTTTCCCTATTTATCATTTCTAGAAATCTTCAATTCATGCTCAGTGGCACTGATGTACCATCTGTCCTTGTGATCCTTTGTATTGGCTCCTTGCTGAGTAACACTTTTTAGCCCATCAATCATAAAAACCCTTATTTTCTTTGTTCATAGGCATGTTGTCTTCCTTTGCTGTGAATTTCCTTTTAGTGAGGATTTGGTATCTCTCCTTACCTCTTTTTTTGCTGATGGCCATCTCATTGATTCCTGCAGAAATGTATAAGATGGCCAAACACTTGGACAAACATTTGCTCACTTCCCTTCCCATTTGATTTCACCTTCTTGGCACATGAAAAACACTGATTAAGGGCTTTCAAAATAACCCTACAATTTATGAAACCCTACATGACCTATTGGGAGGCCTTTTGGACTTGGCCTTGACTGAGATTAGGCTTGGGATATTGACAGTGTAAAAGCAGAGCTTCTTGATCAATGAGTGTATTTGAGGATATAGAAATGGATGAACTTGAATGATCTAAAGAGCTTATAGAGGGATTTTGAGACTATCAATGCTTTAAGATATTTGGTAAACATGGAAAAAGTAGGTTGGTTGGTGATCATAGATGGAAAATGGAGGGGTCAGGCAAGGCAAAACTGGGTGCTAAGGTCAAAGGTGTCAAAACATAGTGAATATGAGTGACTTGAGCCCATGATGGGTCTTCTGGGAGTGGTATGTTGGTCGTGACTTGGTAGAGTAGTAAAATAGTGAAAAAATTATCCTAAGGATAATGAAGGCAGTGAGATTTCTAGAACTCACAATATTCATGAATTTCGTTTCTAGAAATCTAGGATAGTCATTTAGTCATCTATAGAAAGAAAAAAATTACTGATGAATAACAGTGTCTCCACTTGGGGAGGGTAGCTCCTTGTCCAGAATTTCAGATCTCTTGGTTTCATGAAGACTAGTGCCTCATCCATTGGGCAGATTTTTTTTTTCTTCTCATTTGCTGATGTTTCTCTTGAAGCTATTATCTACAAATCTGAAGGACATGTTAGATTCAAACTCATCTCTACCTACCCAGCTTAATTTTCCTAGAATTTTTTCTTCCTTGGGTTCACTTAAACTGGAAAACCCCTGACATTCCTTTTCTTTTGAAAACAAAAACAAACTATCTACTTGTACCCTTATTGCTTCCAAGAGTTCAGATTATGCTAATGAACTCTTTTTATTCTCTACCTAGTCTACCTGACTTTCAAGATTGAATTGTATGACAAATTTCATTCTCTAAGCTACAGACATGAAATTGAAAGCATGGTTTAAATCAATATTAGGCAATCTTACTTACCATGAGTTGTGGCATTAGAACAAGCTGCACACAAACATTATTTTCACAAAAACAAAACTAGAAGGTATGAGGGTTGTGTTTCATCATTAGTTAATCATCCCTATCCTTCTCTTTGGTTCAGTTTTAAGCATGTGGAACCAGTATCTTTCATTCATAATCTATTTCCTTTTGACAAGTCAAGCTTAAATGATTTTACCAGCATTCTTCCACTAACTTATCAACACAAATTTAAAGCATGTTCAGCCATGATTAGGCTATATGACAGAACAAGATCTTCTTTTTGAACATGTAGTGGCATTTAGGCTTGCACACTTTCAACATCACTATTTTTTGGGTATGGGGCTGTACCTTTTCTTCAAATCTGCCCTCTTTTTCCTTCTTTCTATGTTTTTTGAGTTTTTCTCTCTTTTCGGTCAAAACAATCTAAAACTAAGGGTAGAAAGATGCTCATAGTGCTGAGTTTATTTTCTTGCCTATCTATCCTAATCTAACCTATACATGATATACATTCAGCTGGTGAACTCTCTTTTCCAATACAACCAATCAATCAAATTATTCCATGAGGGATTTTGGTTCAGCTCTTTGAGGGTTTTCAAAAAATCAAAAGGCCACTCCCACCTCACTTGTGTTTGAACAGTAGTGCCTAAAATTTTCTTTAAACCTCGCATCAAACTGCTCTTGACATATTTTACTCCCTCTTCAACTGCCTTTAAGGAAATAGAAAAGGGATCTTGAAATAATACCTAGCTTAGAGGATTTGAGAGATAAGGTTGATCCAGGACTACTTCTTCCTCCACTTTGTTGAACTTGGAACTCTTTTGGGAAAGAAAATCCTCCTCTTCCTCATGATCATCTGAGCTAGTAGCTTCATCAGAAATGGTGTTTATCATAATCCATTTCCCATAAAATTTCACAAGCAATCCAGCTCAGAGCTCCCAAATTTCCCCTTGCAGTCTTGGAAAACCATCCTCAAGCCTATCGTTACCATTTCCTGCCTCCAAAATACATTATCAAAGGCTGGAAATTCATATTTAAAAATACTCAAGGCATAGCTCCTTCAGCTCTAGCCCCTCGGCTTTTTTCTCCATGTAACCTGGACGCTAGATCAGGCGCTAGTCCGGCGAGCGCTTATCCAATACATGTCGGGCACATCCTGGGCCGTTGATCTGTGCAGATCGAACAACGTTTGCTCATCTCTGCTGTGCCCGTAGCCTACCTATTCACCGTCCGATCAAATCATAAATCTACAGTTCGCAATGCGCCTGTCCTGGTGGTCCCCGCGCTCAAAACACTGCTCAAAACCGGGTGGTATGTATCGCACCACCTTTCGGCGGTAGGCGGTATTGCTCCTTGGGCCAGCGATTCCATACAACGCTCACCACGTGTCCCCGCGTACGGCCTCAAAACCGCCCTCCATCGTGCATTATCATTCGGACAAAGACGCGCAGCGATATTCATCACAACTTTCCGATCTAAAGTCATCATCCAACGATCATCGCGCTCCGAAGTTGCACGAGTTTTAGTCCAAGTGTACAGTGCTCCTGGCCCGCAGTCCATCGCCTCCGACACTCTTTCGACCGTCGATCTCCTCTCGAGATCGGACGGTCAAGATCTGGTCACCCCGCTTTTGACCAGCTCCCAAAGTCAGTCCTCCACGTCATCCATTCCTCGTTGTTTTGAAATCGTGCCACCTGTCCTCTAGTTTTCCTCCACGTGCTCTCCGCCACCCCAGACCTATATTTTTCTCATTCCTTCATTCCTTATGTATTTTCACGTTCATTTTCGCATTCCATTAAGTTCTCTCTATGGTCATCCCACACTGTTGCACTGCATTTTCTTCGTCACCACCCTGCACCACTTCACCATTTCGCTAGTCTATACAACCACTTCCATTAACCCCACGACATATTCCATCCTCATATGCTTGGATTTCTTAACATGTTCTCAGGTTTTGCAGGTTTATAGCGACGAATAATCACCATAAGTTCCAGCCTCCATTACAAAAGCCGAGTATGCTCCAAAGGACCATTTATCAGAGGCAGAATTATGGAAAAAGGATTTGGGAAGCTGTTACGACACGAATTTCATTAAAGAAGCAGGGGTAAAATCTGTCAAACCCTCCAGAGTCATTCAAAGCACAGATTATGACAGATGGAAACGTTAATTTTGCGGCAAAGAGTATTAGTCAAATGATAAATGAATTCTGCGTTCAGCATTGAAGATTTTAAATCTTAATTCAAGATTTAGAAGGCAGAGGGTACAATGCACAAGAAACAATACCCTCCAGGTTTTATTTCAGCTGAGTTTTCTTTTAGGAAAGGACAGAATGTTCATATGGTTTTATCTCAGTACCGTGTTCCTGAAAAGGCTTTCACTCAGTGCATTTATTTCAGTTAGCCGGCCACAGAGTACAAGCAGCACAGCATAGTCATTCAGCAGTATGGGCATGAATGTTTCCGCCATTTTTCTTCTTTATGCAAATTAAATGTTCATCACCTACCACTTTTACTAGGTTTTAGTTTCTCCTATAAAAACCATGAAAAACACATTGTAAGGGTTCCAGATTTTTATCAGAAAATTATGCAGTGAAAGGATTTTTGCATACATTTTTGTAAAATTCTTGTATGAAGGCTCAGAGCCCATAGGGTCTCAGTGAGGAGGAGTTCAATCTATCAAAGAGGATTCTGGTCTTTGGTATTTCATAGCCTGTAATTCTCTTTTGTATGTTATTTAATATATCATTTCATCTCATCCATCTTTCCTGTATCATGTTTTGGAATGCGAGTGGCTCGTTGATTTATGGTAAGGATTCATCCTATTTGATGCCCATGTTCGGATCAGTCAAGCGCTTTAATTATGGCTCATGCATGATATTCTGTTCCATTATTCAGCTAACCACACTTCTGCTATATTAGTTGCTTTGGGAGGGTACTTTTAAAATGCTATTATCATGTATGGATTCTTAGATTGGTAAGCCCATTGCATGGTGGTATTGTATATCTGGGTATCAACTTGATGTTAACTAATATATTCTCAATATTTCTTTCACTAAATACACCTTCTGATAATTTATGTCTGTGAAGTATTTCTGAATCGGCCCGCTTTGCAGTAAACTGTCTCCGAATTTTCTGTTGCATTTGTATTAGAGTTCTGCATCTTGCCTCTACAGTATCTCTTTTCCTGTGTCATTTTCTGAGATTTTGGTCCCATTCTATTTCATTTCCCTATTTACAGGAGATAAAATGTGAGCTGAAGCTGACAACTCCATACATAATATTATATGCTCCTTGCTATGCTAAGATGTTCTAGGCACTGGTCTATCACAACTCTAGGCTATCTCTAGGAGCTACAACATCTTTCTGGCGCCGTTGCCGGGAAACGAAGTTAAGAAAATTTGAATCCCCGGGCCTTGAAAAATCATATTCACTCTCTAAGTAGGTGAACATGGAGAGTTGAAAGTTGTAGATCCCTCACCTTGGCAACTCCACATTTGTTATTTGATATATCTATTTGCAGTCCTGGCTCCTCGTAAGCCACACCTGAGGTCAGATTCATCTAAGCCAAAGAAACCTTCAGTGTCTGACCCGAACCCAATTATACATAGAAGAAATTGGAGGGAAAGGAAATCAACCCATTCCCAAATCCCCGAAGTTCCTATTGAATATTTTCCTTCCTCCTCTCAAGATTTGCAGTTGAAAATTCCTGACTCCACTATGGGAGATACTGATTATTATTACTCAGATAGTCCACCCCAAGAGGGTATCAGAAATAAAAACAGTCTTCATCCTACTCCTGAGGTTGAAGAGGTCAAGGAAGTAACCGAATTATCTGCTGTTAATAGACCTCTGTTCCCCTCAACCCCTCAAGCTGCAGTTGAGTATATTCCTATTATTATTCATACTCCACTTCCTCCTCTTATGCATCAAACTATCGCACTGCCTCCACCTCCCCCAATGGCCAATGTTCCGGCTTTCTTGATGAATAAATATGCTCCCCTGTCATTACCCCAAGTGTTGAATGATATGCCCCAGGATTATCTGAAGGTCTTGCCCAGATTCAATGGAGAAAATGAAATTGATGCTCAAAAACATCTTGAGACATTCTGCTCCTTTGCAGAGAACTTTAATGTTGAACATTTGGATGTGGTCTTAAGACTGTTTGTGCAATCTCTAGATGGTGAAGCTCAAAAATGGTTTAAGACATTGGCTGGCTGTTCTATTACCACTTGGGATAACATGGAAGACACTTTTCTCAGGAAATGGGGAGAAAAGAAAGATCATGGAAATTGTCTTATTGAGTTCAATACACTAAAGAAAAGGCACAATGAAGGAGTGTTAGAATTTATTAAGAGATTTAATAAATTGTATCTGAGTCTCCCTGCTGATATGAAACCCCATCAGACTGCTGCTAAATTTTTTTTTATAGCAGCCTTTGATTCAGAATTTGGCTTCTCTCTCAGAGAAAGAAAGCCTGCTACTCTGGATGATGCTCAGGCAGATGCACTAGAATTGGAAGCAAAATTTTCCTCCACTAGAAAATCAAAAGGAAAATCTAAACAAGATACCAAAAGAAGGGGCAAAGAAGAGGTATCTACTTCTAACCAAGATAGAGACTCAACCATTGACAAAATGGAAGAAATGAGAAAGTTGATTAAGAAAATGGTCAAGCTTGAATTGGAAGCCAAGAATTCAGCCTTCAGGAATTTCCAGAATGCTCCAAACAAAGGCTACAATCCTCAATATAGGAAACCACCCTTGCAAATACTGCCAAGGGAAGCAAAGGAGCAACAAGATCAAGTGCCGCACCCATTGTACTTGGAAGGTCCAGTAGATAACTCTACTGAAGAAATTGCCTATAGACTAGAGGATGCAAATCTTGCCTTTTCAAATAGTGATGGAGAAGAATGCCCTTTGCAAGGAAATGATGAAGCTGGGTGCTTATTGCAAGAAGAAGAAAAGACCAGAAACACAGTTGAAGCAGAATTTGATCATTATTGTAAACAATTTGATGATTTCATGCAAGCACATTTCAATATAAGATATGATCTCAGATCTTCAAGGAAGAGGACTCGTACCCAAGAGCAAGAAGAAGAACTACCCCAGAAGGAAGCACCTGCTCAGAAGGAGGCTACAATGCAGAAAGCTACAGACAAAGGTAAGCAACCCCTAAACAAACCTTTGCAGTCTAATGATCAAATTCCTTCTTCTTCAAAAGTAGTCACTTCCCCTAATGCCAAGTCTGTGTCAAAGGGAGTCAATCCCCAAATTGAAAATAAAGAGTCAAAAGGGGTTGTGATATAAAATTCCCCTCCTGCTTTCAGTCTGCAAAAAGAACTTGAAAAGGTCAAAATCCCAGTCCCCTTGACTGAACTGTTGAAACAGCCAGCATATCAATCTCAAGTCACATGTTTCATGCTCCCTTCAGAAGCACCCATCATCCCAGATAGTCTCAACCTTCAAGAAGAGAGACCCATGGTGGTTTTTGGCCCACACATTGAGGAGATAGATCCCTCAACTCCTCCCTTCTATGTGTCTCTAATAATCCATGACCTGATATTACATAACTGTATGCTAGATTCTGGAGCTTCCCATAATCTTATGCTTCTGTCAGTCATGGAACAACTAGGTTTAAAAATCACACGTCCATATAAAGACCTCTACTCATTTGATTCCAAAAGAGTTAAATGCTTGGGGATGATTAAGGATTTGGTAGTCAATTTGGCCCAAATCCCAGCAAAAAGTGTGGTAATGGACATCGTGGTGGCTAACATCCTAGCTCATTTTGGTATGTTGCTGTCAAGGTCCTGGGGAACAAAAAATGGTGGATAAATCAAGATGGATTTAACATATGCCACTATCCCAGTTTTTGGTGGTCAAGAGAGGAGGTTGTATAGGGAGACTAGATTTGTCAAGATGGTGACTAAGGCTGACAATTCTGTAAATTCACCAGTCTATAGTAAGGAAGGATATTTTTCATGCTTGATGCTGGAAGAAGATCAAGATTATGCTCATGAACCATCCTTTTTCCAGATCAAGACTGAGAAACCCTCAGAGAGCATGGAAGCAAGAATATGGACTCTACATTTTGAGGAGAAAATTCAAAAGAAGGAAATGGAGCTGGAGTGCTATTAATTTCTCCTGCAGGCAAATGGATCCCTCTGTCTTTTAAAATAGAATATGAAGCCACAAATAATGTGGCTGAATATGAAGCACTTCTGTTGGGATTGAAGACAGCCAGGAATATGAATATAGAAAGTTTAAAAGTTCTGGGAGACTTAGAACTAGTAGTCAGACAAGTCAGGAATTAGTGTCAGACCAAACATCCTAGGCTAAGGGCTTATAGGAATGAAGTTTGGGACATGGTAGAAAATTTCTTCTTGGCATTCAATATCCAGTTCATGCCCCGGGAACAGAATAGGATGGCTGATTCCCTTGATGTGGCTGCTAGTACATTATGACCACCTCAGAACCCTCTTTTAAGATATGAAGTTGAGGTGCGTTATCAGCCCTCAATTCTGGATAATATCAAACACTAGCAGGTGTTTGAAGATGAAGAGAAGATGAAGAGATTTCTGGAAACAGTGGGGGAATTCTCCAATATGGAGATTGATGATGAAGGAGAGGTTGAGTCTGAAAATACTTCAGAAAGAAATTGGGAGGAGAAAGTGGCAGGAAATAAAGTGTTGCAGTTGAAGGGAAACATTATACCTAGAGGGCTGGTACCTCTAGAAATATTATTTGATAAGAATGATGTCCCACTGCAGCCGAGCAAAGCGGTAGAAGAGAATTAGGTAGAAGACCTGAATTTGGGTACTGAGGTTGACCCCAAAATCATAAAATTGTCCAAGAAAATCCCCGAAGAATATAAAAAGCTATATGAGAAATTATTTCAGTCTTATAAAGATGTGTTTGCATGGTCCTATCAAGACTTGAAAACTTTCGATATCAATATTATGCAGCACGAAATTCCATTGAAGGCAGATGCCAAGCCCCATAAGTAGAAGCTCAGACAAATAAATCCCCTGCTGCTGCCTTCTATTGAGAAGGAAATCAAGAAGCTGCTAAAAGCCAAAATAATTGTACCACTGAGGTACTCTGAATGGGTGGAAAACCTTGTCCCTGTACGCAAGAAGAATGGAGAAATAAGGCTGTGTGTGGATTTTAGGAATTTAAACAGAGCATCCTTAAAGGATAATTACCCACTGCCTAAAATGGATCACATTCTGCAGAAGGTGGTTGGAGCTTCCAGAATGTCAATTATGGATGGATTCTCTGGTTATAACCAGGTGGCCATACTCCCAGAGGATCAAAAGAAGACTGCTTTTACCACACCATGGGGTACATTTATGTACGCCAGGATGCCTTTTGGACTGATTAATGCAGGGGCCACTTTTTAGAGGGCAATGGATATTTCTTTTATTGGGGAGCAGGATAAATTCCTGGTGGTCTACCTTGATGATATCACTGTGTTTTCCAAGATTGATGCTGAGCACATTGAACATCTGCGGAGAAATTTTGAGAAATGTAGAAGGTATGGTCTCTCTCTGAACCCTCAAAAGTCTTTATTTGCATTAGAAGAGGGAAAGCTTTTGGGCCATATTGTGTCTAAAGATGGGGTGAAGATAGATCCTAAGAGGGTAGAGGTTATAAACAGTATTGCTTTTCCCAGAAATTAGAAAGAGGTACAAGTATTCTTAGGGCGCATCAATTTCTTGAGAAGGTTTATCCCTAACTATGCTGAAATAGTTAGGCATATAACATATATGCTAAAGAAGGATAATGAGGTAAAGTGGTCACAAGAATCACGGAAGGCATTTACCAGGATAAAGAATGCTTTTGCAGAAGCCCTTGTGATGGCTGGGCCAGATTATGATAAACCTTTCATGATTTTTTCTTTTGCATCACCTCATACAATAGCAGGAGTTTTATTGCAGAAAAATGAGGAAGGGTATGAGCAGCCTATTGCCTTTTTCAGTCAGGTGCTCCGGGATGCAGAATTAAAATATGACATATTGGAAAAGCAAGCATATGCTCTAGTGAAATCCCTCAAAGCATTCCGTGTATATATCTTACAGTCCCACACCACTGCATTTGTGCCTTCAGCTGCAGTAAAATATATCCATATTCAGGGGGACAGTGAAGGAAAAAGGGGCAAGTGGATTGCTAAAATACAGGAATATGACTTAGACATCCACCCTACTAAGCTGATCAAAGGACAGGGGCTTGCCAAAATTCTATCTGAAGCAAACCATGAAGCCCTGGGCATAAATTTGTCCATTATAGCAGGTGAGGAATTTGAGGAGAAAGGAGAACGACATGGAATTGGAGTAGCTACTCCAGAAACACACCTACAGTACCTCACCATTCCGTGGTACAAAGAAATAGTAGAGTATCTCCTTACGCTCAGCTGCCCTCCAAGTTGTGACAAAACTAAATACAGAGCGCTGAGATTGAAATCATAGAAGTATATAGTCGCCAATGGCCGGCTATACTGGCGAGATCCCTCAGGCATCTTACTCCTCTGTCTTACAGAGAATGAAGTCGAGAGTATTACAGTAGAATTTCATGAAGGGATTTGTGGAGGTCACTACAGCTGGAGGGCCACAGCTCATAAAATTCTGAAAGCTGGATTCTATTGGCTAAAGATTTTTGGAGATGTTTTTGCCAGGGTGAGAGCATGTGATAAATGTCAGAAATTTGCTGAGAGACAGAAATCAGCACCATTTCCCCTGATTCCAGTGCATGTGGATGAACCATTCAAACAATTGGGTATTGATTTTATAGGTGAGATACATCCTCCATCAAGTGGACAACATAAATGGATATTAACAGCCATGGATTATTTCACTAAATGGGTGGAAGCCATACCTGCAAGGAATGCTACATATACCGTGATCATAAGGTTCATAGAGGAAAACTTCATATACAGGTTTGGCTGTCCTGCTAGGATAGTGACTGATAATGCACATGCCCTCAAGTCTGCAAAATTTATGAATTTCTACCAGCAATACAATATCATATTGAGTCACTCTACAGCTTACTATCCACAAGGAAATGGCTTGGCAGAGTCTTCAAATAAAACTCTGGTGAGGGCCTTAAAGAAGACTATCAATGAAAATCAGAAGAATTGGGATTCCCAATTGAAAATTGCTCTATGGGCCAATAGAATCACCAGCAAGAGAGAAACTAGGAGATCCCCCTATGAATTGGTATATGGACGAGCAGTAGTTTTTCCTATACAGCTGGCTTTACCAGTGGCCCGCTTCATGCAAGAAAGCCAGGAGGAACCTGATGATATGACCAGGAGAATCAACCAATTGGTGGAATTAGAAGAAACACAGGGCCAGGTGAATCAGAGGTTAATGGAATATCAAGAGAAAATGAAACACATTTTTGATCAGCACACAAAATATAGGAAGCTGCAGATTGGTGATTTAGTGCTCAGATGGGATATCTGACGAGCTGAAAAAGGTAAACATGGTAAATTCGACCCCCTTTGGTTTGGTCCTTTCAAAATTGTGGAACAGGGGGGCAATAATACTTTCAGGTTGGAGAATTTACAGGGCGACTTGCTGGATGCCCCTGTAAATGGTCAATTCCTCAAGCCCTACTTTCAGTTCTAATCCAGGCAGGGACAACTTGATGTATTATATTGTATGATAGTTTCCTTTTTGTTTTCGTTTGAATAATGTTGGGGTTGTGATGAATTATAAAGTGAAACATGAAAGTGCTGGAGAGCAGAGTTTGCATACATGATGATCAGAGGGTCTGCAAGTTCTCAACACGTTGAGGGATGAAAATGTCGTCCCCAGGTGGAGCCGATGTTGATCATAATCCATTTCCCATAAAATTTCACAGGAAAACCAGCTCAGAGCTCCCAAATTTTCCCTTGCAGCCTTGGAAAACCATCCTCAAGCCTATCGTTACCATTTCCCGCCTCCACAATACATTATCAAAGGATGGAAATTCATATTTAAAAATACTCGAGGCATAGCTCCTTCAGCTCTAGCCCCTTGGCTCTTTTCTCCATGTAACCCGGACGCTAGATCAGGCGCTAGTCCGGCGGGCGCTTATCCAATACATGTCGGGCGCATCCTGGGCCGTTGATCTGTGCAGATCGAACAACGTTTACTCATCTCTACCATGTCCGTAGCCTACCTATTCACCGTCTGATCAAATCATAAATCTATGGTTTGCGATGCGCTTGTCCTGGTGGTCCACGCGCTCAAAAAACTGCTCAAAACTGGGTGGTATGTATTGCACCGCCTTTCGGCGGTAGGCGGTATTGCTCCTTGGGCCAGCGATTCCATACAGCGCTCACCACATTTCCCTGCGTACGGCCTCAAAACCGCCCTCCATCACGCATTATCATTCGGATAAAGACGCGCAGCGATATTCATCACATCCATCTGATCTAGAGGTCATCATCCAACGGTCATCGCGCTCCGAAGCTGCACGAGTTTTAGTCCAAGTGTACAGTGCTCTTGGCTCGCAGTCCATCACCTCCGACACTCTTCTGACCATCGATCTCCTCCCGAGATCGGACGGTCAAGATCTTCTCACCCCGCTTTTGACCAGCTCCCAAAGTCAGTCCTCCACGTCATCCATTCCTTGTTGTTTTGACATCGTGCCACCTGTCCTCTAGTTTTCCTCGACGTGCTCTCCGCCACCCCAGACCTATATTTTTCTCATTTCTTCATTCCTTACGTATTTTCACGTTCATTTCCGCATTCCATTAAGTTCTCTCTATGGTCATCCCACACTGTTGCACTGCATTTTCTTCGTCACCACCCTGCACCGCTTCACCATTTCGCTAGTCTGTTTGACCAATTCCATTAACCCCGCGACATCTTCCATCCTCATATGCTTGGATTTCTTAACATGTTCTCAGGTTTTGCAGGTTTATAGCGACGAAGAATCACCATAAGTTCCAGCCTCCATTACAAAAGCCGAGTACGCTCCAAAGGACCATTTATCAGAGGCAGAATTATGGAAAAAAGATTTGGGAAGCTGTTACGACACGGCTTTCATTAAAGAAGCAGGGGTAAAATCTGTCAAACCCTCCAGAGTCATTCAAAGCATAGATTATGACAGATGGAAACATTAATTTTGTGGCAAAGAGTATCAGTCAAATGATAAATGAATTCTGCGTTCAGCATTGAAGATTTTAAATCTTAATTCAAGATTTAGAAGGCAGAGGGTACAATGCACAAGAAACAATACCCTCCAGGTTTTATTTCAGCTGAGTTTCCTTTTAGGAAAGGATAGAATGTTCATATGGTTTTATCTCAGTACCGTGTTTCTGAAAACGCTTTCACTCAGTGCATTTATTTCAGTTAGCCGGCCACAGAGTACAAGAGGCATAACATAGTCATTCAGCAGTATGGGCATGAATGTTTCTGCCATTTTTCTTCTTTATGCAAATTAAATGTTCATCACCTACCACTTTTACTAGGTTTTAGTTTCTCCTATAAAAACCATGAAAAACACATTTTAAGGGTTCCAGATTTTTATCAGAAAATTATGCAGTGAAAGGATTTTTGCATACATTTTTGTAAAATTCTTGTATGAAGGCTGAGAGCCCATAGGGTCTCAGTGAGGAGGAGTTCTATCTGTCAAAGAGGATTCTGGTCTTTGGTATTTCACAGTCTGTAATTCTCTTTTGTATGTTATTTAATATATCATTTCATCTCATCCATCTTTCCTGTATCATGTTTTGGAATGCGAGTGGCTCGCTGATTTCTGGTAAGGATTCATCCTATTTGATTCCCATGCTCGGATCAGTCAAGCACTTTAAATATGGCTCATGCATGATATTCTGTTCCATTATTCAACTAACGACACTTCTGCTATATTAGTTTCTTTGGGAGGGTACTTTTAAAATGCTATTATCATGTATGGATTCTTAGATTGGTAAGCCCATTGCATGGTGGTATTGTATATCTAGGTATCAACTTGATGTTAACTAATATCTTCTCAATATTTCTTTCACTACATACACCTTCTGATAATTTATGTCTGTGAAGTATTTCTGAATCGGCCTGCTTTGCAGTAAACTGTCTCCGAATTGTCTGTTGCTTTTGTATTAGAGTTCTGCATCTTGCCTCTGCAGTATCTCTTTTCCTGTGTTAGTTTCTGAGAGTTTGGTCCCATTCTATTTCATTTCCCTGTTTACAGGAGATAGCATGTGAGCTAAAGTTGACAACTTCATACATAATATTATATGCTCCTTGCTATGCTAAGATGTCCTAGGCACTGGTCTATCACAACTCTAGGCTGTCTCTAGGAGCTACAAAAAATGGAAATATTGTCCTCCAACAAATATGATGTGTTCTGATTGAGTGGAATGAACTCTGTGTGAAGGTCACCATGTTGGTGAGCAGGGGTATTATTTGGAAATAAATATTCTTGAGAAGGAGGTGCAGCAAATCTTATGTGATCATAACTTTCCAAGCCTTCATCTGTAATTTGAAATTCAATGGGACTTGGTGGCTGCAAATCTGGAGCTAAGGAAAATTCTATGTCACCAATGATTTCCTCAACCATCTCAGGAAAAGGCTCCTCATCAGCAACTTGCTCAAGAGGTTCATTATCTTCCCCAACCTCAACGTCAACACTAAAAGACTGTTGATTTCCAATCAGATGAAAATTATTCCTGATGGAATTAAATGAACTAGAACAAAGAGGCAGAGATGTTTCACTCACTCAAAAATTTTCTAGAATTTCCTCATCAGTGTCATAGTTGAAGTTTATTGGTTGATTACTATTTCCAAGTGGATGAAACTGAACTTCCTCCCACAAACCAACTGTTGATTGCTCTGTAAGATTAGCTTCTGTTTGGATAACATCACTATCATCATACATATCAAACCTTGGAAAATCATGAAAACAAGTAATGTCACCAATCAAACATATTGCATTATCAGGTGGTTTTTTTTTTAATTGATCTATAAGTTCACTTTCTTATTTATGGTAGATGGGATTAGTAAGAGAAGGAACATAAATGTTTTGTTCATATGAAGGTTTAGAGGTTGGCTACATGTTTAGCATCTGATTTATTTCATCCTCAATCAAAAGAGGAGGCGTTTTCCTCTTTCTTTGGATAGAAGTACAACAATTCTCTTTCTCTTGTGAAGGCTGATTTTGAGGCTGAATGATTTCTTGAGCCTCATCTAGAAGAGATGGTGAATCATCACTTATGACTCCAGAGAAATCCTGTGGGATTTCTTCTATTTCTTGATTGGGTTCTTCCTCAACTAACTCCTCTAGGCTGTCATGATAGATATCTTGAGAATGAAATTGATGAATGGCTTCTAATAGATCCTCAGGGTGCCAATTTCCTAAGTCTTCATCAATGTTTACAAGGTATTGTATGA
The DNA here is from genome assembly GCA_034641835.2 of Pinus albicaulis. NCBI lineage: Eukaryota > Viridiplantae > Streptophyta > Pinopsida > Pinales > Pinaceae > Pinus > Pinus albicaulis. The sequence goes on along the minus strand of CM076579.1, from coordinate 347,877,886 downwards.
TATTTTCAAATTGATCACAACAATTTTCAGCTAATGATAAATATGAACAATTTTCTTTATAATGCTCGTAAAATACCTTGTGGAAGTCCTTTAAAGAAAACAAACTACCAGGCTTCAACCATTCATACCATTCTCTTTCCTTGCCCTCTAATGTTGCCATAAACATTTTCATGAGGCAGTCCTCGTGCCATTCAACCTTTAACCTCCATACATGTATATGAAATTTGATGAGATGTAACAAGGGTGTTGTGGTGGATTTGACACAAGGGTGTACGAAATCGCACGTGTTTAGAGAATGTGGTCTTTTCTCTAAACCATAAGTAACAGGCAGTATCTGGGGGGAGCTCAGAAGTATAAAAAAATGAAGTAATACACTAAAGTATGCTCTGTTAAAAAACTAAAACTAAAAACACAAAAAGAAGCTATATAGAGAGTTCCAAACAGTAACAGGGTAAACAACGGCTCGATGGGCTTCTTCTTATTGAATGCTTGGAATGAAAAACAAAAATCTTACCCACTTGCCAAAGGGCCTAGGCAGAGGTTATATGACCCGATGCAAGGATGTTTTTCCTTCAAGTTCTTCCTTCTGACGCAGTCTAACTCTCTCTCTTTGCTGCAATGGGCTAAGATTGTTGGGTGGCCAACAATCAAGTCCTATTCTTCAGCTCCTGCTCCTTGGTTCACACACGATGTTGGTGTTTCTTTGGAAATTTTGGCCAGCATAACTTTGTGATCACACATTTTTCATCTCTTTGAGGGTTTATATAGGTGAGCTTTCCAACCTCCTTCCCTCCCTTGGTACATGGTGGATGGTGGCCCAAGGGAGGGGCAATATTCCATTGTGGGTTGAAATATTCTTTTGTGTGCTCACACAAGGCCTAAGGAGGCATTGGTGTTGTCCTTAGGCGGCTTTCACATAAGGAGAAATTATCCTTTGCTTGCTTGTGGTCCCGGAAAGTGACTTTTTTCTACTTCCAGGAATGCACGCTTATCAGGCTCCAGTGCGCGCAGAAGGCGCTCTTTTCGAAGGAAAAAGTGACATTTGAGCATTTATTACTAGTTCAAACTTGAATTGCTCAAAACCTTAGATATTCTTGATTCCATAATGTATTCTTGTCCTGTAAATCCTTGGGCTCGACATTAATTGATGTTTTTTTCTGTTGTACGATTTTATAGAGTTAACATTTGCCCCCTAATGTGTGAGGTCTAGGAAGAACTATATAGCTGAAATACATTATATTTTCTTTTCTGTATCATACGCAGAGAGAGAGAGAGAGAGAGAGAGAGAGAGAGAGAGAGAGAGAGAGAGAGAGAGAGAGAGAGAGAGAGAGAGAGAGTGAGCGAGGCTTGCGTGTAGAAGAGACAACACCTTGCACCCCAAGCGGAGATAAATCTATGACTTCCAGGGTGACCTCGTACAGACAAAATATAAATATACTGAAAATTTTCAAATGCTGCAAGCATTTCCTATGCTCGTGATGCTATGGCTAGTTAAACAAAATCGATGACATGTGTTGTCTGGTGCCACTACCATGGTAGTGATGTTGGTAGTTTTTGATGATTTAATGTTGACGCCTCTTGCAAGTGATTTGAAGATAGGTGGAATGTGGTACCCATATGCGTAATCTTGGTATGGCATATTACTGTGCCATGTACGCATATGTACTGGCTGGGACCTTCCTATGTAAGCATTGTTTTCAGAGACGCTTATAAAGGCACGAGTCTTCGATGGATCTTGATCAAAGTGCAATGGTTGTAAGGTATGATACCATCATGACATGAAAGCTTTTGCTTTAGTTGAATGTCAAGAGGATCGATGAAATCTATGGACAATGATGTCTCCCATAGTGCCACCCAAGGATACCCCTTTACATGGGGAGGGGTCATCCAAGGTACCGCTTCCTTTTTGGAAAAGAGGTGTTGATGTCGACAAAAAGGAAGCCTTAACCGAACCATAATGGGTTTAACATAGGCATGTTGGTGAGTGGTAGCTGAAAACATATGATGGGGATTCAGTGGCCCGAGGTCGAAGTATATTTGAGCAGCTTGGCGGAAGTCATAGGTATTTATGAAGGGAAAAATCCATGGATTCGGTAGGACTTCCAGGGCAGGTATGAACCGGCTATGATTGTCGTAATGGTGCGTGCATGGGGGGTATGAAATACTTCGACCAAGGGAGATGGGGGACTGCTTCCATGGGAGGAAAAAGTGCAATATGAGGGCAAAGAGGAAAAGGGCGTTGTTTGTGATATTTGTACACTTACCAAAAGAATAAAATAATGGGGTGGTTTGTACAAAACACAGAGACGGGTACCCCAAAACATGAAAGAGGGTCGCTCACTTGATGGTGTGAGGGCGATGTTTTGCTAGGGGTAGGGGTCCCATTGGTTGGTCTCATGTGTGGGGTTGATGAAGCGGAAGATGTCGCAGATGGGTTAATGTTGATGGAGGTATGGTGGGCCAAATGCAGTGGGCGGAGGTGCGCTTTCATTCTGCTTGTACAACCCAGTCGTCCGGGAAGGGGGTTGAGTTTGAATGGTGAACTTGACCTTATGCATGATATGTGGATGGGCATGAGGTGCTTCCCAGACTAAAATGGTATGGCCATGGCGTCACTTGTGGAGTGATGTGTGGTCTACTTGAGATGACGATCGCCATGGAGGGGAGGCTCTACTGACCATCGTGGACGTTTATCATATGTAGGGTGAGGTGATGATAAACGTGGTCGGGTATGAGGACCCTATGGTTTATTTCTGATGGAGAAATGATGTCAGGATATGCAAAGTTTTCTGGGACTCTATCATGCTGAGGGTAGAATGATACCTGCTCTGGAACTTTCAGTGGTCAGTGTTGTGAATGGTTTGTGGGTTCTTCTTGCAAAAAAAAAAACCAACTGAAAGTATCTTCTTTTCATTCAATATTATTGAAAAACATGAATCATGGAAAGGAAGATGGGAGGGTGCATACCTGCCAGCGCTTGAAAAAATATTTCTTCAGAAAGCGAATGTGGGGCATCGCTTTTGTTCGTCATGGTATACTGATGATGGTGCAACTTACGGTTTGCAGAATGGACCTTCTGATCTCCTGTTATGGACCTCTGAAGTTCTGGAAAAGGGCGATAAATAAGGGATTATGGCCCTAACCTTATTCATTTGTACTTGCTGAGTTTGGGAGATCAAAGGTGATAACAGAGCCTTTCTTTCCATTGCGTTCAGCCTATGTTCCAGGGGTTAGCGATACTATGCCGAGGTAACTCTCATGACGTCCTGCATTTTTATTTTTCCAATTTGGTGACACCAGGGGCCGTACAAATTAGGTTTGTACAGCCTCAAAGGGGCTTTTTTCCCTATATTGTATGGGCGATCTAGGAAATAGGCGCCCCCCTTGCACGTATTTCTTAGGTAAAGTCGTGTGAAGGTGCGTTGTCCCTGCCTCTTTGCGCACAAGGGCGCGCCTGTAAATGAAATAGGCGTGCAAGGGCAGTGTTTTTGAAAAAACATGGGTTTTTTGTTGTCCTTAATGATTTTTCTTCTTTGTACTGATGGGTGCCTGTTGCTTGGTAGGTTAGTGTGGAGAGAGCAACATTGGCCCGAGATTTAGACTGCTCTGGATGCTAATGCTGGGGCACACCGTCAATTGGCCGCATGGGGCCTCCTGAAATTTGCTGAGAACGAGTTCCTTTGGTTACAGGACCGATTGTTACATTACATCATTCGGCATGGGCACAGGAGGCGCAACATGTTTGTCCTGAGGGGGACGAACTTGATTATCTATCCAAAGACAGATATTTACTTTGTGATCGGATTACTGCCTCAGGGAGAGGCGCTGAGGTATCCACTTCCTGCTGGGCGAGTGAACATGGACAGGTTCCGGCGGCGGCATTGTGGTGGTGCGCCTCTTACTGAGGGGTGCATCAATATCACCTAAGTGACAGATTTGGCCAAGCGGTGTGCTCTGGCCATTATTGTGCGACTGGCAGGGTCGTTTGCGCCTCATCGGGCATCGAGCCCACAGCTGGCAGTTTTACGCCATTTGAGGAATGGGAATTTCTTTGATTTTTCCCATTTCTGCTTTGATGGTATGGTGTCACAACTGAACTGGGTCTAGCGTGGATCCAAATCATTTGCATACCCCAGAATTTTTTGTAGCATCATGTACGAGAGGGTCGTGCTACTGAGGCCCGTAGTGCCTGTGCCTATCAGGGGGCCGAGGGAGCCACGTATGAGGAGGTGGGCTCCGGTGATGCCACGCGGTGGTGGTGGCAGAGTGGGTTGTTATTGGAATGACACGACGGAGGCCTAGTTTGATGCCAATCTGCAAATGTTTTTTCTATACCCTTATGCGGGGATGGACTTTTAGGGCGATCCAGATATTGGTCTCCCTTTTGGTTATGTTTAGGGTCCCACAGGTATGTGTTATATTTCTACATTTACTCGAGTTTTTTGTCTTGAGTGTTTTTCATTAACACTGACATTCCTTTGGTTACTCATGCAAATGTTGGCAAGGTGGGACGTCCAGTGGCCCAACTGGTGGGTCACAACCCTCTGCCATGACCGCTTGGTGGTCGGGGAGGTGGTGCTGTAGGTGGACCGAGCGAGGGTGTCAATGGACCGGGCAGGGATGGTGCTGGTCCTTCTGGTGAGGGTGCAACATAGGTGCAGCTGAGGTAGCAGTAGAGACAGCTCATGCAAATGTGGCTGAGGTGCGCATTGCAACCCTTACAGCTCAGGTAGAGGCTCTAGAGGACTTTCGGGGTCAAGTGGACCGTTTGACCCATAGAATGCCTGCTCGATTTGTACACAGGGAAAGCACCCATTATGAGGATGCTTCCCTTATTTTTGATGACCTCTGTATTTTTGGGCTAGCCAATGGGCTAGTGCTACTATTTTTGTACTCTGATACACATATTTTTTGATATATATATGAGAGATATTTTTTGCAGCTCTACATGGTGTGATGTCTATTTTGGTTTATGCATTTTGTGTTACGCTGATGGATATGCATGTTTTTGGTTTTTTGGGTCAAAAATATTTTGGTATTGGGATTTTTGCGTACTCTAAATCTAGGGGATAAGGGCTAATAGGGCCCTTATGGTTAGAATTTCTTGAGGTAAAGGTCGTTGATGGGGTTAGCTAAGTAGGTCCCGTCCGATTCTGTCAAGATATATGCCCCCTGCAGGAGGCAATGTTTGATGATATAGGGCCCTTTCCATAGGGTTTTGAACTTTCCAGGCCCTAAGGCTTCTTTTGAGACATCATAGTGAAGGACTAGCTCTCCTTCAGTAAATGAGCGAGGGTTGATGTGGCGGTCAAATGATGTTTTTACCCTTTTCTTATGGGCCTCATTGTGTTGCAGCGATTGGTGCCTATTTTCGTCAAATAGCTCTAGTTGTACTAGGCATTTTTCTAGAGGCTAGGTGTCATCAAGGAGTTCAATGGCTGCATGTAAGCTTGGGATCTCATAGAAATCGATGTAAAGGCATAAGGTGCCTTGGTTTTTTGTGACAGGAAAAAATTTGAATTCCTGTGACAAAGGGGTTGTTGAAATCCTGTTTTGGGCATGCGATGACACAAGTCGTATGTGATGAGTTGTGTCGTTGGCATGCAGCAGGGGAAGGATCTCCACAATGAAGTCCTGAGTGAGCCGATAGTTGGCCTTCCCACTAGGATAGTCAATTCCTGGTAGATGGAAGTTGATTTTATCACAGAGATGTTTGAATGTTTGTAGCAACGGACATCCCTCTGGTGCATGATTATGACTAGTGCAAATGGTGCAAGGTATCACAATGCTAACCGAGTAGATAGTGTGAGACTCTACACTACTCGATGTTCCAGATGTGGACGCTTGGAAAGGGTCTATTGCGGACCAAGTTTTCCTTTGTTTCCATTTTTGCGTCGTGGGTTGGAACCTGCCTCCCTTTTTTGGTGGGTGGCTAACTTAATGCTGCTCTAGCTGCTCTTAGCTTGGGGAGATGTGTGCACTTAATTGTATGATGAAAGTGTGAGCAAATTTGGCAGTAAGTGCATGTGATCTTCTCTTGATTAGAGAGAAGATTTTGGGGGAGAGACAAGATTATGTGGAGACTATTTGCAAGGGGTTTGAGTTCTCTGCATTGGTTGATTAGGTGATCATTTAGATCACATAGGCCACATGTTATCCTGGGCTTGGCCTGGGGTTTACGTGGTTGGTGTGTGGCCTTAGCAAGCGTGACGAACCACCCTGGTGGCGGGGTAGTTGGGTCGACGATGTATCTTTTATGCCATTCTTGGGGGTCGCTCGTCCTCTTTTCTACGACATTAATCATGTCAATAGTGGGACGGAGTCGTGAGAGATCAGTACAATGTCGATCATAATGATTACCTTGACATATCAGGAAAAATATCTGTGATATGGGTCTCCCATCATGCGTGGTCTGACGTCGGGCGGGGTACCATCGTCGATATGCTGCTAAGTCGGGGTAGTGGACTCCAATATGGTCTGTCTAATTGCATAATGTGCATGCGGGCGGCCTTCGTGAAGTGCTTGTGGCGGTAACTATGGGTTCCCTACTAGGTCGTTCTTCGGCTGACAAGATCATGATAGACCCGCTCATCTCCTCTCCCTGGGTCATGGAGCTGTCGATAGATTCGGAATTCATATTGTCTTCTTGGGAGAGACGAACTATGGCTGAGCGAAGACTAGCAAGGGCTAGTCAGAAGTGAGGTATGTAGTGAAAATCCTCCAATAAGTGATTGTCGGCGCATAACGGGCATGTGAATTGTGCTGCCCGTAGCCCCACGTAGTAGACCCTGTTGGGGTCCTGTGATTTGGTTGATTAGAAAACCAAATGACAAGGAAACATTCAAACCAAGCTTTAGAGCTCTAGGATCTAGCCCTCCTAGTCTCAGAGAGGGATCTCTCAATGTGTGCAAAGATATATCTTGTTTGCTTTTAAGGGTTGATTTTAGGCTAGTTATTAAGTGCAAGTTTGTTTGTTTGGGTTTTTTTGGTTGGACATGAATGATCTAGGAAACATAGATAGAAAGGGGAAATATCAGAGCCATTGGGCAAAGGAGTCAAGAAGAAGTTATAACAAGCTCAATCAATGGATGTGGGATATCAAAGGGAAAATCTAACTTGGCCAGTGGATCTTGGGTTTGGTGGATGAAAATGAAATGGAAATTAAGGATTTAGAAGGAGAAGTAGAACTAAGGGCAGTTAAGAATCCTTAATTATATTTACTTCTCAAAAAATGGACTTGAAACATTATCTAAACATGAAGAGGCATTCCATAGACAGGGCTATCCATAAATTCTAGAAACCACACTTCAGAAAATAACAATTTAAAGACAAAATTTTTCAAATGAAATCTAGGAGTCGAGGAACGCTCTATTTCATCCAAAGATTTCGCCTTCAATGAATTTAGAAAACATAAAAGATTCACAGATAACTGTATCATTGAAGAGGGAATGCCTAAACATCTCTGATAATAATTTTAAAGACCTTCAAAACAATTATCTCAGCAAGAACAGAGGGTATGATAAAAAAAAACCTCTTTGGTAGACTGTAAACAATGGTACTTTCAAGGGAGACTTCAGAAATAGTTTTCAAGTGGCAGCAAGCAGGGAAAACCATAAATCATTCTTGAGACCAACTGTTTGAACTATTTCTGAAATAAAAAAGCATAAGGGTTCAAAGCAGTTAAACTACTCAATAAAACCTTCAGCAGATGAAAACATAAAGGTAGTGAAGAGTAAACAGGCCTAAGGTGCTTCTAGGAGACATTTCTTAGCCTAAGCTTTTTACTCTAATGCAAGCAAGAAATGATGAGACAGAATGGAAAACAGGAAAAAAAATTTAACATATTAGAATACATCACCAACAACCATGCTCAGGGATCCAATGATAGAGCCTTCTCATTAACAAAACATGTCAAAACATCATCAATCTTCCAATACTTCAATTTATTATTAATCTTTAGCCAGACTATGTACAACTTCAAAGAGTTCGAATGCCAGCAACCAAACCCTAACAAAGAGCTCCTCATAGAGTATTTATAGAAGAATGAGGAGGTGAAACTCTTTTCAGGGTTCAAGTGTCATTAATTACAGAGTAAATGCATTCTTGGCCTTGAAAACCATGCAAGGTGTTGATCATCTTAGCCCCTTGCTAATTTTTGAAAAACAAACAAGGGGGTCAAGCTGTCTTTGAGTTTTCAAGTAATGGTTTCCTTCTGGAAAGACATCATCCTTGAAGCCTTTCATGATTCCTCACTCTTTAATCCCTTTCCCTCTGTTGTTCTGGAGTCAATAAGCCTCACTGATTACTAAAAATATGTGCTCCAAAGGCTTTTATTTTCCCTTTGCATCCCTGCATAATGTCCCTTTTTACCCCTTTTTTCCCCCCTGTCAAAGTCCTCCTTTACCCTCAAAATCATACCCAAAATCCCCTTTGAATTCTACCCTTGCCCTTTGTTTGGCTAATTTCCCCTTTTATCCTCTTATCGTTTCCCTTTATAACCCTTAAAATCCATTAAAAATGGGCCAAAACCCACTTTTTAACATTGTAAAAGGGCTTAGCCCCTTTCCCGCCAGCCCCTTTCAACCACTTCCCCACGTAACCATTACCCAAGACCAAGCGCTTAATGCCTTGGGGGCTAGTCGCAATCACGGCTTGCAAACAAGCACAACCCTTTGTTAACTCAGAAAAACTCCGATGCGATTGTTTTATTATATAAGTCCTCCGCTATGTTATGCACCGTTGATCTACACTAAGATCGAACGGCCCGCGCTAATCGCAACATTTATGTTAACCCCTCCGATCGGTTCATCACAAATGTTTGCGATGCGATTGATCGCATCGCATGTCCCACCTCCGATCGCTCCAACCTCTGATCATCGCAATCGCAACTCCTCTCCCGATCACTCCGATCGCACCTCCCCTCTGATCGCTGTCCCCTTCGATTAACCACATCGCACATCCTCTCGCTTGCAATTGCGATTACTCCCGTTCCCGATCTCCAATGCGATGGACTCCAAGCGCACTCCAATCGCATCAGAAATATTGTTTCATATATATATGTATCTCCGCCCCGCTCCAATTTCCGATTGCGATTCCATATGGGTCCCACCTCATTCGCATTTCTGTTTCATTTCATGTATGTCCTTTGCATTTCCACCAAAGTCTAAAGTTTTTCATTTTGCATTAAAATGTAAATGTTTCATATGTATTTCGCCCATTCCATATATCATTCCACTGTTTGATCTCCTTTGTTGATCTACGTCTATAGACCATGATCAAACGGCCCATGATGCATTTCTCCACCAAACCCTATTATACACCGTATCATTGCATTTTTCACTGTTTTTTACGCATAAAACACTATTCCACCACTGCCGCACTATCATTTCCTCCGCCCTCCATAGCCATTCTCCCTATGCATAGCTTTCATAACCAAGTTTGTGGTTCTGTAGGATTACAACGACAAAAAATTGCCATTATTCACAGCCTCCATTTCAGAAGTCGAGAACGCATCAAAGGACCAGCTTTCAGAGGCAGAATTTATGAGGGAAAATCCGGGAAGCTGTTACGGCACGGCTTTCATTAAAGAAGCCAGAGGATAAAATCTGTCAAACCCTCCAGAGCCATTCAAAGCACATATTTTTGTAGATGGAGACATTAATGTTGCGGCAAAGAGTATCAGTGGAAGATCGAGGATTTCAGCATTCAGCATTAAAGATTCCAAGCCCTAATCCATGGATTAGAAGACAAAGGTACCAGATCAAAGATACCCCTGATCACACAAAGGGTACAATGCACAAGAAACAATACCCTCCAGGATTTATTTCAGCCGAGTTCTCTTTCAGGAAAGGACAGAATGTTCATGTGGTTTTACTCTCATACCGTGTTCCTGAAAAGACCTCCATCCGAGCGCATTTATTTCAGAAAGCAGACAGCAGAGTACATAAAGCACAACAAGTCATTCAGTAGTTTGGGCGCGAATGTTTCTGCCATTTTGTCTTAATGAGGCAAATTAAATGCTCATCACCTACTTCTTTTACGGGGTTTTCTGTTTCTCTTACAAAACTCCAGGAAAACGAATTATTTAGGGTTCCAGATCTATCAGAAAATTGGTGCAGTAAGAGAATTGTGTATACATTTTGTTGAACTCTTGTATGAATGCTCAGAGCCCGTTGGGTCTCAGTGAGGAGGAGTTCTATCTGTTAAAGAGGATTCTGGTCTTTGGTACTTCACAGTGTGTAACTTATCCTTTTATGTGTTATTAAAATTGTTCATCTTGTTTCAATCCATCTTTCTTGTATCATGTTTTGGAATGCAAGTGGCTCACTGGTTTGGTATGGATTTATCCTAGTTGGTACCCACATTTAAGTCAGTCAAGCGCTTTAAATATGGCTCATGCATGATATACTGTTCCATTTTCATTTCAACCGTCTTTCTGCTATATTAGCTTCTATGGAATGTTATTTTTAAAACATTGTTATTATGTATGGATTCTTAGATTGGTAAGCCCATTCATGGTAATATTGTGTATCTGGATATCATCCATATGACAGCTAATATCCTCTCACCTTCCTTACACAGTAAACACCTTCAGATTATTTATCTCTGTGAAGTATTTCTGAATTGGCCCGATTTGCAGTAAGTTGTCTCTGAATTGTCTGATGCTTTGTATTAGAGCTTTACATCTTGCCTCTATAGTATCTCCTATCTTGTATCAAGTTTCTGAGAGTTTTGGTCACATTTAAAAATAATTTCCTTGTTTAACAAGAGATAGCACGAGAGCCTTCTATTGATAACTCCCCATGTTATATTACACGATCCTTGCTATATTAAGATGTCTTAGGCACTGGTCTATCACAACTCTAGGCTGTCTCTAGGAGTGACAAAATATTTCTGGCACCATTGCTGGGAAACCAAGTTAAGAAAATTTGAATCCCCGGGCCTCGAAAAAACCCTATTCACTCTATAAGTAGGTGAGCACAGAGAGTTGAGAGTTGTAGATCCCTCACCTTGGCGACTCCACATTCATTTATCAGAAGAATTTACATGCAGTCCCGACTCCGCTGGGGAAGAGACAAATGGATTTGATTTGGTAAATCAATGTGGTGCACAGTAAGATCTTAAATCATCCACCTAGAGACTCCATAGTTCCCAAATGATTAAAGGACTCCACTGGTGATCAGTAGGCCACTGATTATCTTGGGTTTCACGAGACTCTACTGGGAGACCATGTCACATTACAACATCAACCTTGCTAAAGACCAAGCCACTTCATCAATGGAAGACCCTAAGCAGTTTTAAAAAATGCATCCAAGTGTTATAGCAGAGTGTCGAGATGAAATCTCATGTGGCTTGGAAAAACTGGAAGTGAAGGACCTTCCATGGGCTATTCTTCTCATCCCAAGTTCCGCACCCTTGCTTAAGAAAGTTTTTCTAGAATTGGTGGTTGAAAGATATGAAGCTAAGATCGGATTTCTGAACTCACAAGAAAAGTCATATCAGTCCATAGACCCCATAAGCTTTTTGGAAAGTCTCCCTCCCCCTAAAAGAGAAGAGATTCCACTGCCTGTCGAAGTACAAGAAGAAGATGATCCGGTTCTCAAGAGCCACATTGAAGACGCAGTGGAAGATGCAGAAATCAAAGCTGCCCAGGATGAAAATAGCCTACCAGTCATGGCATGCTAGAAAGAAAAAAGTGTACATCATGTGCTCATTGATCCTGTGGCAGAATATATGGAGGCTCTGATTAGCCCAAATTCTCCAGCAGCGCAAAACATGTCAGAGCTCCATGAAGACTTAGCAACAATGTACGAAGAGTCCTCCGGTTCAGAACATGAAGGAGACACTCTACCCCAAAAGAGTCTTCTTCTCAATCCAGCAGAAGAAGAGGTCCTGGTTGAAGCCTGCTCGCCAAATATTCCTAGCCAGGTATCTATTCATGATCCTTATGCTCATTTCCTGCAAACATTTGAAGAAGGATCAAAGGTATTTTTAAGCAGCATGTTGTGAACAGAAAGAAAAATTTTCGAAGCTGCTGATGAAGAACAGAAAGAGTGGGAGCAGCCTTGCCTATCCAGCCTGCTCAAGGAGCTAGGTAGAACAGACCAGTCATGGGATCACTTGATGGACTGGTTGCATTGGAAGACAATGTTTGTAAGCTAAACTTGTAAATAGTCCAATTAAAGTAAGGTAGGTAGGAAAAGCTCAATAAAGCTCAGTCTGCGAGCATGTAGTTAGTTGTTTTAATTTCTGCGAAGTCTAGTAAACCAGACAGTCTAATCCTGGCTTGGATGTTTTCCAATTTCGGTTTTAAAATGTAGAGAAGAAATTTGCTAGATAGCTTAATCCTAGCAGATGTAGTTTAGGTAGAGAAAATGTGAGACCAACAGTTTAATCTGGTCTCATGGAGTAATAATTTTAGAAGTTGAAATGCTGAAGAACAGAGTCTGCATAGAAGATGATCATGTGGTCTGTAGAGTTCTCGACACGCCCAAGGATGAACGTGTCGTCCCCAGGTGGAGCCAATGTTGATCATCTTAGCCCCTTGCTAATTTTTGAAAAACAAACAGGGGGGTCAAGCTGTCTTTGAGTTTTCAAGTAATGGTTTCCTTCTGGAAAGACATCATCCTTGAAGCCTTTCATGATTCCCTACTCTTTAATCCCTTTCCCTCTGCTGTTCTAGAGTCAATAAACCTCACTGATTACTAAAAATATGTGCTCCAAAGACCTTTATTCGCCCTTTTCATCCCTACAGAATGTCTGTTTTTACCCCTTTTTTCCCCCCTGTCAAAGTCCTCCTTTACCCTCAAAATCATACCCAAAATCCCCTTTGAATTCTACCCTTGCCCTTTGTTTGGCTAATTTCCGCTTTTATCCTCTTATCGTTTCCCTTCCTAACCCTTAAAATCCATTAAAAATGGGCCAAAACCCACTTTTTAACATTGTAATAGGGCTTAGCCCCTTTCCCGCCAGCCCCTTTCAACCACTTCCCCACGTAACCATTACCCAAGACCAAGCGCTTAATGCCTTGGGGGCTAGTCGCAATCGCGGCTTACAAACAAGCGCAACCCTTTGTTAACTTAGAAAAAATCCGATGCGATTGTTTTATTATATAAGTCCTCTGCTGTGTTCTGCACCATTGATCTACACTAAGATCGGATGGCCCACGCTAATCGCAAAATTTATGTTAACCCCTCCGATCGGTTCATCGCAAATGTTTGTGATGCGATTGATCGCATCGCATGTCCCACCTCCGATCACTCCGACCTCCAATCATCGCAATCGCAACTCCTCTCTCGATCACTCCGATTGCACCTCCCCTAAGATCGTTGTCCCCTCCGATTAATCGCATCACACATCCTCTCGCTTACAATTGCAATTACTCCCACTCCCGATCTCTGATGCAATGGACTCCGGGCCCACTCCAATCGCATCGAAAATATTGTTTCATATATATATATATATGTATCTCCACCCCGCTCCAATTTACGATTGCGATTCCATATGGGTCCCACCTCATTCACATTTCCGTTGCATTTCATGTATGTCCTTTGCATTTCCACCAAAGTATAAAGTTTTGCATTTTGCATTAAAATGTAAATGTTTCATATGTATTTCGCCCATTCCATATATCATTCCACTGTTTGATCTCCGCCGTTGATCTACACCTATAGACCATGATCAAACGGCCCACGATGCATTTCTCCACCAAACCCTATTATACAAAGTATCATTGCATTTTTCACCGTTTTTTACGCATAAAACACTGTTCCACCATCGTCGTGCTATCATTTCCTCCGCCGTCCATAGCCATTCTCCCTATGCATAGCTTTCATAACAAATTTTGTGGGTTCTACAGGATTACAGCGACATAAAATTGCCATTATTCACACCCTCCATTTCAGAAGTTGAGAATGCATCAAAGGACCATCTTTCAGAGGCAGAATTTATGAGGGAAAATATGGGAAGCTATTACGGCATTGCTTTTATTAAAGAAGCCAAAGGTTAAAATCTGTCAAACCCTCCAGAGCCATTCAAAGCATAGATTTTTGCAGATGTAGACATTAATGTCGCGGCAAAGAGTATCAGTGGAAGATCGAGGATTTCAGCATTCAGCATTAAATATTCCAAGCCCTAATTCATGGCTTAGAAGACAAAGGTACCAGATCAAAGATACCCCTGATCACACAGAGGGTACAATGCACAAGAAACAATACCCTCCAGGTTTTATTTCAGCCGAGTTTTCTTTCAGGAAAGGACAAAATGTTCATGTGGTTTTACTCTCATACCGTGTTCCTGAAAAGACCTCCATTCGAGCGCATTTATTTCAGAAAGCAGGCATCAGAGTACATACAGCACAACATATTCATTCAGTAGTTTGGGCGTGAATGTTTTTGCCATTTTGTCTTAATGAGGAAAATTAAATTTTCATCACCTACTTCTTTTACGGGGTTTTCTGTTTCTCCTATAAAACTCCAGGAAAACGAATTATTTAGGGTTCCAGATCTATCAGAAAATTGGTGCAGTAAGAGAATTGTGTATACATTTTGTTGAAATCTTGTATGAATGCTCAGAGCCCGTTGGGTCTCAGTGAGGAGGATTTCTATCTGTTAAAGAGGATTCTGGTCTTTGGTACTTCACAGTGTGTAACTTCTCCTTTTATGTGTTATTAAAATTGTTCATCTTGTTTCAATCCATCTTTCTTGTATCATGTTTTGGAATGCGAGTGGCTCACTGGTTTGGTATGGATTTATCCTAGTTGGTACCCACATTTAAGTCAGTCAAGCACTTTAAATATGGCTCATGCATGATATACTGTTCCATTTTCATTTCAACCGTCTTTCTGCTATATTAGCTTCTATGGAATGTTATTTTTAAAACACTGTTATTATGTATGGATTCTTATATTGGTAAGCCCAGTCATGGTAATATTGTGTATCTGGATATCATCCATACGACAACTAATATCCTTTCACCTTCCTTACACAGTAAACACCTTCAGATTATTTATCTCTGTGAAGTATTTCTGAATTGGCCCGCTTTGCAGTAAGCTGTCTCTGAATTGTCTGATGCTTTGTATTAGAGATTTACATCTTGCCTCTGCAGTATCTCCTATCTTGTATCAAGTTTCTGAGAGTTTTGGTCCCATTTAAAAATAATTTCCTTGTTTAACAAGAGATAGCACGAGAGCCTTCTATTGATAACTCCCCATGTTATATTACACGTTCCTTTCTATATTAAGATGTCCTAGGCACTGGTCTATCACAACTCTAGGTTGCCTCTAGGAGTGACAACATATTTTTGGCATCGTTGCTGGGGAACGAAGTTAAGAAAATTTGAATCCTTGGGCCTCGACAAAACCCTATTCACTCTCTAAGTAGGTGAGCACAAAGAGTTGAGAGTTGTAGATCCCTCACCTTGGAAAATCCACATTCATTTATCAGAAGAATTTACTTGTAGCCCCGACTCCGCTGGGGAAGAGACAAATGGCTTTGATTTGGTAAATCACTGTGGTGGATAGTAAGATCTTAAATCATCCACCTGGCGACTCCACAGTTCCCAAATGATTAAAGGACTCCACTGGTGATCAATAGGCCACTGATTATCTTAGGGTTTAAGAGACTCTACTGGGAGACAATGTCACATTACAGCATTAGCCATGCTAAATACCAAGCCACTTCATCAATGGAAGACCTTGAGCAGTTTGCAAAAATGCATCCAAGTTTTATAACAGAGTGTCGAGATGAAATCTCACGTGGCTTGGCAAAACTGGAAGTGGAGGACCTTGCACGGGCTATTCTTCTCATCCCAAGTTCCGCACCCTTGCTTAAGAAAGTTTTTCTAGAATTGGTGGTCGAAAGATATGAAGCTGAGATCGGATTTCTGAACTCACAAGAAAAATCATATCAGTTCATAGACCCCAGAAGCTTTTTGGAAAGTCTCCCTCCCCCTAAAAGAGAAGAGATTCCACTGCCTGTCGAAGTACAAGAAGAAGATGATCCGGTTCTCAAGAGCCACATTGAAGAAACAGTGGAAGATGCAGAAATCAAAGCTGCCCAGGATGAAAACAGCCTACCAGTCATGGCATGCCAGAAAGAAAAAAGTGTACATCATGTGCTCATTGATCCTGTGGCAGAATATATGGAGGCTCTGATTAGCCCAAATTCTCCAGCAGCGCAAAACATGTAAGAGCTCCATGAGGACTCACTCCAGCGGAAGAAGAGGTCCTGGTTGAAGCCTACTCGCCAAATATTCCTAGCCAGGTATCTTTTCATGATCCTTATGCTCATTTCCTGCAAACATTTGAAGAAGGATCAAAGGTCTTTTTAAGCAGCATGTTGCGAAAAGAAAGAAATTTTTTCGAAGTTGTTGATGAAGAACATAAAGAGTGGGAGCAACCTTGCCTATCCAGCCTGCTCAAGGAGCTAGGTAGAATAGACCAGTCATGGGATCACTTGATGGATTGGTTGCATTGGAAGACAATGTTTTTAAGCTAAACTTGTAAATAGTCCAATTAAAGTAGGGTAGGTAGGAAAAGCTCAATAAAGCTCAGTCTGTGAGCATGTAGTTAGTTGTTTTAATTTTTGCAAAGTCCAGTAAGCCAGACAGTCTAATCCTGGCTTGGCTATTTTCCGATTTCGGTTTTAAAATGTAGAGAAGAAATTTGCTAGATAGCTTAATCCTAGCAGATGTAGTTTAGGTAGAGAAAATGTGAGACCAACATTTTAATCTGGTCTCATGGAGTAATAAGGATAGAAGTTGAAATGCTGAAGAACAGAGTCTGCATAGAAGATGATCAGGTGGTCTGAAGAGTTCTCAACACGCCCAAGGATGAACGTGCCGTCCCCAGGTGGAGCCAATGTTGATCATCTTAGCCCCTTGCTAATTTTTGAAAAACAAACAGGGGGTCAAGCTGTCTTTGAGTTTTCAAGTAATGGTTTCCTTCTGGAAAGACATCATCCTTGAAGCCTTTCATGATTCCCTGCTCTTTAATCCCTTTCCCTCTGCTGTTCTGGAGTCAATAAGCCTGACTGATTAGTAAAAATATGTGCTCCAAAGGCCTTTATTCGCCCTTTGCATCCCTACAGAATGTCCCTTTTTACCCCTTTTTTCCCCCTGTCAAAGTCCTCGTTTACCCTCAAAATCATACCCAAAATCCCCTTTGAATTCTACCCTTGCCCTTTGTTTGGCTAATTTCCCCTTTTATCCTCTTATCGTTTCCCTTCCTAACCCTTAAAATCCATTAAAAATAGGCCAAAACCCACTTTTTAACATTGTAATAGGGCTTAGCCCCTTTCCCGCTAGCCCCTTTCAACCACTTCCCCACGTAACCATTACCCAAGACCAAGCGCTTAATGCCTTGGGGGCTAGTCGCAATCACGGCTTGCAAACAAGCGCAACCCTTTGTTAACTCAGAAAAACTCCGATGCGATTGTTTTATTATATAAGTCCTCCGCTGTGTTCTGCACCATTATATACACTAAGATCGGACGACACGCGCTAATCGCACAAATTCGCAATCACAGCATTTATGTTAACCCCTCCGATTGGTTCATCACAAATGTTTGCGATGCGATTGATCGCATCGCATGTCCCACCTCCGATCACTCTGACCTCCGATCATCGCAATCGCAACTCCTCTCCCGATCACTCAGATCGCACCTTCCCTCCGATCGCTGTCCCCTCCGATTAATCGCATCGCACATCCTCTCGCTTGAAATTGCGATTACTCCCGCTCCCGATCTCCGATGCGATGGACTCCGAGCCCACTCCAATCGCATCGGAAATATTGTTTCATATATATATGTATCTCCGCCCCGCTCCAATTTCTGATTGCGATTCCATATGGGTCCCACCTCATTCACATTTCCGTTGCATTTCATGTATGTCCTTTGCATTTCCACCAAAGTCTAAAATTTTTCATTTTGCATTAAAATGTAAATGTTTCATATGTATTTCACCCATTCCATATATCATTCCACTATTTGATCTCCGTCGTTGATCTACGCCTATAGACCATGATCAAACGGCCCACGATGCATTTCTCCACCAAACCCTATTATACACCGTATCATTGCATTTTTCACCATTTTTTACGCATAAAACATTGTTCCACCACCGCCGTGCTATCATTTCCTCTGCCCTGCATAGCCATTCTCCCTATGCATAGCTTTCATAACCAAGTTTGTGGGTTCTGCAGGATTACAGCGACAGAAAATTGCCATTATTCACAGCCTCCATTTCAAAAGTCGAGAACGCATCAAAGGACCATATTTCAGAGGAATAATTTATGAGGGAAAGTCCGGGAAGCTGTTACGACACGACTTTCATTAAAGAAGCCAGAGGTTAAAATCTGTCAAACCCTCGAGAGCCATTCAAAGAACATATTTTTGCAGATGGAGACATTAATGTCGCGGCAAAGAGTATCAGTGGAAGATCGAGGATTTCAGCATTCAGCATTAAAGATTCCAAGCTCTAATCCATGGCTTAGAAGACAAAGGTTCTAGATCAAAGATACCCCTGATCACACAGAGGGTACAATGCACAAGAAAAAATACCCTCCAGGTTTTATTTCAGCCGAGTTTTCTTTCAGGAAAGGACGAAATGTTCATGTGGTTTTACTCTCATACCGTGTTCCTGAAAAGACCTCCATCCGAGCGCATTTATTTCAGAAAGAAGGCAGCAGAGTACATACAACACAACATAGTCATTCAGCAGTTTGGGTGCGAATTTTTCCGCCATTTTGTCTTAATGAGGCAAATTAAATGCTCATCACCTACTTCTTTTACGGGGTTTTCTGTTTCTCCTATAAAACTCCAGGAAAATGAATTATTTAGGGTTCCAGATCTATCAGAAAATTGGTGCAGTAAGAGAATTATGTATACATTTTGTTGAACTCTTGTATGCATGCTCAGAGCCCGTTGGGTCTCAGTGACGAGGAGTTCTATCTGTTAAAGAGGATTCTGGTCTTTGGTACTTCACAGTGTGTAACTTCTCCTTTTATGTGTTATTAAAATTGTTCATCTTGTTTCAATCCATCTTTCTTGTATCATGTTTTGGAATGCGAGTGGCTCACTGGTTTGGTATGGATTTATCCTAGTTGGTACCCACATTTAAGTCAGTCAAGCGCTTTAAATATGGCTCATGCATGATATACTGTTCCATTTTCATTTCAACCGTCTTTCTGCTATATTAGCTTCTATGGAATGTTATTTTTAAAACACTGTTATTATGTATGGATTCTTAGATTGGTAAACCCATTCATGGTAATATTGTGTATCTGGATATCATCCATATGACAGTTAATATCCTCTCAACTTCCTTACACAGTAAAAACCTTCAGATTATTTATCTCTGTGAAGTATTTCTGAATTGGCCTGCTTTGCAGTAAGCTATCTCTGAATTGTCTGATGCTTTGTATTAGAGCTTTACATCTTGCCTTTGTAGTATCTCCTATCTTGTATCAAGTTTCTAAGAGTTTTGGTCCGATTTAAAAATAATTTCCTTGTTTAACAAGAGATAGCATGAGAGCCTTCTATTGATAACTCCCCATGTTATATTACATGTTCCTTGCTATATTAAGATGTCTTAGGCACTGGTCTATCACAACTCTATAATGTCTCTAGGAGCGACAAAATATTTCTGGCACCGTTGCCGGGGAACGAAGTTAAGAAAATTTTAATCCCCGCGCCTCGAAAAAACCCTATTCACTCTCTAAGTAGGTGAGCACAGAGAGTTGAGAGTTGTAGATCCCTCACCTTGGCGACTCCACATTCATTTATCAGAAGAATTTACATGCAGTCTCGACTCCGCTGGGGAAGAGACAAATGGCTTTGATTTGGTAAATCACTGTGGTGGACAGTAAGATCTTAAATCATCCACCTGGAGACTCCACAGTTCCCAAATGATTAAAGGACTCCACTGGTGATCAGTAGGCCACTGATTATCTTGGGTTTCATGAGACTCTACTGGGAGACCATGGCACATTACAGCATCAGCCATGCTAAAGACCAAGCCACTTCATCAATGGAAGACCCTGAGTAGTTTGAAAAAATGCATCCAATTTTTATAGCAGAGTGTCGAGATGAAATATCACGTGGCTTGGAAAAACTGGAAGCGGAGGACCTTCCACGGGCTATTCTTCTCATCCCAAGTTCCGCACCCTTGCTTAAGAAAGTTTTTCTAGAATTGGTGGTCGAAAGATATGAAGCTAAGATCAGATTTCTGAACTCACAAGAAAAATCATATCAGTTCATAGACCCCAGAAGCTTTTTGGAAAGTCTCCCTCCCCCTAAAAGAGAAGAGATTCCACTGCCTGTCGAAGTACAAGAAGAAGATAATCCGGTTCTCAAGAGCCACATTGAAGACGCAGTGGAAGATGCAGAAATCAAAGCTGCCCAGGATGAAACCAGCCTACCAGTCATGGCATGCTAGAAAGAAAAAAGTGTACATCATGTGCTCATTGATCCTGTGGCATAATATATGGAGGCTCTGATTAGCCCAAATTCTCCAGCAACGCAAAACATGTCAGAGCTCCATGAAGACTTAGCAACAATGTACGAAGAGTCCTTCGGTTCAGAACTTGAAGGAGACACTCTACCCCAAAAGAGTCTTCTTCTCAATCCAACAGAAGAAGAGGTCCTGGTTGAAGCCTGCTCGCCAAATATTCCTAGCTAGGTATCTTTTCATGATCCTTATGCTCATTTCCTGCAAACATTTGAAGAAGGATCAAAGGTCTTTTTAAGTAGCATGTTGCGAACAGAAAGAAAAATTTTCGAAGCTGCTGATGAAGAACAGAAAGAGTGGGAGCAGCCTTGCCTATCCAGCTTGATCAAGGAGCTAGGTAGAACAGACCAGTTATGGGATCACTTAATGGACTAGTTGCATTGGAAGACAATGTTTGTAAGCTAAAATTGTAAATAGTCCAATTAAAATAGGGTAGGTAGGAAAATCTCAATAAAGCTCAGTCTGTGAGCATGTAGTTAGTTGTTTTAATTTCTGCAAAGTCCAGTAAACCAGACAGTCTAATCCTGGCTTGGCTGTTTTCCAATTTCGGTTTTAAAATGTAGAGAAGAAATTTGCTAGATAGCTTAATCCTAGCAGATGTAGTTTAGGTAGAGAAAATGTGAGACCAACAGTTTAATCTGGTCTCATGGAATAATAAGGATAGAAGTTGAAATGCTGAAGAACAGAGTCTGCATAGAAGATGATCAGGTGGTCTGTAGAGTTCTCGACACGCCCAAGGATGAACGTGCCGTCCCCAGGTGGAGCCAATGTTGATCATCTTAGCCCCTTGCTAATTTTTGAAAAACAAACAGGGGGGTCAAGCTGTCTTTGAGTTTTCAAGTAATGGTTTCCTTCTGGAAAGACATCATCCTTGAAGCCTTTCATGATTCCCTGCTCTTTAATCCCTTTCCCTCTGCTGTTCTAGAGTCAGTAAGCCTCACTGATTACTAAAAATATGTGTTCCAAAGGCCTTTATTCGCCCTTTGCATCCCTACAGAATGTCCCTTTTTACCCCTTTTTTCCCCCATGTCAAAGTCCTCCTTTACCCTCAAAATCATACCCAAAATCCCCTTTGAATTCTACCCTTGCCCTTTGTTTGGCTAATTTCCCCTTTTATCCTCTTATCGTTTCCCTTCCTAACCCTTAAAATCCATTAAAAATGGGCCAAAACCCACTTTTTAACATTGTAATAGGGCTTAGCCCCTTTCCCGCCAGCCCCTTCCAACCACTTCCCCACGTAACCATTACCCAAGACCAAGCGCTTAATGCCTTGGGGGCTAGTCGCAATCGCAGCTTGCAAACAAGCGCAACCCTTTATTAACTCAGAAAAACTCTGATGCGATTGTTTTATTATATAAGTCCTCCGCTGTGTTCTGCACCATTGATCTACACTAAGATCGGACGGCCCGCGCTAATCGCAAAAATTCGCAATCACAACATTTATGTTAACCCCCCTAATCGGTTCATCGCAAATGTTTGCGATGCGAGTGATTGCATCGCATGTCCCACCAACGATCACTCCGACCTCCGATCATCGCAATCGCAACTCCTCTCTCGATCACTCCGATCGCACCTCCCCTCCGATCGCTGTCCCCTCCGATTAATCGCATCGCACATCCTCTCGCTTACAATTTTAATTAATCCTGCTCCCGGTCTCTGATGCAATGGACTTCGGGCCCACTCCAATTGCATCAGAAATATTGTTTCATATATATATGTATCTCTGCCCCACTCCAATTTCCGATTGCGATTCCATATGGGTCCCACCTCATTCACATTTCCGTTGCATTTCATGTATGTCCTTTGCATTTCCACCAAAGTATAAAGTTTTGCATTGTGCATTAAAATGTAAATGTTTCATATGTATTTCGCCCATTCCATATATCATTCCACTGTTTGATCTCCGCCGTTGATCTACGCCTATAAACCATGATCAAACGGCCCACGATGCATTTCTCCACCAAACCCTATTATACACCGTATCATTGCATTTTTCACCGTTTTTGACGCATAAGACACTATTCCACCACCGCCGTGCTATCATTTCCTCCGCCCTCCATAGCCATTCTCCCTATGCATAGCTTTCATAACCAAGTTTGTGGGTTCTGCAGGATTACAGCGACAGAAAATTGCCATTATTCACAGCCTCCATTTCAGAAGTCGAGAATGCATCAAAGGACCATCTTTCAGAGGCAGAATTTATGAGGGAAAATCGGGGAAGCTATTACGGCATGGATTTTATTAAAGAAGCCAGAGGTTAAAATCTGTCAAACCCTCCAGAGCCTTTCAAAGCACAGATTTTTGCAGATTTAGACATTAATGTCGCGGCAAAGAGTATCAGTGGAAGATCGTGGATTTCAGCATTCAACATTAAAGATTCCAAGCCCTAATCCATGGCTTAAAAGACAAAGGTACCAGATCAAAGATGACCCTGATCACACATAGGGTACAATGCACAAGAAACAATACCCTCCAGGTTTTATTTCAGCCGAGTTCTCTTTCAGGAAAGGACATAATGTTCATGTGGTTTTACTCTCATACCGTGTTCCTGAAAATACCTCCATCCGAGTGCATTTATTTCAGAAAGCAGGCAGCAGAGTACATACAGCACAACATAGTCATTCAGCAGTTTGGGCTCGAATGTTTCTGCCATTTTGTCTTAATGAGGAAAATTAAATGCTCATAACCCGCTTATTTTATGGGGTTTTCTGTTTCTCCTATAAAACTCTAGGAAAACGAATTATTTAGGGTTCTAGATCTATCAGAAAATTGGTGCAGTAAGAGAATTGTGTATACATTTTGTTGAAATCTTGTATGAATGCTCAGAGCCCGTTGGGTCTCAGTGAGGAGGAGTTCTATCTGTTAAAGAGGATTCTGGTCTTTGGTACTTCACAGTGTGTAACTTCTCCTTTTATGTGTTATTAAAATTGTTCATCTTGTTTCAATCCATCTTTCTTGTATCATGTTTTGGAATGCGAGTGGCTCACTGGTTTGGTATGGATTTATCCTAGTTGGTACCCACATTTAATTTAGTCAAGCGCTTTAAATATGGCTCATGCATGATATACTATTCCATTTTCATTTCAACAGTCTTTCTGCTATATTAGCTTCTATGGAATGTTATTTTTAAAACACTATTATTATGTATGGATTCTTATATTGGTAAGCCCATTCATGGTAATATTGTGTATCTGGATATCATCCATACGACAACTAATATCCTCTCACCTTCCTTACACAGTAAACACCTTCAGATTATTTATCTCTGTGAAGTATTTCTGAATTGGTCCGCTTTACAGTAAGCTGTCTCTGAATTGTCTGATGCTTTGTATTAGAGATTTACATCTTGCCTCTGCAGTATCTCCTATCTTGTATCAAGTTTCTGAGAGTTTTGGTCCCATTTAAAAATAATTTCCTTGTTTAACAAGAGATAGCACGAGAGCCTTCTATTGATAACTCCCTATGTTATATTACACGTTCCTTGCTATATTAAGATGTCCTAGGCACTGGTCTATCACAACTCTAAGCTGTCTCTAGGAGCGACAACATCTTTCTGGTACCGTTGTCGGGGAACGAATTTAAGAAAATTTTAATCTTTGGGCCTCGACAAAACCCTATTCACTCTCTAAGTAGGTGAGCACAGAGAGTTGAGAGTTGTAGATCCCTCACCTTGGCAACTCCACATTCATTTATCAGAAGAATTTACTTGTAGTCCGGACTCCGCTGGGGAAGAGACAAATGGTTTTGATTTGGTAAATCACTGTGGTAGATAGTAAGATCTTAAATCATCCACCTGGAGACTCCACAGTTCCCAAATGATTAAAGGACTCCACTGGTGATCAGTAGGCCACTGATTATCTTACGTTTAAAGAGACTCTACTGGGAGACGATGTCACATTACAGCATCAACCATGCTAAAGACCAAGCCACTTCATCAATGGAAGACCCTGAGCAGTTTGAAAAAATGCATCCAAGTTTTATAGTAGAGTGTCGAGATGAAATATCACGTGGCTTGGCAAAACTGGAATTGGAGGACCTTCCACGGGCTATTCTTCTCATCCCAAGTTCCGCACCCTTGCTTAAGAAAGTTTTTCTAGAATTGGTGGTCGAAAGATATGAAGCTGAGATCGGATTTCTGAACTCACAAGAAAAATCATATCAGTTCATAGACCCCAAAAGCTTTTTGGAAAGTCTCCCTCCCCCTAAAGGAGAAGAGATTCCACTGCCTGTCGAAGTACAAGAAGAAGATGATCCAGTTCTCAAGAGCCACATTGAAGAAATAGTGGAAGATGCAGAAATCAAAGCTGCCCAGGATGAAAATAGCCTACCATTCATGGCATGCCAGAAAGATAAAAGTGTACATCATGTGCTCATTGATCCTATGGCAGAATATATGGAGGCTCTGATTAGCCCAAATTCTCCAGCAGCACAAAACATGTCAGAGCTCCATGAAGACTCAACAACAATATACGAAGAGTCCTCTGGTTCAGAACATGAAGGAGACACTCTACCCCAAAAGATTCTTCTTCTCAATCCAGCGGAAGAAGAGGTCTTGGTTGAATACTGCTCGCCAAATATTCCTACTTTTGATGATCCTTATGCTCATTTCCTGCAAACATTTGAAGAAGGATCAAAGGTCTTTTTAAGCAGCATGTTGCGAACAGAAAGAAATTTTTTCAAAGTTGCTGATGAAGAACATAAAGAGTGGTAGCAGCCTTGCCTATCTAGCCTGCTCAAGGAGCTAGGTAGAACAGACCAGTCATGGGATCACTTGATGGACTGGTTGCATTGGAAGACAATGTTTGTAAGCTAAAATTGTAAATAGTCCAATTAAAGTAGGGTAGGTAGGAAAAGCTCAATAAAGCTCAGTATGTGAGCATGTAGTTAGTTGTTTTAATTTTTGCAAAGTCCAGTAAGCCAGACATTCTAATCCTGGCTTGGCTGTTTTCCAATTTCGGTTTTAAAATGTAGAGAAGAAATTTGCTAGATAGCTTAATCCTAGTAGATGTAGTTTAGGTAGAGAAAATGTGAGACAAACAGTTTAATCTGGTCTCATGGAGTAATAAGGATACAAGTTGAAATGCTGAAGAACAGATTCTGCATAGAAGATGATCAGGTGGTCTGCAGAGTTCTCAACACGCCCAAGGATGAACATGCCATCCCCAGGTGGAGCCAATGTTGATCATCTTAGCCCCTTGCTAATTTTTGAAAAACAAACAGGGGGGTCAAGCTGTCTTTGAGTTTTCAAGTAATGGTTTCCTTTTGGAAAGTCATCATCCTTGAAGCCTTTCATGATTCCCTGCTCTTTAATCCCTTTCCCTCTGCTGTTCTGTAGTCAATAAGCCTCACTGATTAGTAAAAATATGTGCTCCAAAGGCCTTTATTCACCCTTTGCATCCCTGCAGAATGTCCCTTTTTACCCCTCTTTTCCCCATGTCAAAGTCCTCCTTTACCCTCAAAATCATACCCAAAATCCCCTTTGAATTCTACCCTTGCCCTTTGTTTGGATAATTTCCCCTTTTATCCTCTTATCGTTTCCCTTCCTAACCCTTGAAATCCATTAAAAATGGGCCAAAACCCACTTTTTAACATTGTAATAGGGCTTAGCCCCTTTCTCGCTAGCCCCTTTCAACCACTTCCCCACGTAACCATTACCCGAGACCAAGCGCTTAATGCCTTGGGGGCTAGTCGCAATCGTAGCTTGCAAACAAGTGCAACCCTTTGTTAACTCAGAAAAACTCCGATGCGATTGTTTTATTATATAAGTCCTCCACTGTGTTCTGCACCATTATATACACTAAGATCGGACGGCCCGCGCTAATCGCAAAACTTCGCAATCGCAACATTTATGTTAACCCCTCCGATCGGTTCATCGCAAATGTTTGCGATGCGATTGATCGCATCGCATGTCCCACCTCCAATCACTCCGACCTCTGATCATCACAATTGCAACTCCTCTCCCGATCACTCTGATCGCACCTCCCCTCCGATCGCTGTCCCCTCCGATTAATCGCATCGCACATCCTCTCGCTTGCAATTGCGATTACTCCCGCTCCCGATCTCCGATGCGATGGACTCCGGGCCCACTCCAATCGCATCGGAAATATTTTTTCATATATATATGTATCTCCGCCCCGCTCCAATTTCTGATTGCGATTCCATATGGGTCCCACCTCATTCACATTTCCGTTGCATTTCATGTATTTCCTTTGCATTTCCACCAAAGTCTAAAGTTTTGCATTTTGCATTAAAATGTAAATGTTTCATATGTATTTCGCCCATTCCATATATCATTCCACTATTTGATCTCCGCCGTTGATCTATGCCTATAGACCATAATCAAACGGCCCAGGATGTATTTCTCCACCAAACCCTATTATACACTGTATCATTGCATTTTTCACCTTTTTTTACGCATAAAACACTGTTCCACCACCGCTGCGCTATCATTTCCTCCGCCCTCCATAGCCATTCTCCCTATGCATAGCTTTCATAACCAAGTTTGTGGGTTCTGTAGGATTACAACGACATAAAATTGCCATTATTCATAGCCTCCATTTCAAAAGTCGAGAACGCATCAAAGGACCATCTTTCAGAGGCAGAATGTATGATGGAAAATTCGAGAAGCTGTTATGGCACGGATTTCATTAAAGAAGCCAGAGGTTAAAATCTGTCAAACCCTCCAGAGCCATTCAAAGCACAGATTTTTGCAGATGTAGACATTAATGTCGCGGCAAAGAGTTTCAGTGGAAGATCGAGGATTTCAGCATTCAGCATTAAAGATTCCAAGCCCTAATCCATGGCTTAGAAGACAAAGGTACTAGATCAAAGATACCCCTGATCACACAGAGGGTACAATGCACAAGAAAAAATACCCTCCAGGTTTTATTTCAGCTGAGTTTTCTTTCAGGAAAGGACGGAATGTTCATGTGGTTTTACTCTCATACCGTGTTCCGGAAAAGACCTCCATCCGAGCGCATTTATTTCAGAAAGCAGGCAACAGAGTACATACAACACAACATAGTCATTCAGCAGTTTGGGCGCAAATGTTTCCGCCATTTTGTCTTAATGAGGCAAATTAAATGCTCATCACCTACTTCTTTTACGGGGTTTTCTGTTTCTCCTATAAAAATCCAGGAAAACGAATTATTTAGGGTTCCAGATCTATCAAAAAATTGGTGCATTAAGAGAATTGTGTATACATTTTGTTGAAATCTTGTATGAATGCTCAGAGCCCGTTGGGTCTCAGTGAGGAGTAGTTCTATCTGTTAAAGAGGATTCTGGTCTTTGGTACTTCACAATGTGTAACTTCTCCTTTTATGTGTTATTAAAATTGTTCATCTTGTTTCAATCCATCTTTCTTGTATCATGTTTTGGAATGTGAGTGGCTCACTAGTTTGGTATGGATTTATCCTAGTTGGTACCCACATTTAAGTCAGTCAAGCGCTTTAAATATGGCTCATGCATGATATATTGTTCCATTTTCATTTCAACCGTCTTTCTGCTATATTAGCTTCTATGGAAAGTTATTTTTAAAACACTGTTATTATGTATGGATTCTTAGATTGGTAAGCCCATTCATGGTAATATTGTTTATCTGGATATCATCCATACGACAACTATTATCCTCTCACCTTCCTTACACAGTAAACACCTTTAGATTATTTATCTCTATGAAGTATTTCTGAATTGGCCTGCTTTGCAGTAAGATGTCTCTGAATTATCTGATGCTTTGTATTAGAGCTTTACATCTCTCCTCTGTAGTATCTCCTATCTTGTATCAAGTTTCTGAGAGTTTTGGTCCCATAATTTAAAAATAATTTCCTTGTTTAACAAGAGATAGCACAAGAGCCTTCTATTGATAACTCCCCATGTTATATTACACACTCCTTGCTATATTAAGATGTCCTAGGCACTGGTATATCACAACCCTAGGCTGTCTCTAGGAGCGAAAACACAAGGCATAAGGCAGGAACATGTGTGCAGCTACTTCTTTATTTAATAACTCTGTCTTAACTTTCTAAGGAATGATAGGTGAAAATTTTGACTTTTCAGCCTATTTATATCCTTTACAATAACTGCATGACAGCTTAAAATATCTTCTATCTTTGTAATAACTGCTAATTGGTCTTTGTAGGTAGAAAGTAGGCCAAGGTGTCAGTTAGATATTTTGGATGAATAACTGCTTCTGTTTGATTTATTCGAGGCTACTTTTGGTCAAATTTTCCTTGATTTAACCAATAAATAATGTCTATAGGCCTTTAACTCTGATTTGTCTTTAATATTTTGTCTTACCGCTTTATGACTAATTTATTTATTTTATCCTTTATCCTTTAAAACCTTGATTAGGCTTTAATCTTCTGCTTTAAGGCTTCGATTTCGTCTTAAGCCTTTATAATTCATCATGCTGCTTAGGTCTTTGACTTCCATATTTAATTACAGTGTAATAAAGGGCTAATCTTTGCTTATCCTCTGACTGGTAATTAAGCCCTTTAATCTTATGTTTTTGGCCTCTTCATCATTTCTCCTAGCTAACTATGTTTGCTGTGTGCAGGGATCATTTCTTTTAGGTGCTGGAGGGTTCATGATCGAACGATGATCATGATTCATCGCTCTATCCTTCAGATCAAACCCTTGATTCTCTTTTTCTTCATGTTTTCGGCTTTTTGGATCGTCATCCAAAGGCCCTTGCCGTTTGAAACGGCCATGAGATGGCTTTTAAGCCCGAGCCACCATTAAACCTGCACATTTAAACAACTATAAAATAAAAACCTACGAATTTTGGATTTACTGCGTTTCAAGGGTTTATGGAGGGTTTGAGAGCGATTGCAGAGGTGGAGGATCGTGCGCAGAGGAGGGATTTCATAGTCGGAATAGGATGAAAGTGGCAGAATTTGAATTTGGCGCGAAAATGAGAAAGGTGGTTTTGCGGAAACCGGCGGTGGTTTTCGCGTGGTAGATTGGCGGTAAGCGGTTTATGCCCTTTCGGACGCGATACCATACATTGTTCGCCACGCATCCAGGCCAATACCGCATGTTTCGCATTGAAATGAGATGTTAAATCATTTCGGCGATATGCACATGAAAACGATTGAGGGTCGTCAGATCTAGGAGCTCCAGATCTATGGTGAAGAATGGAGCGCGATGGGGGGAAGCTGCTCAGTGGAAGGGAATGGTGGAGGACAGGTGTTGAAGGGAGATTGGTCGGAGGGTGGAGTAGTAGGTAGTGGGCCAGCAGGATGATGTCAACTACTTTGTCGGGTAGCGAAATGTTATTGGCGGGGTTAAAAAGATGAGGAAGCACGAAGATCGTTAGATCTAGGAGATATACGGTGGAGATTTTTCCCGAGGAAGAAGTGGATGAGGGAATGATTGGGCGAACTGGTGATGTGCATGCATGAGATCACCATTAGATCTGACAGACCAACGGTGTGGATTTCTTTAGGGAAAAAGCAATGGCGCGGGACAATATATGGATGAAGGGGGTTAAAGATAAAGTGTCGGGGTTATGGTCCTGTGAGGAGTAAAATGGGACCGGGGTTTAAGATGAAAGGGCCTTAGGGTTTAGCAGACGGTTTAGGGCCCCTGGGTTATATGGAGGAAAGGAGCAGAGGGCTTAAGCCCAAAGGGCTTAAGGCTTGATTTTTAAAAGGGCGGATAATAGGCTAAAAGAGAGTTTTTTAAGCCCTTTTTAAGGTTTCGATAGGGTGAAAAGGGTGTTTAAACCAAATAAAAAGGGTTTTTATGGTTTTTAAAAAGGATTTTTTGGGAGAATGGAGGATATAAGAAGGGAAAATGAGCCTTTTTTAGAGGGAAAAAGGACTGATAAAAATAGGGGTAAAACATGGAAAAATGGGGAAATGAAAATGGAGGTGAAAATGGTGGAAATATCCTGAAATAAGCCTCCTTTGAATCAGCAGGATAACCTTTTAGGAGACATAGATGAAGATTTCAGTGAACTGATTGACTTAGGATAATGAAGGCACTGATATTTCTAGAACTCAAAATGTTTCTTCAAGTATTGTTTCTAGAAATATAAGATTGTCAACTTAGTCATCTTTGGATAGGATCAAAATTATGGATGACTAACAGACCCTTTCGATTTGATACCATCTATGAATGAGTTCCAATGCAGCACACTCTTCGAGGTAGTGGCCACGTTCATCGCATAGCATGCAACGTATAATGGGCATTACCGAGGGGCACTCTACGTAACGGTGCTCCTCTTGTAAGTACAAGATGGTGCGCAGCTCGTCATTGATAGACTGGATGGAAGGATCCTCTTGATAGGATCGCTCGATTGCGTGTAAGGCATCCCTATACCGTGGTATTTCTGGGAAATGGTGGGTATAGTGCCCATAAGTGTCACAGAGGGCGCATGCATGATTGGTACGTAGTGGTTTTCCTGTACTTTTGGTGGCAAGTTCCTTTTTATGGGAATGCCATTTTGAGGTGCCTGCCTCACAGCCAAGGAGTGGTTTTAATTCATCCAACTCCGAGCATATGTGATTAGGGTGTCCCATGACATCACATATAGTGCAGGCTGATGACTCCCGTTGTATGGTGGGGGTCCCCACTTTCTTTCCTTTCTTGGCGATTTTCTTTATTGTGGTTGTCGGTTTCGTAGTGGGGATTTCCCTTGCGGGGGTGGTTTCGACTACTACTTGGGTAGGTTGGGGCCCCTCGGGACTAGGGGGCTGTAACCCAAATGTAGTAATGTTGGTATATGGCATTCCTGGAGGGGGAAAGAGGTACCACATTGGGAATGCCAATGATATGTTGGGTAGTACTAGTGTTGCCAAGACCTGCTGGGAGGTGAAGCCAGGAGGTGGGTATAGGAAAGGAGTTTGGGAGGCGACATAGACTAAGGAGGCTGCAGTAGCTGATGCCTCAGTGCCATTACTACTTGAGTCTGTGTCCTGACTAACCTCATTGCTTGATGTGGACATCATGCATACCGGGGCCCCTGTGGCATCAGGCGATACCTTAGGGGTAATAGGAGGATCTCCTAGGAATGATCCTAGGACATACGACAATTTGAATTGGCCAGGGCCATATTCTTGATATTGTAAAAGACCATATGTGGCTGTGTCTACATAAGGTAGAACTATATCCGTATTGGTCAAGGGACGATTTTCAGTGTGCGTCAGCTGGTCTATTGTAATGATTTGATCCTCGTGGGGGAACATCATGATGCGGAAAATTAAGGATGCTATGGCAGACATGGCGTACATTTAGCTCTGCCCAAGGAGTATATTTTAATCCAAGTGAGCATCCAAGACTTCGATGTCTATGTGGACCGTTTTTCCGGCTAAGCAAACTGGTACATTTTGGAAGAGACCGACGGGGGTTGAGGGCTGACCATCGTATGCCCTGAGTGTAATGACAGAAGGTTTGAGTTCTGGGGCTCCTAACTTCTTCCATACATTCTTTGACATGATGCATGTGGATGCACCCTCATCAATGACACATCAGTGAATAGTGATATTTTGTACTAATACTGGTATCTGGAAGGAAACCATGGAGGGAAGCCTAGGGGTGGCTTTATCTAAATCAAAAGCCATCATGCGCGTGTCGGCAGGGTCGACAGCACCTAAGGCGGAAAGTAGGGCTTTCTGCTACTTCGGGCATGACTGCAGTACCTCCAAAGCAGACATAGCAGTAGGTGACTGGGCTAAATCGTCTACGATGCTATAATTTTGGGCTACTTTGGAGTAGTTTCCTGCTCATCTATTCAGCCCTTTAACCATTTTTGGCAATGGTTCCAAAGGAATCTTTGGAATGGTAAAAGGTGCAATCGGCGCGGATGTAATAGCTCCTGACATACCCGTGTCTAGTGGGGTGTCGTAGCTACGATTCCGGGTTTGGAAAAACATTTCTTCCCCAGCCATGTAAATTTCATGGTTGTTTTTCTCGGAATCATTGGGGTTTTGCTGTTGAGTGCTTACCGTTCCTTGATGGGGGAAGGGTTCTTGCATAACTGCAGTTTTCTGGGAAGATCCTCCTTCTCCTAGGTTACTCTGAAGCTTTTTAAGCTAGGGAGTTCGGGACAGTGGTGAGTATAGTGCTCGTACTCACCACATATTGAAGAAGAGTGGTTTTTTCATAGAGGTATCCTTTTGCCTTACTTTTGAGCATTGCTAGGCTCTTGGTTCTGGTTCCGGTTGGAGTTATCTCCAGGACGGGATCGCAGTGGGCATTGTTGGTTGCTGCCCCCCTGTCCAGGGTTCCCTTTGGGTTTGTTTTTTACCCTTCTTTTGACCACGTTAGGAGGGTAATTCTCCTAATCATACTGGTGTGGTTGATTCTGGGACGGCTGCACAAAGTTCACCTGTGCATTGTTTTGCATTGGTGGGTTATGTGCTTGGGATTGAGCATACTGTTGTCCCATGTTTGCACCTGGCCGTTGGGGGGGAGTTCTTCCATCATTTTTTCTTCCTGCATACTGGGTACCCCCGGCCGAAGGGTAAGATCCTCCTTGGTTATACGCTAGCACCCTATTACTCAATTTTTTCTGTTGCATATGATGAATCTGAAATCCGGGTTCAGACATGTCCTGGGTAGACCCATGTGTGTAACCGGGATTTTGACTGCTGCTACCTAGGTACCCTTGGGTCATTGACCTAATAAGTCCATCTGCAGAGTTCGACGCGCCTAGCAATTCTTGATAAGATTGCAGGCGTGGGGCGTTAGGCAAGATATTGTATATGTATCCTTATTGCGTATAGATCAATTCAAGCTGCTGGGCTTTACTGATTGCATCCTCTTCGGATGTGGGGTTACGTTGCGCCACATCCTTTGAAATCTCCGCCGTCAGAGTTTTCAAGAATAAATCTAAAAGGACTCGGTCATCGAGTTGAGCTTTGCATAAGCTACGACGCTGTCTCCACTCATGGAGATTTTCAGAAATATGGGTAGAGGGAGATTGTCTGAAATGAGTCAGTAACTCCATTCCTGAATCGTGGTGAATGGGTAGCTGAAAGTATGTGAGGAACACAGTAGTGAGGGCACTAAAGGTTCTATGTGAATTAGGGGGTTGCTCGACGTACCATTTCGTAGCCACTCCCGTGAGAGTGCATTGAAACGGACTCAATCGAATAGCATCGTCAATGATGTTATTCGATGAGCACCACAGGTGAAAGGTCATTATATGATTCCTTGGGTCTTTCGCTTGCCTGCCCTAAAACTTTGGTATGTCTGAAGGGAGCTTCGTGGGCATGGGAGGCCAATTGGGGTCGTGTGTGATGGGGTCATTAGTGAGCTTGGTTAAATTCGATATATTTAACGTTGCTAAGAAGGGTGACTGAGAGGTTGATGCCATGGCAATGTGTGAACACACGAAGTTCTGGTTAGAACTAGGGTTAGTCTGTGACATACCTGGTTGTGAATTCAGTTGGCTTCCCGTATGGGATGCACTCTTCTGCCCCCTAGGGGACGAGGGGGGAGTGATGTGTGGTGTGGTGTTGGCAGACCGACTAGGGTTCCCAAATAAGGTTGCTCCAAGCAAGGAGGAACCAACCACTGTGGCAATGTTTCATCTTTGACGCCTAAACGGCGAAAGACCTGGAACCCCTCTCGTTAATGGGGGGAGGTCCAAAAGATGCCTGGACCGACGAGGTTATGTTGGAACCGTTTGAGGGTCATCCAAGTTAGGTTTTAGAATTTTTTTTTGAGGGGATTGAGTCTATGATCATGTCAAAGTTATGGCCACATACATAAAACAAAGCAACAATGAAATGATTTTTCCTTTAATTTAATTTATGTGATCAATCAAGCAAAAAAATGGTTTTGTTTGTTTGCGCGTGATACTCAAAAATCCTAGAAGACCTAATAACGTCCTCACACTCTCAAAAGTAACTGGGCCTTGAGAGGATTTCTTGCGAGTGCTGGCACAACGTCTCGAAAGAACTGGCGATGCCCCCAGTCAGCCGAAGAGAATCAACCAAGGTAAGGTGTTACACCATTTTTTGGTCATCTAACTTTTCATCATTAGATGGACCCAAGTGCACCATGTAAGACCAGTTTTACCCCAAGTAAAACTGCTTTCACTATGTTAATTAGGAAACCCCAAAAGGAATAATTAATTAAACCATAATTTAATTATTATTCCCAGTCATGTTTGACCCAAAAAAAAAAGAAATTAATGAGATAAACCCATAGTTATCTTATTATTTTCTAGGAATAATTATTTAATAATATTCCTTGTTAAATATGACCAAATCAACCACCATTAATCAAATAAATCATTATTTATTTGATTATATCCCAACCACTTCCTTAAAAAGATAAATAAATCATTTATTTATTTATTTTTCACTAATGAAGGGATTTGACCCAAGTCAAACACCCTTTCCCTCCAACAAATAATAATAAAATATTCCATAGAGGTGGATCTAGATGTGATTAACATTATTTTAATCATGCACCAAGATCTAGAAGGACCAAATATTTTGTTATAAATAGGAGGGTTTTCCCCATCATTCTTCACCTTTTGTTGCCTATTAGATCACTCTGGATCTATACACTTGGTCTCATTTTTCCGCCATTTTTCTCCCATTGAGCTCTACCTTCTACATTGGGTTTTCTACATCTACAAGAGAGAGAAAGCTTAGATCTGAAGTGCTGAGGACTACAAAGAACCCATCCCATTGAGGAGATCTGGATACACCTTCTTGTTTCCTCCCAGGTGCCCTGTAATATAAAAATTCATTCAAAAATCGCGTTCTTGTCTTGTATGTTGGATGCATGGAGCAAACTCTTTACTTTTCTGCTTAATGTCTTTCCATTTATAGATCTGTTGTTGCAGCACTTTAACTACTAATTGCAGATCTGAAGATGTTTTGAAGCCTATATTGTTGTTAGGGCTATTAGTTATGCGTAGCTAAAGTGGTTCTTTTTCGTACGCTTCGACGAAGAATTCATACTAACAAATGGCGACTCCACACGGGTTTTAAATTACGACCGCTGTCGTTTTACATATTCCTGCATATCCAGCTACTTCAGGCCCTAGGGCTTCTTTTCAGCTGCTTAGTTTTTCTCTTTTCATGTCATTTTTCTCACATAAAACCCTAAAAACTTAAAATTTCTAACTTCCGTGTGTTTCTGGCCCTATTGCGCAGGTAAGCGACACCAGCCACAACTGAGACGGCAACTTTTCAGAAAATCTGCCGCCGAAACAACCGGAACGGGGGGGTCGCACCTTTTGGCCCAAAACCTGCGACCTGGACGCACCTTTTGGCTTGTTTCTTGCGACCTCAACTCAGATCAGGTCAGAACCTGCGACCTGCCTTTTTTCTAGCATTTTTTCTGTAACTTTTCTGGGTTCTGCTGCAGCCTCTGCCAGGGTTTTCCAGCCTCTGTCTCAGCCCGCCTTGACGAAGATCTGATCTGTTTTTACTCATCTAAGTGGGAACCCAGCCCCTTAGGGCTTTAGTACCCTCCACTTTTTGTGGAAGAGTTTCAGCTGTTTCAGCCGTCGGTTTCAGAGCTTCAGCCCCCTCTTTTTCCAGATCTGTTACCTCACTTTCCGATCCATCGAAATCAGCCTCTTTTCCTTTCAAATCACCTCTTGTCGTTTTGTTTGGACCTCTTCCAAAGGCCTCTGCCTTGCCCCCCCCCCCGGTTTTTTGCTGATTTCCCTTTTTCCAGCCACCTTGCCTCTGTCTCTTGGCTGTGATCTGCACCCCTTGTCTGCAGCTTTATCCTCCAGATCTCTGTCCCCTTTGACCCTAGATCTGTTGAGCTTCCTTTGTGTGTGTTTCCATAGTTTTTCCCTTTCTTTTTCACCATAGTTGTGAGAGACCCACCTTCTTGGGTTAGATAGATGCATACGTAGCTGTTATTTCTCTGTTATTTCAGCATTTTATTTCTGTTCTCTGTAGGTTTATTTTCAGCTATGCAGCACACTTTTTATTGCTCTCAACAACGGAAAGGGTTTAAAAATTAAAATTAACGCACGCCACACACTGACCCTAAGTGAAGAAGCGCCTGGTTAACACCGCCCGGCAAAGACTCTAAAATCAATTGTCACTGCACCTTGTCTGCCCTTGACCGTAATTGATTTTGTCCCCTTGTTGCCCCTGTCGGTTTCCTTCTTCCTGTCATCATTGCGCCCCCAAGGCGCCTTTCCGGGAGACTTCTTGGCCTTCACCCTCAGTTTCCGGTTGATCGACCTGCTCCGCACCGCCGTCGTCGAGCCAGTCCACCTTCGAGTCCGCACTCCGACTCCTCCCCTGATTCCTCGGGTCCTCCTTCCCCTTCCGGTTCTCCTGCCCCCTCCACCATGTCTGGTCCAGGGCCTAACGCTAGCGGTTCTCCCGGCCCTAATGCCGGCCCTACTTCTAGCGGAACCGTCACAACCACTACCCCGGCCACCCCCGTGCTACCGTATATTGCAGGCCTCAGCCTCCCCGATTTCCATCAGTTGATTAATGATCCCATTCACCACAATGCTACCTGGCCCGCTATGCCCACCAAGCTGCCCTCCGATATCCCTAAGTTCGAGGGCCTTAATGGAGAAGATCCAACCAATCACGTCCGGTCTTTCCACATGTGGTGTTCCTCCAATTCCATTACCGATGACTCCATCCGTCTTCGTTTGTTCCAACGCACGCTTACCGGCGAAGCTCCTAAATGGTATGTCGAACAGGCCACTTCCTCCCATACCACGTTCGAGACTCTTGCCCAAGCCTTCTTGTCGTACTTCCAGCTCCCTCTCCGATACGACACTGGTACGGAGCTCTTGACTTCATTTAAGCGATCCTCTTCCACACGCCTTTCTGCCCATGTTCAGGAATGGCGACGAAGACGGAGCTTATGTCGAGCCCCTCCCTTTGAAGATCGGGTTTACATGGACTGGTTCCTTCGCACCCTCCAGTCTCCCATCGGCAAAGATGTCGCCTCTCACTTTCCTCAATCTGAAGAAGCCGCCCTCCAAATAGCTTTAAAATATGACCTGATCTACGCTCAATCTGGTTATGTTTATACCGTTCTCCCTGACATCCCCAGGCCCGGTGGCGCTAACGCCCGGGGGGCATCTCATTCCGCCGACGGTATTGTTGGATCTCTTTCCCACCCATCTGCTCACCCTCCTATGAGCCATGGTCTCCCTCAGGGAGGGGCCAGCACCTCAAGCAATCTTCCCCCTCCCGGCAACATGTATCCAGGATACGGCATGCCTCCTACTTTTGCCCAACCTCCTGCTTACCTCAATGTCGCCCAACCCAACCCTTACTTTTATTCACAGCCTGGTGCGCCAGCTCCTCCAGCATATGCGCTTCCGCCTCCCTTGCCTCCTCCCAACCTGCAACAGCACATACAACCCCCTCCAGGGCAAGTATTTGCACAGCAGGGTGCGATTAATCCCCCTTCTTCTCAAAGAAGGCGGCGAGGCAACCAGAACCCATCTGCCCCCGGTAACCGAGGACCCAATTCTGGTATGGACCCTAACACTAGCAACCAGCCTCAGGGCATCCCGCCCAGGCCGGACAGGCCGCTTCGCACAAACAAGCCATGTTCGTGTTGCGGTGTTTACGGTCACTACACTCACGATTGTCCTCTCTTACCCCAGATGCGACAGATGTGGGAGTCTCAAGCCACATTGCGCGGACAACACGCCTCCCCTCATGCTCCTCCTAATGTGGCCACTACCCAGCCAGCTGTGTTCACTGATCCTTTCCCTCACCAGGGATTCGTGGCTACTCAACCCCCCGACAGCCATGTAGCCACCCCCTCGTCCATTTCTGGTTCCTCTGATTACCAGATCCTTATGATGCGCTCCGATCCTTCCCCTTCCGTCACCCCCGCTGACAACCAAATGATTGTTTTTGACGCCACCCAATTGGACCACCCCCCTCTCCCTCCTTCCGTTGCTTTCCAAATCCCTGTCAAAATCCGGAATGCCACCATCTCCCGGTGTATAATCGATGAGGGGGCATCCACCTGTGTGATGTCCGCTTCGGTTTGGAAGCAACTCGGATCCCCTGAGCTGGCCCCTTCCACGATCACCCTTCGAGCGTGGGACGGTCATGCCTCCCAGCCTATTGGCCTGTTTCATAACTGTCCCATCACCCTCGCCGGTAAGACGGTTTGCGTTGACATCGACGTCATTGACGCCCCTCTAGACTACAACATTCTATTAGGGCGAAGCTACACCTATGCCATGTCTGCTGTCCCATCCGCGGTTTTCCGCAAGATGTCTTTTCCTCATAATGGGAAGATAGTCACCATCGACCAGCTATCTTATCATGAGCCGCCGTCTCCGACCTCCTCTGAGACGACCATCTCTTCCGTAGCCAACAAGCAAACCGTCGATTCTTTAACCAGTGTCTCCCCCGGCGTCTACAAAGATTCCACCTTGCTTGGTACCTTCCCTCACCTTCCCCCTCCTCCGGTCACTGATACCAGCTCGTCGAATGTTTGCATGATGCAATCATCTCAGGCCGCCCATAAACGGCCTGCCTCGGCTAGTCAGCCACCCCCTCCCCGCCCTCCGCAACCCGCTCCTAGCCATTCATCTCAGCCAGCCGGACCTCCTCCTTCTGGCCCTGCCCCTACAGCCGGTATCCCTGAACCCCTTTATCCTCCCGGATCAGTTCCTCCTGGCCTTAACCATCTTGGAGCCATCCCTCCTAGTCATTTCCCTACTGGGCAGATCCCTTTCTTAGCTCCCCCTCCCGGAGTACATTCTGTCCCCGTCATGGCCACCCTCTCCCTCCCTAACTTGACCTTGGGCATTCCGGTTTGGTACCTTGATCCCCCAGCCGCCACCCCCCCTGGTCACCCCAAACCTTACATGGCTTTGACACCGGTCCAACCGGTCCCCCTCGCTTCCTCCGTAGCCACTGTGCCCCCAGCACCTCCACAGGACCCTTCTCCTGTTGCGACGGCTTCTAGGAAGAAAGGCAAAGTTCGTAAGGGGGCAACCCATCAGGATCAGGCCGCCCCGACACCTCTTCCCCACCCACGACCACCAAAACCCGCCATTCAATGCGCTTTGTGTGATATCGTCGGTCATACCACTCACCTGTGTCCTGAATTGCCACACCTCAAGCTTCTGGTCAACGAGACATTCCCCGACTCTGATATCCCAGAAGTCTATGTCACTATCCCTGACTCCATCCCAAAACTCAAACACTTGCGCACAAACCACCCTTGTGCCTTGTGCGATTTTCACGGCCATTACACCCACCTCTGTCCCCGCCTTGACGAGTATCATTCCTCCTTGGACATGTACCGCCAATTCAAGGCCGCTTCAATCGGGCCAGAGAACATTCCTACCCCCATTCACATTCCGTCTCTTACACCAACGGAGCCCTCACACACCATTTTGTACATGTCATCATCCTCGCGAAATAATTCACCGGCCTCTCAACCTACCGATCCACTCAGCTCCTCAGCCAACCTTGGATCTGTTGATATCGGCCATCCGTGCCCTTCTCCTCATGATGACCCGTCCCCCACCACTACTTCCTTGGGTGTCCCACCTTCCTCCAGTCTTCCCATCTTCCAATCTGATGAAGACATCATGGAAGCCATGACCAACCCCGACTTTCCCTGGGATGATATGCACCACCGCGCATATTTCCTCCCACAGCAGTCCCATGACCAATACGCTGTGGAAACCAAAGACTTCATTCCTCATGCAGTCGACTGGTTCAAAAACCCCATCCCTGCACCTGATGCTTTCGAAGAAGGAAACATGGCCAATCTCTCGTCTACCATCAAAGTTGACATTTCGGTCAAACCAGGAATAGAAGAATACATCACCTTGGGCGCCCAATGCACCCCGGAAGAAATTGAAACTTACACCAAGCTTTTCAAAGAATTCCGTGATATCTTCGCCTGGTCCTATTCTGAAATGCCCGGACTCGATCCTGCCATTGTCGAACATCATATCGACACCTGGCCTGATGCCAAACCAGTCCGCCAAAAGATGAGACCCATTCATCCTTCCCGACGTGACGCTATCAAAGCCGAAATCGATAAGCTCAAGCAGGCTGGTTTCATTTACCCCATTGAATACACCACTTGGGTTTCTAACCCCGTTCCTATTCTCAAGAAACAAGGCACCATTCGTGTCTGCACGGACTTTCGCGACTTGAACAAAGCTTGTCCCAAAGACAACTTCCCCACACCGTTCATCGACCAAATCATTGACGAGTGTGCGGGGCATGAGGTCCTATCCTTCATGGATGGTTTCTCTGGATACAACCAAATTGCTATCCATCCTGCTGATCAACTAAAAACCGCGTTCATTAGTCCGTGGGGAACTTTTGCTTACCGGGTCATGCCTTTCGGCCTCAAAAACGCCGGTGCCACCTTTCAACGGGCCATGTCTTATTGCTTCCACGACTTAGCTCATATTATCCTTGCCTATTTAGACGACCTCACGGCGCGTTCTAAGCGTCGGGCGCAACACATACATGATCTGCGCACCATTTTTCTCCGATGTCGCAAGTATAATATCCGCCTTAACCCGTTGAAATGCGTTTTTTGCGTTCCTGCCGGCCGTCTCCTAGGCTTCATCGTGTCTAAGGACGGTATCACTCTTGACCCTTTGAAAGTTCAAGCCATTCTTGAACTCCCCATCCCGCGTACCCTCCGCTAGCTCCAAAGCCTCCAAGGCAAAGCTAATTTTCTCCGTCGGTTCGTCCCTGACTACGCCACCACCGCACACGGGTTCCTTAGACTCCTACGCTCTCACATCCCATTTGTTTGGGATACCCATGCTCACGAGTCTTTCGATGCCCTCAAGCAGGCTCTCACATCTGCTCCCTTAATTCGCTCTCCCGACTTTAATCGGGACTTCATCCTATATATCTCCGCTTCCACCTATTCGGTCGCTGGAGTCCTTATCCAAGAGGATGACCGTGGAGTTGAGCATGTGATCTACTATGTCAGCAAGAACCTTGTGGGACCCCCTGTCTCATACTCCTATGACGAGAAATTAGCGCTGGCTGTCGTGTTCTCAGTCCAAAAACTTCGTCATTATATCCTCTTGCGATCCACCAAGGTTGTGACAAATTCCAACCCTATGGCCTTCCTATTGAGTCGTCGTCTACTTACTAGGAAGTACGCCCGTTGGGTCGTTATTCTTCAGGAATTCGATCTTGAATTTGTCACCCCAAAAAGTAAGAAAGGCTTAGCCCTCGCTGAGCTCATTTCTGAATTACCTACCGGATCGCAAGACCCTCCCGTTAATGACGATTTCCCTGATGAACACCTGTTTACCATTTCTTCCGCTGACCCATGGTACGGCGATATTCTTACTTATTTGTGAACCCAAAAGTTCGTCCTCCATCTTGACCGTGAGGCTCGTCGCCGTATCCGACACCAAGCCCCCCGATACCTTCTTATCGGTGACGACCTTTATCGTCGTGGGGTTGATACGGTCCTTCGTCGTTGCCTCACACACGCTGAAGCTGAACAGGTCCTTAATGCCTGCCATAGCGGCGCTTGCGGTGGCCACCTCTCCGGTCTCGCTACTGCCCAAAAAATAATGCGCGCCGGGTATTTTTGGCCTTCCCTCTTCAGTGATTGCATTGAGGCAGTCAAACACTGTCCCAGTTGCCAACATTTCGCCCCTAAGGCGAGAGCTCCACCAGCTCCCCTCTATCCGGTCGTCTCCACTGGCCCCTTTTGTAAATGGGCTATCGACTTTATGGAGTGTCGCCCGCCATCCTCTGGTAGCCACAAGTATATCATTGTGGCGGTCGATTATTTCACCAAATGGGCCGAGGCCATGCCAACGTTCACCAACACGGCAGCTACCGCGGCCCTCTTTTTCTTCAACCATGTTATAGCTCGCTTCGGGGTTCCCAA
Source organism: Pinus albicaulis (assembly GCA_034641835.2). Taxonomy (NCBI): domain Eukaryota; kingdom Viridiplantae; phylum Streptophyta; class Pinopsida; order Pinales; family Pinaceae; genus Pinus; species Pinus albicaulis. Next base: position 347,835,559 of record CM076579.1, on the reverse strand, counting down.
GCAACTGGTCTCTGATCATGGAAGACATTTTGAAGATGAGATATGGCGTGAGCTATCCTCACTGTTGGGTTTTGAGCACCAATATTCCTCCTCCTATTACCCCCAAGGTAATGGCCAAGTTGAAGCAGTCAACAAAACCCTCAAGACCATGCTTCAACGAACAATGAATAAGCACAAAACCAACTGGCATCTCATGCTCTTTCCTGCCTTATGGGCCTATCGAACCTCCGTTAAAACCGCCACCGGGTTCACCCCTTTCCACCTTGTTTTTGGAGAGGAGGCAGTTTTACCAATCGAGTGCGAAATTCCTTCTCTGCAACTAGCCGTTGAACTTCTTCCTGACACCCAACCGCTAGAACAACGACTTATCATGCTCGAGCGTGCCTCTGAAGACCGCCGTATTGCCTTGCAAACCATGGAAGCGGCCAAAAAACGCACCAAAGCTCAGTATGACCGAAAAGTCCAGCCTCGCACTTTTCACGAAGGCGACCTTGTTCTAGTCTATGACCAAGCCCATGATGTCCTGGGTCATGGGAAGTTTGACTCATTATGGCTAGGCCCTTACATCATTAGTAAGGATCTTGGCAAAGGGGCATACCTCTTAGAGGATTTTGAAGGTCATCCCCTTCCTAACCCTCGCAATGCACTCTATCTCAAGAAATATTACCCTTAGCATTTCCCCTCGAAATGCATGTTTTATTTTCTTTTAGATAGCCAGCATCTGTTGTTTCATTTTTTCCTATTGCACCAGGACCCATTTCGTCCTCGCAAAGTTACCTCACCTTCATTTAAAATCGAATCTCCTCACCTACAACTCTTGTACTGGGGGCACCATACTGCCCCCCCTACTCGTCCATGTTCGTGTCGATTTTCGTCATGAGTGCCCACCTTGTACTCATGCTTTCTTGGTCCCCCATTGGGGCCTTTACTGTGTGGCAGCACTATCATGTCGCCCTTTTTTAGAGCATCCGAGTTGAGTCATCATTGCATTCATGGAGTCTATCCCGCGGCCTTTTACACCCTACTATAGCCCTCCATTCTTTTTGCTTGGTTCCTCTCTTGTGTCGCATATCATGACCTTCAGCCCCACTGTCCCCTATCCCTTTCGATATTGTGTCAGTCGCTGCCATGTCATTCATGCCCTTTATGCTCTAACAAGGGAAGTCGTCCATTCGCCACTCCATCCTTCCCATTTCCACCTCCATCATTAGTGTCAGTATGTCCGTCGCCCTATTGTTCTTCTCTCGTGCCTTAGTTGAGGATCTCTCATTGCCTCACCTACGGCGGACCTCCTTCTGTCGACATCAGCACATTTATGCCAGAAGCAAGGTCTAGAGGGCGGTGTACCTTGGTCCCAGCTTCCACTTTTGTTCGGTGCCTCGGATCAGGCAGGGGGATTTCTCACTTCCCTTTGACTTGATTGCTTCTCCAGCTCCTTTCAGCATGATCGAGATTCGTATACTGGACAGTCCAGTGACCCAGCAGCAGCTCTTGATGATTCCCGGGCGTGTGTGAGATGTCTCAGCCCTCATGAGGGGGTGGCCATGCAGGTAGCCCCCCACATGCCCGGATGACCTCTTCATTGCAGCCTTTGATGCCGCTCCAGATTTTGATGATGTTGGCCTTAGCCACTTGCAGCACCTCTATGATTTGCATGTACCAGTCAGACTTTGTGAGCCCTTCCCCATTTACAGGGGGCATTTGGGGTTGTATTTATCTCATGTACTCAGATGATATTGTACTAGTCCTGGCTGTTATCCCAGGCACAGCATGTATGTGAGACTATTCATTGTCTTTTTATCTGGCTCTTGATTATGCCAGCTGTACTCTATGGTTCGGTCCCTTGTTCACTGGCCACACTATTCTTTTGTACTTTGTCACGGTGGGCATAGGTATGCCTCCCCCGCCGCCTTCAGCACAGGTACCCTCTCATAACAGAGACTTGTTGCACCTGCGAGTCTCGTCTCCTCAGGGTCTAGTCCTTCAGCACACTATCTACCTCATATTTCTCTCTCTGACATATCCTTTTTGTTGTCTAGTGATTGTCTTCTTACAACGTACTTCGGTCATACGATTTGCTCCTGACACTCGCACGCTGGGGGGAAATCTGTTACACCATTTTTTGGTCATCTAACTTTTCATCATTAGATGGACCCAAGTACACCATGTAAGACCAGTTTTACCCCAAGTAAAACTGCTTTCACTATGATTGATTAGGAAACCCCAAAAGGAATAATTAATTAAACCATAATTTAATTATTATTCCCAGTCATGTTTAACCAAAAAACAAAGAAATTAATGAGATAAACCCATAGTTATCTTATTATTTTCTAGGAATAATTATTTAAATAATATTCCTTGTTAAATATGACCAAATCAACCACCATTAATCAAATAAATCATTATTTATTTGATTAGATCCCAACCACTTCCTTAAAAAGATAAATAAATCATTTATTTATTTATTTTTCACTAATCAAGGGATTTGACCCAAGTCAAACACCCTTTCCCTCCAACAAATAATAATAAAATATTCCATAGAGGTGGATCTAGATGTGATTAACATTATTTTAATCATACACCAAGATCTAGAAAGACCCAATATTTTGTTATAAATAGGAGGGTTTTCCCCATCATTCTTCACCTTTTGTTGCATAGAAGATCACTCTGGATCTATACACTTGGTCTCATTTCTACCATTTTTGCTCCCATTGAGCTCTACCTTCTACATTGGGTTTTCTACATCTACAAGAGAGAAAGCTTAGATCTGAAGTGCTGAGGACTACAAAGAACCCATCCCATTGAGGAGATCTGGATACACCTTCTTGTTTCCTCCCAGGTGCCCTGTAATATAAAAATTCATTCAAAAAATCGTGTTCTTGTCTTGTTTGTTGGATGCATGGAGCAAACTCTTTACTTTACTGCTTAATATCTTTCCATTTATAGATCTGTTTGTTGCAGCACTTTAACTACTAATTGCAGATCTGAAGATGTTTTGCAGCCTATATTGTTGTTAGGGCTATTAGTTATGCGTAGCTAAAGTGGTTCTTTTTCGTACGCTTCGACGAAGAATTCATACTAACATAAGGGTAGAGGGTCTGGCGCTTGCCTGCACCGTCACCTATAGTGTAAAGGATGCCCTAGTTTTGGCCACTAAGAACCACCATCCCACATGAGCGTTCAAGTCTTGGGCTTCTTGGTAGTCAGCTAACAGTACCGAGTATCGGACGGATCAGGTAGCCCCAACTGATACCGCACGCACTGCACCTAAGCATAACCCCCTCTGAATCGGGTCTCTGCCGCACTTGGGTTTTCTTTTTCATGGCCTGATAGGTGGATTTTGAAGCTCCCTAAAAACACAACTTCTATGTTTCAAATTTGAAGCATGATCAAGGCGGCTTATTGGATGCCTACCCCCTTGATCCTAACTTAAGCTATAATTTCTCTTGTGGCCCCTGTGGGGAGAATTTAGTGCGTTGGTTTAAGTTATTTTTAGGTGGCTTTCTTTTCTTAGTGGGTGAATGTGTGTGAGTGTATGGTGAAAAATCTCATAATTTGAACATATGGATATCGGTGATCCTTTACAAAATTCCCCTAGTTAAAGTATGTGATGTTGTTCCTTGCTCAAATAAAAAGCATGTCCGGATAATGGGCCGCTTCCAAAACCTCCTAATTAGTCTATGTGAGTGACTAAATGGATATGGTGAATCACAAATATAGAGTGTTCATATGCTTATCTAGGGTCACCCAATGACACAAAGACAACATAGATTACTTGCTCTAACCTGCGATTCAATCCTAGTCCCGCAATTTCCTAAATGAAAAAATTGAAACTTAAGCTAAACAATTTCTACACTAGCTTATGCATGTGTGGTCATAAGCCACTTACTTGGACTAGTTAAACTGAGTGTGCATACCAGAATTTTCAAAAAACATAAATTGTTCTGAAAGCAATGGTTAATTCGCCCCCTACTTAAACTATGTGAACACATTTTGCAAAAAACAAAATTAAATGAAAACTAACTAGATGCCTACAAAAAGCAGCAAAAATAAGTTCTCAGAAGCTGTGGGGTATCAACACAAGTGTTGGCAGATACATTAGGGGTTTCCCAACACACTTACAAGCAGAAAAAATGCAGCAAATAGGGAGAAAAACTCTCTCTGTAAATTGCGCGCAAAAGCCTCTGACAGGTGCGCTTTCCTGCGCGCAGATCACCTCTGAACGTGCGCCCTGCGCATCTGTGTTAAAAACAGCGCGCAAAATTCGTGCAAGTAAAAAAAAATTAGGATCTGCCTTCTTCAGTCTGTCACCTCAGTGAGTCTAGGGACTGCAAGATGGGTCAGAGGACTATCAGCTCCACTCCAGCATAGACTAAGGGTCTCCTGCAAAAGATGGCACAACCACATAAACTTGAAACACGTCAGTGGAGTCACCAATCCTGTTGTGGTGGGTTTGACACACGGGTGTACGAAATCGCACACGTTTAGAGAATGTGGTCTTTTCTCTAAACCATAAGTAACAGGCAGTATCTGGGGGGAGCTCAGAAGTATAAAACTTAAATGAAGTAATACACTAAAGTATGTTCTGTTAAAAAACTAAAACTAAAAACACAAAAAGAAGCTATATAGAGAGTTCCAAACAGTAACAAGGTAAACAACGACTCGATGGCCTTCTTCTTATTGAATACTTGGAATGAAAACAAAAATATTACCCACTTGCCAAAGGGCCTAGGCAGAGGCTCTAGGACCAGATGCAAGGATGTTTATCCTTCAATTTCTACCTTCTGACGCAGTCTAACTCTTTCTCTTCGCTGCAATGGGCAAAGATTGTTGGGTGGCCAACAATCGAGTCCTCTTCTTCAGCTCCTGCTCCTTGGTTCACACATGATGCTGGTATTGCTTGGGAAACTTTGGCCAGCATAACTTTGTGATCACACATTGTTCATCTCTTTGAGGGTTTATATAGGTGAGCTTTCAAACCTCCTTCCCTCCGTTGGTACATGGTGGATGGTGACCCAAGGGAGGGGAAATAATCCATTGTGGGCTGAAATATGCTTTTGTGTGCTCACACAAGGCCTAAGGAGGCGTTGGTGTTGTCCTTAGGTGGCTTTCACATAAGGAGAAACTGTCCTTTGCTTGCTTGTGGTCCCGAAAAGTGACTTTTTTCCACTTCCAGGAATGCACGCTTATCGGGCTCCAGTGCACGCAGAAGGTGCTCTTTTCGAAGGAAAAAGCGCGCATTTGAGAATTTATGACTAGTTCAAACTTGAATTGCTCAAAACCTTAGAGATTATTGATTCCATAATGTATTCCTGTCCTATAAATCCTTGGGCTCGACATTAATTGATGTCGTTTTCTGCTGTACGATTTTCCAGTGTTAATAAAGGGGTCATCACATTTTTCATCTTGAAATATAGGAAGGTATTTTATCCAATTTATCTGAGGCATTTTATGTGGAAATCCAGGGATATGGTCTCTATTCATCGAAGCATATATCCTTTGTATCCTTGGATCCATGTTTGTAAATCAGAAAGGTTCATTGTATCTTTTCAACTAGTCTAGAGTTCTCTACCAGTGGAGTCTTAAGGTCTATTGAGGGTTGTGAAGTTTCCAAGTGGAAGATTTCGACTTTTTTTTCCACCATCAACATGATTGGGATCGCTTAAAGCATTCCCAGGGAATTTGATGATAACTAGTGGGGTCAACAGGGCTACTGAAGACCAGTGGAGTCACCAGGTGGAGGTTTTTAGCTGTTTTTGAGGATATGTGTGTATATTCCACCACCAATACTTACAAAAAAACCAATCTAGGGATGTTTTTGGGGTTTTCTAAGTTCTTTTAGGGATACTAAGATTTTCACCGACTTAAAGGTCCCATCATGATCACCATTATGTTAGTGATAGTGATGAGGTGGAAATGAATCAATGGGTACTCTTTAACAAGCGTTTTTGAAGTTCTAAGGGGTAATTAGATTGTCATTAACTCAGAAGGTCCCACCGTGATCACTAGAATGTTAGTGTGGCAATGAGGTGGTAATAAATCAATGGGTACAAAATGTTTCAGTTCGTGACTTTCTCAGAAAGTCCCACCGTGATCGCCAGAATGTTAGGGTCCCGTGATTTAGAAAATTGGTAGACCAAATGCACAGGGTAACATGAAACCAGTATTTGGAGTCCTAGGACCTAGCCTTCCTGGACTCAGAGAGGGCTCTCTCTATTATATGCAAAGGATGTGAACTTGTTTGCTTTAGATGGTTGATTTTAAGCTAGTTGTTAAGTGTAGGGTTTTGTTTGTTTGGTTGGGTTGGGTAAAATGATCAAGTGCAATAGGTGGAATGAGAGGTCATAAAATAATTGGGCTATGGAGACTATGAAAGTCATGGATATCTCAAAAATAAGTCTGAGTGCATCACAGGGCAAATCTAATGTAGTCAATGGATCTTTTAAGGTTATGTGTGAAGTGAAATGAACATTAAGTTTGGAAAACAAGGTAAGGCAATGGGAAGCTAAGAATCATTTTTCATATACCCATAAACAAGAAGGTCTCAAATACTGATAATCAAAAGATAATAATCATGAGATAGGGAAAACCATTAACTCAATGACGATGCTTTAAAAAAATAGACATTCAATATGAACAATTTAGTGAAACAGAGAAAGAAAGAAATCTTATCTAACTTCAGTGATTTCACCTAGAAAGTTTGAAAACATATAAGATGACAAATAACATTAACCAATGAAGAGGGAACTCCTAGACATCATCAATCAAGCTATAAAGAAATTTGAGGCAAACTGATAGGCATGGAAAAAGGGCAAGATCAGAACAAGACCTCCTTGACTTAACCTAACAAGTAATACTTCAAAGAGAGATTTTACAAACAGAGTTTAGATAGCATCAAATAAGCAGGGCTTGCCATAAAACATATTTGGAAACTATCATATTAATCCATTGATGAAATAAACAAGCATAAGGAGTGTTATTGCCTAAATCTACCTCAGGCTGAAGGAAGGCAGAGTTAAGGGTAACATCAAACCATGCTCAGTCTGGTAGCTTATAAAACAAATAACACTAACAAGCAAACCATTTGATTCCCCAGTATGGTCGCCACTATGTGAAGAATCCCAAGGTTCATAATTTTTTTTTGGCGACTCTACTCTTCAAGAATCAGTAGCCTGAGGAATTTCTTGGTGAATTCATTCTTATCAAAATGGTTTTGCTAGATCGAAGGTATGCTCCCATGAGCCGAGATCACATTCCAGGTTTTCCAAATAAAATTCCTAAGGTAGATTGGCAAAAGAATTTGCCTACATTTAAAGATGATGATAGGAAGGATGCTGCTTTACATCTGGTTAGATTTCACATACATATCCGCAAGTTGAAGGTTGATTTTCCTGAAGGCTGCTTGATGAATATATTCATGGCCACTCTGGAAGTTGAAGCCTGATCTTGGTATGAAAGTTTGCCGCCTGCTTGTATTTATTGTTTAAAGGATTTTCATACCATGTTCTTTGAAAGGTATAAAGAATCTTATCCATCCTTAACTTTAGTTCATAACTGTTGTAGCCATGTTCATAGTTTTATTGAAAATCTTGAAAATTTTTATGAAGATGATGACTTCATGGACGATGAGATCATGGAAGCTCTGTACGAAAATCCATTTCAGCAGCATAAAGAGAACTTAGAGGATACTCATCAACATGCTTAGGAAACTTTGCAGCAGGATCAAGATCTTAGTACAATGGAAAATGATGAAAGAGAAGGTTTTATTTCAGATCTATCCATAGAAGAAGACAATATGCAGGAAAGTCAAGTTTCAATTTCAGAATGTGATAAAGTCAAGACAACTATTTCAGATCTAGATTCAGATCGTGATGATCAAGAATACCTTGTGCTGAATCACATGAAGGAGAGTTGTGTTGTTGAGATCATCTGGAATGAAGAAGACAAAGTTATAGCCCTGGGAAGCAGGTTTCAGGGAAAAAACTGTGACCTGTCCCAGAATTGGGCAGAAAAGTGCGACTTGGAAGATGAGGGGGTTTTAATGCTGTTTTATGGCTGAGAATTGGGTTTTTGTGCTTGGTTATGGTGTTCCCTATCTGTATGATAACAAAGATGATGTTTTTGTGTAGATATGGCATATATACGGGTTAACTGGAGAGAGAGAGACCTGGGTACATTACGGGCAGAGATCCAGGCAGATCAGGGTGTCCGTCGTGTGTTGGCCAGGTTTGGGGTTCTAAAGTTTTTGGAGAACCCTTTGATGAGAGCAAGAGAGCCTTTGTTGGCCCGAATTATTAGTTACTGGGATCCAGAGCATGAGGTATTTGTAGTGTAGGGGCACAGGATCGAACTGACAGTCCAGGATGTGTATTTCCTGACGGGTCTCCCGCCACTGGGGATGGTGGGAGACACACAGCCAGTATTACCATGGGGGCGGCATATCATGGAGTTTGTGGAGCGTCATTGTCGACCGGGTCTCCAAGTCAAGGGGACTCGGATACCGATCTGGGATCTAGAGAGATTAGAGACCCGTGCTGTGGCCGCAGCGGTGCTGCGTATCCTGGGCAACCAGGTGCTCCATCACATCACTGGGGGGCAGATGATGATTATGGAGAGTGTGTTGAGTGGGACCTACTATGGGTGGGCCCAAATGATGCTGGTGTCGCTAAAACGACAGTTGTCGCTCTGCAAGCGGCAAGTGAACCACGATTGCTCGTATGGGACTTTATTGTGCACCTTCTTCTTTGAGAAGATCCCGACCTTACGACCTCGTATACAGCTCCCAGATGGGGGCCCGAGAGAGCCCAGGATGTGCCGGTGGGGGCGGCTACTGTGCCGAGGAGGAGGAGGGGCGGTCGGGCGAGTGTTTCGACCTGAGTTCTTTGCCCATTGGGATCAGATGCCGTTATACATTGACGACTATCCCTATAGTGGGATGAGTTATTGTGGAGATCCGGACCTGCCACTTCCGCCTGGTCGAGTATGGGGGCCCGATGGTAAGTGACAGATTACTATTCTTGTATGAGCATGTTAAAGTTATTGAATAGTAGATATGGTACTGATTCATGTACTTTTGGGATGCAAATATAGCTCCGGTAAGACCGGCCGGATATATGGGGCGCCCGACAGCCTCTGGAGCTGCAGGGCCGAGTGGGTTGAGAGCAACGTGCAATGATGATGCGACCGCCCTTATGGAGGACATCCGTCGTAGATGCGAGAGGTTGCTAACCAGAGTTTCAGAGCACGGGTGGCAAGACTTAGACGACCAGTACGTGGAGGCATTCATTGGTCTACCCTCGGAATGGCGAGGTGTCATGCGGCGCATGGCGATGGCCGGTCAAGGCATACGTGATCTACGGGCTGCAGGAGCAGAGCCATTGGCTCGGGATTCGCCAGATAGTGAGTAGGTGTGGGGCATGTGGTGCCCCCTAGTGTGTATGTAGGGGCAGGTGGTGCCCCCAGTTTTGAGTTTTTTGTAACATGCGATGGGCATGTCATATGTATCAGAGTAGATGGACTCTAAACACATGTTTTGCGACACATATTATGGATATGCATCGTTTTTAATGATTATGAATGTTATTGTCTTGTATGAAATGCGTGTGATAAATGCCAATCTAGAACATGGTTTGCAATACTATATACATATTGATTTTGTTCTCGAGGTACATGGTTGAAAGTTATGGTTTCAAATTCACATATCAAGAGTTTCACTCATAAATATCGTCTAAAAAGCACAGGGTTATGCACACGATAAACACCATTTAGTTGCATGACAAGAAGTAGGGAATCCAAACGAACATGCAGATGGAGGATGCGATGAAAGAGGGCATCGGCTAAGAGACCACGCACTGCATCATATTCGGCTTGATTGTTGGTGGCAGTACCAATGCAGACCCCGTTTGAGAGAACAAGGGCATGCAAGGGGGTGAAAATGGCCCAACTTTCTGAGGCTAGATTCCGGGAGTAACGACTTGCACCATCGGCGTAACCGATAAAGGGTGGGGACGGGAGGTCCTGCGGAATGGTGTTACAAGACAACAAATGGGGGGAGGAGATACAATGACGGCAACGTGAGTGTACAGAAGACATCGAGCGGAAACTGCGGGAGGGAGTGCAATGAGCAGGATGGCTATGACTCATATACAAACTAGAGGGTGGTATATGAGGGCTATAGGAGGTATGGCGGGGACTCGGGCTGCGGAGGTCAACAGAGATACGGGTGGAGTGATCTCGTGTATGGGTAGAAAAGAGGGGGTCAAGGGTGGTCGCTGAAGGGGGGTCAGGTGAAACAACAGGGGAGGATGCAAGGGGACTGGGCTCCAAAGGTCTCACAGAGGAGGATAGGTAAAGAATGGTCATAGTAGACTCTGTCATCTGAACATCAGGGGGGGGAATGTCGATGGGAGCGGGGGGATCCTCAAGCTGGCCCGAAGCATACTGCGCGAGTATGGGAGAGGCGGATTGATTTTGTTCAACCTCATACTCTCGGACTACTTCTAAAGAGGCATGGTAATGCGTCAGGTGAGGACAATGGTGGGAGTAATGGCCATGGACACCGCACAAAGCACAGGGTTTGCTAGTGCGAATAGTTTTTGGGTTCTTGGTTACGGATGAGGACGGAAGAGAAGGGTCGGAGACCGTAGACTCAGGGAACGCGACTTTAACCATGGGTTGAATGCGGGGCAACTCAGGACAAGTATGGGTGGCGTGACCGACGACATCACACAAGGCACAAGGCTTGGCGGGCGGAGGAGGAGCAGGGTCGGTCGGAGTGGCCTTGTCTTTCGATGCCCCCTTGCGAGCTTTGCCTTTCTTTCCTGGAGCTGTCACCACAGGGGTAGGGTCCTGGGGAGGCGCAGGGGGCACGGTAGCGACGGAGGAAGCGAGGGGGACCGGTTGAACTGGTGTCAAAGCAAGATAGGGTTTGGGGTGACTAGGAGGTGTAGCGGCTGGAGGGTCAAGGTACCAGACGGGTATACCTAGGGTCAGGTTAGGGAGAGAGAGGGTGGCCATGACGGGGACCGAATAGACTCCGGGAGGGGGAGCCAGGAACGGTATCTGACCAGCGGGATAATGACCAGGAGGAACGGCTCCGAGATGGTTAAGGCCTGGGGGAACCGATCCAGGGGGATAAAGGGGTTTAGGGATACCAGCTGTAGGAGAAGGGCCAGAAGGAGGAGGTCCGGCTGGCGAAGATGAAGGGCTAGGAGCGGGTTGCGGTGGATGAGGTTGAGTCTGAGGTTTCTGACTAACCGAAGCGGGTCGCTTAAGGGCAGCCCGAGACGATTGCATCATGCAAACATTCGATAAGCTGGGATCAGAGACAGGAGGAGGGGGGAGACCAGGAAAAGTTCCAAGCAGGGAGGAATCTTTGTAGATGCCGGGGGAGACACTGGTCAAGGAATCGACGGTTTGCTTATTGGCTATAGAAGAGATGGTCGTCTCAGGGGAGGTCTGAGACTTTGGCTCATGATAGGTCAACTGGTCGATGGTGACTATCTTCCCATTGTGAGGAAAAGACATCTTTCGAAAAACCGCGGATGGGACAGCAGACATGGCATAGGTGTAGCTTCGCCCCAATAGAATGTTGTAGTCTAGAGGGGCGTCGATGACTTTGACGTCAACGCAAACAGTCTTACCGGCAAGGGTGATAGGACAATTACGAAAAAGGCCAATGGGCTGAGAGGCGTGGCCGTCCTACGCTCGAAGGGTGATCGTGGAAGGGGCCAAGTCAGGAGATCCGAGTTGCTTCCAAACTGAAGCGGACATCACACAAGTGGATGCCCCCTCATCAATTATACATCGAGAAACGTTGGCATTCCAGATTTTGACTGGGATTTGGAAGGTGACGGAAGCAGGAAGAGGAGGATGTTCTGATTGATGGGCGTCGAAAACAATCATTTGGTCATCAGCAGGATCTACAGCGCCCACGGCAGATAGCAGAGCCTTCTTTTGGGAAGGGCACGACTGGAGGAGTTCCAACGTGGAAATGGCAGCAGGAGATTGCGCCAAATCATCTACTATGCTATACGAATGAGCAGCTCGACCAGAAGTAGCATTTCGACGTAACGGTCCTTTAGGAATCTTGGTATGGACCTCAACTTTGGGTTGAGGGATATGTAAGGGGCAACTGGATGTCGAAAGAGGCTCTATAGAACCTGAAGAAGGAGGCTTGGGGGCAGACTGAACGGGAGGCTTGGGGTACTGGCGAGACTGAGTTTGAAGGTGAAGGTCGACGGGAGGGGAAGGATCAAAGTTCATCATGAGGATCTGGTAATCGGAGGAACCAGAAATGGCAGGTGGAGTGGCGACCTGGCTGTCAGGCGGTTGGGTAGCCACGAATCCTTGCTGAGGGAAAGGATCAGTAAACACAGTTGGTTGGGTAGTGGCCACATTAGGAGGAGCATGAGGGGAGGCGTTTTGTCCGCACAATGTGGCTTGAGACTCCCACATCTGCCGCATCTGGGGTAAGAGGGGACAATCGTGGGTGTAATGACCATAAACACCGCAACACGAACAAGGCTTATTTGTGCGAAGCGGCCTGTTCGGCTTGGGCTGAGTGCCCTGTTGCTGGTTAGCAGTGTTAGGGTCAACACCTTGAGGATTCAGTCCTCGAGTACCAGGGGCAGATTGGTTTGGATTGCCTCTCCACCTTCTTTGAGAAGAAGGGGGATTAGTCGCGCCTTGCTGTGAAAATACTTGCCCTGGAGGGGGCTGTAGGTGCTATTGCAGGGTTGGAGGAGGCAAGGGAGATGGAAGCGCATATGCTGGAGGAGCTGGCGCACCAGGCTGCAGATAAGGGTAATGGTTAGGTTGGGAAACATTGAGGTAAGCAGGAGGTTGGGAAAAATGAGGAGGCATGCCGTATCCTGGATACATGCTACCGGGAGGGGGAAGAGTGCTAGAGGTGCTGGCCCCTCCCTGAGGGAGACCATAGCCCATAGGAGGTTGAGCATACGGATGAGAAAGGGCTCCAATGATACCGTCGGCAGAATGAGATGCCCCCTGGGCGTTAGCACCACCGGGCCTGGGGAGGTCAGGGAGGACGGTATAAACATAACCAGACTGAGCATAGATCAGGTCATATTTCAAGGCTATTTGGAGGGCGGCTTCTTCAGTTTGAGGGAAATGGGAGGCGACATCTTTGCCAATGGGAGCTAAGAGAGAGCGAAGGAACCATTCCATATAGACCCGATCTTCGAAGGGGGGAGCTCGACATAAGCTTCGTCTTCGTCGCCACTCCTGGACATGAGTGGAAAGGCGGGTCGAAGAGGTTTGCTTGAAAGAGGTCAAAAGCTCTGTACCAGTATCGTATTGGAGAGGGAGCTGGAAATAAGATAAAAAGGCTTGGGCAATGGTCGCAAAGGTGGTATGGGAAGAGGTGGCTTGGTCGACATACCATTTAGAAGCTTCGCCGGTAAGCGTGCGTTGGAACAATCGAAGACGGATGGAGTCATCGGTAATGGAATTGGAGGAACACCACATGTGGAAAGATCGGACATGGTTGGTTGGATCTTCTCCAGCAAGGCCTTCGAACTTAGGGATGTCGGAGGGGAGCTTGGTTGGCATGGTAGGCCAACCAACATCGTGGCGGATAGGGTCATTGATCAACTGATTGAAATTGGGGAGGCTGAGGCCTGCGATGTACGACAGCAAGGGTGTGGCCGAGGTAGTTCATGTGGCGGTTCCGCTAGTAGTAGTTCCGGCATTAGGGCCGGGGGCTCCGCTAGCGTTAGGCCCTGGACCAGACATAGTGAAGGTGACAGGAGGAGAACCGGAAAGAAAAGGAGAACCCAAGGAATCAGAAGAGGAGTCGGAGTGCGGACTCGGAGGGGGACTGGCTCGACGACGGCGGGACGGAGCAGGTCGATAGACCGGAAACTAAGGGTGAAGGCCAAGAAGTCTCCGGGAAGTGCGCCTTGGGGGCGCAATGATGACAACCCAAACACGGCACAAGGGGAATAAGAACAACCACAAGGGAAAGGAGGCGTGGAATCAAGTGATTACAATGTCGAAACAAGGGCAGATAGGTGCAGTGTCAATTGATTTTAAAGTCTTTGCCTGGCGGTGTAAACCAGGCTCTTCTTCGCTTAGGGTGAGTGTGTGGCGTGCGTTAATTTTAATTTTTAAACCCTTTTCGTTTTGAGAGAAAGAGAAAAAGTGTGCTGCGTAGCTGAAAATAATGCTGCAAAGACAGTATATAATGCTGAAATAACAGAAAATTAACAGCTACTATTGCATCGAACTAACCCAAAAAGGCGGGTCTCTCAAAACTAATCTAAAAGAGGGAAAAAATCTATTCAAAACGCACTAAAAGGAGGCCAATAGATCTAGGGTCAAAGGGACAGGGATCTAAAGGGAAAAGCTGCTGAAAAGAGGTGCAGATCACAGCCAAGAGGCAGAGGCAAGGTGGCTGGAAAAAAAGGGAGGAAATCAGCAAAAAGCAGAAGGGGCAAGGAGGAGGCCCGAAAAGTAGACCCAAAAAAATCTTCAGGAGGTGATTTGAAAGGGAGAAGAGCTGATTAAAAGAGGTATGAAAAGGAGGTATCAGATCTGGAAAAAAGGGGGGCTGAAACTATGAAAAAACAGACCTGAAACAGATAAAAACTCTTCCACCAAAAGTGGAGGGTACTGAAGCCCTAGGGGGCTATTTTCCCACTTAGATGAGAAAAACAGATCAGAAATAGGTCGAAACGGGCTGAGACAGAGGCTGGAAAACCCTGACAGAAGCTTCAGAAAAACCCAGAAAAAATGCAGAAAAACAGCTGAAAAATGGCAGGTCGCAGGTTCTGACCTGTTTTCAGTGCAGGTTGCAAAAAAAGGGATGAAAAGTGTGACCTGGAGGTCCAGGTCGCAGTTTATGGGCTGAAAAGTGCGACCTGAAGCTCCGAGTCTCTCGGCGGCAGATTTTCAGAAAAGTTGTTGTCTCAGTTGTGGCTGATGTCAGTCACCTGCGCAATAGGGCCAGAAACACGCAGAAGTTAGAAATTTTAATGTTTGAGGGTTTTATAGGGGAAAAACATCATGAAAATAGGAAAAAAAAAAGCTGAAAAGAAACCCTAGGGTCTGAAGTAGCTGGATATGCAGGAATATGAAAAACGACAGCGGTCGTAATTGAAAACCCGTGTGGAGTCGCCAATTGTTAGTATGAATCCTTTGTCGATGTGTACGAAAAAAGACCACTTTAGCTACGCATAACTAATAGCCCTAACATCAAAAGTGGCTACCAATATCTTCATATCTGCAGTTAGTTGATCAAGACAAGAGCTGCAAAAAACCAGATCTATGCATAGAAAGACATTAAGCAGTAAAAATAAGGGTTTGCTCCATATATCCAATAGACAAGACAAGAACAATTTTTGAAAGAATTTTTTGTATTAAGGGCACCTGGGAGGAAAACAAGAATATGTTTCCAATTCTCCTCAATGGGATGGGTTCTTGGAAGTCCTCAGCACTTCAGATCTAGCATTTCTCTCTCCTGTTGGTGTAGAAAACCCAGAGAAAGATAGAACTCAAAGGGAGCTCACACAGCAAATAATGGAAAATATGACAATGATAATGGCTCAAAGTCAGACCAAGAGTTTAGATCCAGAGTGATCTAATAGGCAACAAAAGGTGAAGAATGGTAGAAAAAACCCTCCTATTTATAACAAAATATTGGGTCATTCTAGATCTTGGTGCATGATTAAAATAATGTTAACCAAATCTAGATCCACCTTTTATGGAATATTTTATTATATTTGTTGGAGGGAAAAAGTATCTGACTTGGGTCAAATCCCTTTATTTGTTAATAATAAATAAATAAATGATTTATTTATCTTTTTAAGGAAGTGGTTGAAGGATAATTAAATAAATAATGATTTATTTAATTATTTGTGGGTGATTTGGTTATATTTAACAAGGAATATTATCTAAATAAGATTTAAATAATTATTCCTAGAAAATAATAAGATAAATAAAGGTTTATCTAATTAATTTCTTTGTTTTGGGTTAAACATGATTAGGAATAATAATTAAATTATGGTTTAATTAATTATGCCATGAGGAAAATTAAACAAATATAGGTTTGTTTAATATTTCCTTTTGGGGTTTCCTGTTTAGACCATAAACAACCTAATAAATGTGGTTTATTAAGTTATTTTACATAGTGAAAGCAATTTTAATTAGGGTAAAATTGGTCTTACTTGGTGTACTTGGGTCCATCTAATGATGATAGGTTAGATGACCAAAAAATGGTGTAACACATGCCATCCATCCTTACAAAACAGACAAGAAATTCATCATTTGGTCCAAAAATCAAAAAACAAGCAAAACAGAGTTCATTTGAAAAGTGCCAAATTGTCCAAACATTATAAAATGGGTTTTCAAAAGAAAAAATTAAAATTTTGGGCATATAAGATATTTTCATGATCCAACACTCCATTTGCATGCCAAGAGATAGCCTTGAGCCAAGACAAATCGTGGAGGAGCAACACAAGTGTTTGGAGGGCCAACTGTGTGTAATTTGTTGAGCGCGGCGCATTGGTTGAGCGTGGTGCATAGGGCCGCTCACCTCTGTGTATTTTTGAACTGTCGCGGTGCATAGAAAGGGTGCGACACACTGGGCAGTGGTCGCGGCGCACAGGGCAGATAACTAAATTTTTGACATTGCTTCCACAAACTCCAAATCGACTCAGTTTTTTTGTCCAAGTAAGTTCATGTGAAACTGCAATTGCCATTTACAAGTGTTTGAAAATGGATTATTAGAATTTGAATTTCAAAACTTAAACCCTATCATCTTGTTGAAAAATTTCTTCCTTAGGGTTTGAAGTTGGAGTTTTAAAATTTGTTTTGGTGCCAAACTTGTTCATTCCTCATTGTTTATTCCTCCCTCTCACTGTTATACTATCAATAAAAGTCCATCCGCTATTCCCCTACATCCAAAAATCCACTTATATTCATCTCATTCCCATTATCCCTATCCCATTTGCAAAATTTCTCCAAATCCCAAATAGTCAAGTGGCTGTCCCTTGTTCCTACTTTTGTCAAATCATAAGCTTTCAAAAGGAAAACTCCACTTGATTAAACCCCATTGTCCCCACTTCCCTATTTCTCCCACAGTATTTCCCATTCGACACATATTTGGCAATAAAACAAAAGCACCAAATTCTCATTTTCATCTCATACAAGCCAACATACACCTTGCATCAACCTTGAATGCCATGGAGACAGACACTGATACATCATATGACCGAGATAGTGATTCTACCACTGAAATACATGAACCAAGGAGACCAAAATCTACAGACGGAGCCTGAAGTTATGCCAGGTAGCCTTCGAAACGCTCTTGCTTTTCATTAGCGAAAGTAGATAAACGCTGCTTCAGTCAATCTCCGGTCTAGTTTGTAAACGTGACACTTGACTTGTAAATTCCCCCCAGTACATCAGATCATTCTAGACTTTGGATGATGAGTTTAGAATTTGATAGGCTGAACAAGTTGGTTTTGTCCCTTTGATTTTCGAGATAATTAAACACACTGGCTTCCAGAAGACATACCAGAGAAAATCCGGATCCCGATCCACCTCCTGTTTATGAAAATCCCAATCTGATTTCAAGAATCCATCGTCGAGAAAGTCCTGTGATTCCTTTGTTTAAATCTCATTCATGTCCTGTTGTTTTTGAATATCTTGAAGACCTTGAATTTGATGAACAATTTGAGTTGTCGTTGTTTGAGACTAAGTCTGAAAGTGCTATTGATTCTACTATCCTAAATCCCGAGTTTATAAAATATCTTGAAATTGAACAAGCTAATAGATCCATTGACAGTTACATCTTGAATATTCAGAATTCTATTGTGGCAACGAACATCCCTGAATTCATAGAGTCTGCATCTGCAACACTCGGATCTTCCGCAATTACATCTAGTTCACAAATTCCTATTGAGCCTCCTTTCATTCCTACTATTCCCGTGTTCGGTCAGATGAGGAAATTATATCGGGAGCAAAAGATGAAGTATATGATTACTAGCAAGGAGAAACCAGTAAATCATCTGATTAATTATGTACATACTGATTTAGAGTCATTTGTTTTGTATTCAGATAGTTTCAATGATGTAAATAGCCAATTAGTTGAAGTAGACGACATTCCAGAAATCACCGAGAATTTCAGAGAAGTCTTAAAGAAAGAGAGACAAAAACTTGAAAGTTCCACTGAGAAATCAGCCTGAGGTAGATTTAGGAAATAAAAAGGAGGCCTAAGGAGCAGCTAAGAATTTCTTAAACACACCCAGTAGAGGAAAACATAAAGACAATAGCAACAAGGACTAAGGTGCCTCAAACAACATTTCTTAGACTATGCTTTTTTGATCTACTGCAACATAGAAGGATGGACATAATGAGAAACAAGAAAACATGAAAAAATTAGAGACACATCACCATTCACCAATCTCAGGGATCCTGTAAGCAAGCTTTCATCATCATCAATCAAAGCATATCATTCACAAGATTCATAACACCAAATTTCTCTTCAACCTCAAAGAAACATGTATTGCTCTCAAAAATCATCAAAAGCCAACATTTACAATGAGTCCTCAATGCTCTATTTAATCAGCAAGGAGGAGAAAAACCTAATAGAGTATCTAAAAGCTTATTGACTAATTAGAAATGTCACTATTGTCCTTGAGACCTTGCAAGGCCCAAGGCACAAAATATCTAAAACAACATATATTTTCGGGAATTTTTAGAAAAGAAAATGACATTTAAGGTCTGAAAAGCCTCCTAAAACTTTCCAAGCATACATTGTTGACTTTCCATCTGCTAAGGGCGTAGCACTGTGTTTTAGGAGGAATTTCCATGCCAAGGGCGTAGCACAGTAGCAGGAAAACTGGGTCAACTTGTAGTAGTGTTTTGAAAGCCTTCCCGATGTCGGAAAAGGCTCTGTGATGACCCATTGGAAATCCCTTTGAGTCTACATTCTAGATCTACCCTTGGTTATCTTATTTGACCTATGCAACCTGTTCAAAAAGAAAAAATTCCAAGGCTGGTAAAGGTGCAACACATGTCCTGAAAAGCAGGCAGAATGGTGAAAATTTGGGTGTTTTTGACCCTTTTGGAGGACCAAAACAACTCCAATTGATCTGAAACGTTTTAAGCATGCTACATTTGAGATGAGGATTCCAAAAATGTGAGACTTTCCTGTTGAATATGCTCTGAGAAAAAGCGTAGCACCAAGTGTGCTACCCCCTTGGCCTCAAAATTAGAAAAAAACCAAAACTTGTCAAAAATATCCCAAATTTGGTGAATGAGTGACTCATAGGTTTTGGGACACCTGTAGAGAGGCTTGTGCCAATATTCCAAGCCTAGATTGGCCTTTTTCTTCTTTTAATGCTTGAATTTCCATGAGGGCTTCCTTCAATTTGGCACAAGCAAGTTTGTTTTTCATGGCATAATGTTTGGTCATCTTTTTCTGGAGAGCAAGGCCCCTTTTTATCTTCTTGAAGTACTTGTGTTCATTCTTGTAGTACTGAATGAAATGTTGTGACATCTCAAAATCCCTCTCCCACTCCTTTATTTTTGCATCTTTGCTTTGGAGTACTAACCTAGCAGCCATCTCCTCATCCTCATTATCACTGCCAAGGTCAATAAATTGTGGCTTTTGTGTAGTTTTCCTACCTCCCTTACCTTTCTTATCATTTTTCATCTTTTCTTTTCCCTTGTCAAGCCTTTGAGCTGATGTAGATGGCAAGGTCCCTTGCCTTTTGGAGGCAGCAAACACTTTCCTTGATCCTCTTTGATATTTGGGAGGAAGAAACTCAAATTGGTTTACTAGAGTGCTCTTACCATGACTGATATCAAGATTGCCTTTCCTTTCATCAATGATATCTTCATTTATGTCTTTTTCATTTTCTTCTTGACTGCCCTCTTGAGAGGTACTTTCATTTTCCTTCATGCTAACATCACTTTCATGACCTTTGCCACTATCATCAACCTTTTTACCGTCCTTTTGGTTCATAGTGTCACTGCTGTCATTATTTTTAGGGCTATCAGTCATCATGGTGTCTTCATTATCCTCCTCTGTGTTTGCAACATTATCATTTCCATCATCATTTTCTGTGTTGTCACTGTTAGAGGTGTCTTTGTCAGTGTCTTCATTATTGTTTCGTGCATCTTCATCATTTTCACCTTCTTCCATATCTTCTGCACTATCATTTTCTTCTAAACTGTCCTCTGTCTCTTCTTCTTTATCCCCGCTTTTTTCTTTCGGAATCTGCCTTTTCATTATCTGTTTCTTCTTCCTCAGTCTCTGTCTCTATTTGTTCTTCGGTTTCTTCTTCATCTTCACTATTTTTCTCATTGCCTTTGTTTTCAAAATCTGCCTCATCACTGCTTGCATCTGCCACTTCTTCGTTGCTTGCATCTGCCTTTTCATCATCTGTTTCTTCCTCACTATTTGTCTCACTGCTTTCTTCTTCATCTTCATTGTTTTTCTCATCAAAATCTGCCTCTGTCTCTTGACTTTCATTTGTTTATTCCTCCTCATCTGGCTCACTTCCTTTGTCTTCATCATCCTCTACATTATCTTCCTTATCAGTTCTTTCTTGTTCTAAGTTGTCTTCCTCTTCATAATCTTCCCTTGTTTCTTGATTTTCATCGTCATCCTCCTCATCATCATTTTCTTCATTTCCACTTTCTTCTTCTTCATCACTTTATTCTTGACTATCATTTTCCTCTTGTTCTTCATCACTTTCTCCTTGTTCTAATGCTTAAGGAGAAGCGGAAGGAGGGAAGTTCTCTTATGGAGCAGATTCATGTGTGGATGAGGAATCATGGTCAATGGGGGTTGATGGAGGAAATGAGGAAGGTGGATGAGATGATGAGGGTAAAATTTGCAAAGGAAGAGGTTGTGGATTTGTTAAAACATCATGGGCAATGAATACTTCCCATGGGATACCCTATTTCTCTAATTGATGCAACACAATCATCTTGATAAGAGAATGGTGGAAACGAATCTGCATTTGTTGTGAAGGAGGCCTCTTTTGCACAATGTATGACATATTATCAATACTTCTATAAAGGTAATAAGGAAAATGCAGTAGCTTGTCCCTAGTGAAGTGCATGAGTAGTCTTATATGGTAGGAATAGAGCCTAGAAAACCTACCCTCACAGGTGAAGTATTTCATGATGACTTTCATTAAAGGCGCATATCTCTCCAATAGATGTGAAAATGGAAAAATGGTTTTGCAATCAGCTTGGTATCTTGGTTTCAAGAAAGGTTGATAATGGCTCAAGTCCAAATTCACTTGCTTTAACCATTTTTCTCCCATGCAAGGTATCCCAGTGGCCATAACAATTCTATTGGTGGACAGCTCAAAATTTACCCCAGCTAGTTGTACTTAGTGGTTATGGAGGTTTAGGATGAAAATTCTGGTCAACTCAGGGTGATTTTTGACTGTTTGTACTTTTTCACAGAAATCAAAACATTCTACCTCTTGGAAATATGCAATTGTGGTAGGGGAGGCTGTCAACTCCTTGGTGCTTAAAGGTTCAAACCTGTTCACTTTTCCACCCTTTCGTTTTTGTCCTCTAGGCCTTTGGCCTCCCTTGCCATTGTCATCACTGCCTTCTCTAGACATTTTGTTTCTTACTCTTGCTTTAAAATCAAAACCCTAAAAATTGTTTATGAAATGATATGGAGAGGACAAGTGAGATGATGATGAGTAAGGCAGTGATTTTCAAGTGAAGGGAAATGATGAGTGATTAGCAAAGTAGTCTCAGTGTATCTTTATCATGTAGATGGTTAAGTGTTCTTCAATTAGCATAATATTTTAGTATGGGGACCAAGCGTTTCTCTTCTTCTAGGGTTTTTACCTTTATTTCCAAGTTTCATCTTTCAAAACAGCATGAGAGGGGGTAGAAAATCTAAATACCTCTTTCAAAAACCTTCATTAGGCATCAAGCAGAGGTTTTGAGGCACTCTGAGGCAAATTGGAGGCTTGCACTGGCTTGAGAGTCTTCCTGTCTAAACGCGCAGCAGAGGAGCACAACACTTAGGCTAGTCGAGTCGACCCTGCATGAGCAGTCGGTTCGGACCTAAACGTAGCACAGGAACGCAACACCGGTTGTCAGGTCTTCGTGCAGTGCCTGAATGGGCAGGCGTGCAGTGCCGTCAGACCTGCACGGGGTCGGGTCCTCTCGGGCCAAGTCATAATGGGTATAAGCGTAGCAAGGTAGAGCTCTGCACAGTGGTGTGGTCCTTCTCGGCAGAGCCTGAACGAATAGGCGCGTAGCACCGGGCGGACTTGCACACTATCGGGTCCTTCTGAACGCTCCCGGGTCTGCACATTGTTAAAAGTGTGGTGTTGTTACAAAGGTGTGCAACGCCCTATTGAAATTTCCAAAGATAGCATACACAGGCGCGTAGCATGCCTTTTTAGGAGCGTGGAGCAAGGGTTTTTATGCCCAAGGTCTGCCAGGAATTTAGAATTTTTTCCTTGAAAACCTTCCACTCCTTTTTGCAAATGAAAAGTGGGCTTGAGTGATAAACAACGACTTTTTATATCCTTGGAATAATAAATTAAAACCAAAACCAACCTTTTCTAATGTTTTCTTTTGATCTTTTTATCCTTTTACTGATATGCATTTTACCTTTTTTGTAGGTGGTGACCTTAAAACAACAAAATGATCTCTTCTTATCTCAAACATTCTTCTTTGTTGTTTTTGGTAACTGAGATGATGGACTTTAGCTCTCTTTGGCCTGTTGATATTCCTTAAAAACTTGTTTTGTTGGTGCCTGGTGGAGTTTCATGGTTACACTGTGTTTTAGCCATTCTCATGTCTTCAATCCTTTTTTGTTAAATTTTTGTGTGCTGTGTGTGACGGCAGCTTCTTATAAAACCCCTTATTTCTTACCTAGGAGTTTAAATTATTCTTGTTTAAAGGGTGACTGAGGAAGTAGCTTATTTCTATCATTGATTTTACAAAGGTACAATAAGTCTGTCTTGCACAGTGACCTTAGTCCTTTTCCATCAAGTTTGTCACTACCTCCCTTTGGCCACTTCTGTTTGCTGCAGGTGCCATAATTTGGTCTTCTAAAACCTTTTTTGGAGTTTGACACCTTATTTACTCAACAGTAGAACTCATGCTCAATTTGATTTCTTATTTGACTCTTAACCTCATGCTTTCCTTCTTTTGACCATTTTGAAGACATTTGACTGTACTTGAAGGCTTAGACTTCCTCACACTGATATTATTTACAATTTTTGTCGCTCTAATGTAGTGAAAACCCCTTTATCTTAGCAAGCCATGGAGGTTACCTTCAAAGGCTTTTGGAAAACCTCTTGCTGTCATGATGGAGGTTTGTCACCTTCATTTTAATTCTTTGCCTACCTTCTCAAGCTTTAGGCTTTAGGGATTTTTCCTTTCCCTATTTATCATTTCTAGAAATCCTGAATTCATGCTCAGTCGCGCTGATGTAACATATGTCCTTGTGATCCTTTGTATTGGATCCTTGCTGAGCAACACTTTTTAGCCCATCAGTCATAAAAACCCTAATTTTCTTTGGTCATAGGCATGTTGTCTTCCTTTTTTGTTGTTAGCACCTGATCTGGACCTTAGGCTGAAGGAAGGAAAATCAGGGTAACCTTTAAACCATGCTCAGCCTTGTAGCTAGCCCTACAAGGTGAAGAGAGGGCTCTCTCCATAAAATATATTCAATGAAATACAATTACAAACTGATATTAAGCTAGGTATAATAATGGGAAATGTTTAATGAATTTTCTGGGTTGTATGGAACAAATGGGACAGTTTGAAACTGGGAAATTAAATCAGAGACACAGGGTATTCCATGGGGCAAGGTAGGCAGGAAATTTTAGCGATTAAGTTTCAATAATGATGAGATGGTAAGACTGGTGAGGAGCTGAAAAGGGCATGGGAGATGGATCCTTTTCAAATAGAAGAAAACACAGAATATTGAATGAATTCCCAAGGCAGAGAATTAAAAATGGATTCTACCTATCTATCTTGAAACATTCAACCAGAAATTTTTATGAATGAATGATGAACATAACAAATTTACGTATGAACACAAAGGAAAGAACAAATGCTAAAACTCATACCACATGGATCCCACAAATCAAAGCTGAATTTATTTTTAATTCCCTGTCAAACTGTTACAATGGAGCACAGAGCGTCCTCCTTGATTTCCACACTATTCCCCTACTTACTGATCACTTTACAAATGATTCCAAATTACAATAAATAGACCATAAATGTGGGAAATAGATCCACAGAAAAAGGGAGTTTGTTTCACTGAAGTCCGAACATAGGAAAGATACCAACGATCTGCTCCTGAAAGGCAGGAACAACAATAAATTTGACCACTTTTGCAGATTCACTGTTACACTGGATGAATGAAAAATAGGCAATCTGAACACATCCCTATTTTTTTTGCTGTCGCAGAGGTCTCTGTTTCATAATAAGCTCTCGGCCCTTTGACTGTTTCCTTTCGTTGTCTTTATCCTTTGAAGAAAACTGACTTTGAAGATAATGCCTTTGAAACGAATTAAAATGAAATTATGCCCTTTAGTGAAGGGAAAAACTCATTTCGAATGAGAAAGAGCGAAGGGAAAGGAGGTGGGCCCGAATCGAAATTGCAATCGGAGGGGGAAAGTGTTTTGGAATAGAGCGATTTGGATATATGCGATGCGATGATGCAATCACAATCGGGGATCGGAGTGGGAAAGGAATAGGTATATTGGAACAAAACATAAAAATGTTGATGCGATTGGAAAGATGCGATGGGGTAATACAATGGAAGAGCGGGGATGAACATGAAATCAGGTCCGATAATATAATAAATAAATCCTCTGTAAAACAAACGAAAATGGTTTTTCCGCTTTTTACAAAGGAAAAGACCAAATTTCATTTGAAAAGGGGGAATGGGTCAAGGTGGGACCGGGGTGTAGCGCAATCGCAATCGAAAATCGGGTAGGGAAGTGGAGTAAGTGCATGGTGCAAAGAGATTTCGCCGATTGCGATTAGGGATAAGCAATGGGAGGAAGTCCTTTATAAAGCCGAAATAAATGAAATATTGAAATTTACATAGGGAAGAACCCTGTTGTGTAACCAGCTCCAAAAATAGAAGAAAAGAGATATCAATGCCTTAGAAATAAGCCACTTCGAGGGGGAAACCTCCCATACATTACATAAATGAAAAAATCTTGGATGATACAATTTCCAAAACCTCCTTTCTATATATAGGAGTCCATGTGGCCACAATGTAATCCTAGCCGACCTAACAATAATAATTTAAGGGCACAATAATAACAAAATGGGGGTTACAAGGGTACAATAATAACAATAAGGGGGTTACACTAACAATAATAAGGGACTATACTAGTAATATAGGGACGTAACATGCCCCTCTCCTTCAAAAAAGTGTTGTCCTCAACGCTTGAGTAGTTGTGCTTTTGTATAAAATTCTCATCCTCCCATGTAGAATCTTCAGTGGGTAAGTTCTTCCACTTGATGAGATACTCTGAAATTGATCGATTCTGTAGCTGTCGAGTTCTTGTTTCTGTGACCGCTTCAGGTTCCAATATAATTTTTCCTTCCTCATCAAGTTCTGGCAATATTGTTTGAACTGGAATATTTTCACCAATAACCTTCTTTAAGCATGAAACATGGAAAACTGGATGCACTCGTGAAGAAGCAGGAAGCTCTAATTTGTATTCCATAGTACTCATCTTTTGCAACACCTTGTAAGAACCATAGTACTTTGGCGATAATTTATTATACTTCTTAGCTTGCTTGAGGGCAATTTTTTTGTATGGTTGTAGCTATACAAATACCTAGTCTCCTACATCAAAAATTCTCTCATTGTGATGTTGATCTGCCTATTGTTTCCTTCGATTTTGTGCCAAATTTAGGTTATCATTTAAGAGTTGGAGAACTTCTTGTTGATGCTCGATGTGATCTTCCACTGCTTGAAACTTATAATTCTCTCTTAAACATGATGTGATGGATGGTGGATGATATCCATAAAGTGCCATAAATGGGGTCATTTTTATGCCGCAAGATGGAAGGAAGTGTTATACCACCATTCAATGAGAGGTAACCACTTAACCCATTGTGTTTGTTTATTAGATACAAAACAATGAAGATATCCTTCCAAAAAATTTATTTACTATCTCGCCTTGACCATCATATTGAGGATGATAAGATGAGCTATGAGCTAATTGAGTACCCAAACAAGAAAATAGCTTCGTCCAAAAATTTCCAGTAAAAATGGGATCTCTGTCACTCACAATAACCCTTGGGTTTCCATGTAGCTTTTGAATTGTGTCCATAAATGTAGTAAAACCTGTACTTGCTTTAAATGGATGAGACAATGCACAAAAGTGTGCATACTTGGTAAGTCTATCAACTACCACCATGATCACACTCTTTCCTTCGGACTTAGGTAAACTTGTGATAAAATCCATTGAAATCTCCTCCCAACGTTGACTTGGAATGGATAAAGGTTGTAGAAGACCCAGGGTCTTAATTGTCTCAACTTTATTTTGTTGGCAAACCAAAAATTCCGCCACAAACTTTTGAATATCAGATTTAAGGCCATCCCAAAAAAATTCTTTCTTCACCCTGTGGTAAGTTTTTAAAAATCCCGAGTGTCCTCCTAAAGGAGGCGGTGTACCTTAAGAATATTTTGTTTTAGTTGGGAATTCTTACAAAGATATAAGCGATCTTTGTACCATAAGGAATCATTTTTCCAACTAAAATGTATCGATGCTCTAGGATCTTGCCGCAACTTTTGAACAGAATGCTCATACATCTTTTTCCTTCTTCCATTCACCTCTGGCTTCGGTTATCCAATCTGGTTGGATAATAGAAATGGCACAAAGAAATGCTTCCACCTCTTCATTCTTTCTTGAGAGTGCATATGCAACAACATTTAGCTTCCCTTTTTTGTATATTATTTCAAAGTCATAACCCAACATCTTTGTGACCCATTTTTGCTGCTCTTCTAAAGATAGTCTTTGTTCCAAAAGTGTTTAAGACTATCATGATTAGTTTTTACCTTGAAGTGTCTTCCCATTAGGTAAGTTCTCCATTTCTTTAGTGCATGCAGTATTGCTAACATTTCCTTCTCATAAATAAGTTTCTGTAAATACTTTCCTTGATTGGACGACTTTCAAAATCAATGGGTCTTCCTTCCGCATTAAAACATCACCAATTCCATTTCCTAAGTCATCACATTCCACAATAAAGGCTTTTGTGAATTATGGTGTAGCTAAGATTGGTGCTTTGAAAATTTCCTCTTTAAGATATTCAAAGGCCTTAAATTCTTTCAGACTCCAAGAAAATGAAACTTTCTTTATTAATGTTGTTAGAGGTGCCGCTATTCTCCCATAATTCTTGACAAAATTATGATAATACCCTATCAACCTGAGAAATCCTCGAAGATGCTTTACTGTCGTAAGGATTTTCCATTCCTTAACGGCTTTAATTTTTTTAGGGTCTACCTTAACACCCTCATCAGACACAATATAACCCAAATATTCCACCTCTTGTACTCCAAAGAAAATTTTGGAGGTTTTTGCATATAATTGTTTCTCCTGCAATAGTTTGAGCACCCTGTCAACATGTTCAACATGATCCTTCCAAGACCTTCTATAGATTAGTATATCATTAAAAAATACTAGCACAAATTTTCTAAGGAAGGGTTTGAAAATGGAATTCATCAACATTTGAAATGTAGAAGGTGCATTGGTAAGGCCAAAAGGCATGACCAAAAATTCATAATGACCTCTATGAGTTCGAAATGCCGTTTTAGGAATATCTTCGATTTTCATTCTAATTTCCGATGATATCATGAAGGAAGATCCAACTTGGTAAAATAAATTACTCCATGTAATTTATCCAATAATTCATCAATCACATGAATGGGAAATTTATCATTAATAGTGAGCTTATTGAGCTCCTATAATCCAGACCCATGCGCCATGATCCATCCTTCTTGTGCACCAATACTACTATAGTAGAGAAATAAATTTGACAAGGTTGAATTATATCAGCCTCTAACATTTCCGTAATTATACGTTCAATTTCACTCTTTTGCACATAAGGATATCTATAAAGCCTGATGTTTGGAGGAACACTTCCTAGAATAAAATGTATAGCATGATCATGATTGTGAATAGGTGGGAGTCCTTTGGGAGTTTCAAACACCTTGGAATAATTGTCCAAGACTTGTTGGAGATCTACGTAAATAGATGATTTTGATGTTGGAACTTCTAGTGAGCATAATTGCAATGACTTTCCTCATTCTTATTTTTTTAGAAGCTTGTCATGACATTAGAGCTTATAATCTTTCCGCTTTCCCCCGCTTTCCCCCGCAATACCCCGTAATTCAACTTCCTTTCCTTCGAAAAAAATTTCAAGAAAAGTTCTTGAAAATTAAAAGCTACCGTCCCCAAGCTTGTAACCATTGTACTCCTAGTACAACATCGCCACCTCCCATAGGAATGGAAAGAATTGGACTAGTCAATACATATTCCCCCATGGTTAGATTGATATTATGGCATTTTCCAGAAAGAAATTTATAGTTCCTCCATTTGCAACCATCACTTGACATTCGGTGCCGGGTATAGGAAACAATTTAATTCCTTGGCTACCTTATAATGAATAAAATTATGGGTGCTACCTGAATCAATCAACACTATTACCTTTTTCTTTTTGATATGTCCTTCTATCTTGAGAGTTTGAGGAGTGGTAATTCCTGCCAGTGCATTACACGATATGGTCATATTCATTTCTTCCTCTTCTAGAGTTGGTTCTTGGTGTATATCCTCCTCTTGTTCATTTTCTTTTTCCTCTTCACAATCTATGTAAAATAATTTCTTCTCAGCACACTTATGACCTTTAGTGTATTTTCTATCACAAATGTAGCAAAGCGCTTTTTCTCTTTTTTCTTCCAATTTTTGTGGTGCCAACATTGTAGGTTGTGGAAATCTATGTGTAGCAACACTTCCTTCTTTATACAATTGAGTGGTAGGCTTCCTTGTAGCCATTATTTTACATTCAACTTTTCTTGCCAACCCGAATGCCTTCTCCAATGAATCCGGTTCCAAAACACGAACTTCATGTTGGATGTTATCCTTTTAAAGTGCCTATGAAGAAATTGATCCCGTGTTCCTCCGAATCCCGTGTTCCTCCGGAATATCGCTACCCTTATATTCAATTTTTGGAAGTCCTCAATGTGCTGCCCCACTAAACCCTTTTGTTTGAGATTTATCAATTGGCTAAAGAAGGTGTTGCTCTTTGTATCCTCATAATATGCTATCATTTCCTCCGTAAAAATTGACCAAGTGACAATTTTTTTATGGGAGCAAAGCCATCGATACCATACAAATGTATTTTGTTCTAAATGTAAAGTTGCAATGCGCACCTTTTGTGTGTTTTGCACGTTATGGAGATCAAAATATTGCTCCATCTGTAGTATCCATGTTACAGGATCCTTTCCATCAAACTTCCTCATATCCATTTTTGTAATATGGTGGTTCTTCCCGCCAACATTAGAGTTTATGAAATCACGATTAACATTTATTTTGTTCTCATCATGAGGTTCTTCTACTATCTTTTCACCATTAGGAAACATTTCTTGTATCAACTTTGTCAAACCTTCTATGTCTGCTTTTAGATCATTCTTCATGTTCTCCATGTTGTCTTTCATGTCATCCATCTTCGCTTCCACGCCAGCTTCCATGCCATCCATCTTAGCTTCCACGCCTTTCTTCAAACTGTCCATCTTCGCTTCCATGCCTTTCTTCAAAACTTCCATTTCATTTTTTTTTGCTCTTTGTGAGAGTGAAATTTGTTGCACTTGCTCTTGTAAATTTGATAGATCATGTTGCAATTCTTCATCTTCATGAGTCATAGTAGAGCCTTCTGAAGGCTTAATGGGTGTTGAATTATTTTTACGGGGCATCTTTTAGAACCCAATA
Source organism: Pinus albicaulis (assembly GCA_034641835.2). Classification (NCBI taxonomy): domain Eukaryota; kingdom Viridiplantae; phylum Streptophyta; class Pinopsida; order Pinales; family Pinaceae; genus Pinus; species Pinus albicaulis. The sequence continues at coordinate 347,805,578 of CM076579.1, read as the reverse complement.
CTGATATCTATTCTACAATATGCCCTTGGAATCAATTCAAATTGGTTCTTCAAGCAAGACTTATGCAATTCGGGTAAAAAAAAAAAAAAAAAACACACACCTTTGCAATTCGGAAAAAAAAAAAAACACACACACACCTTTTTCTTGCTTTTGAGGAGCTCGATATTGAAATTAGATTATCTCTGTGATTGCAGCTCTTCAATATTTGAAATTTAGCACTGAAGTAGCCCTATGAATTCTCTTTTGAATGCCATGAGTCTTACCTAATTTGGATTCTCCAAGACAAAGTTATGTCCAATCTCCCACAATTACCTAATTATGGACTGGTTCAGTAGAGCGAACTTGTATGACTTGCCACGTGTCACTGTTTCGTCCTTCACCTCTGAAATTGATAGCCAAGAAACTACAGTCCATGTACTTGTGACCAATTTTATGGCACTCCAATCTGATTCTCAGAGAGAGATTTATTGAAATTTTCCCACGATCACCTCTTTGTGATGAAATTCGGGAGCCTGAAAAAGCAGTACCTTCCACAGATCATATCTCCAAAAATGTTGCGAACCAAGCTTTGAAATTTTGCGACAAGTTTCCTCAGGATTTCAGCTTCGCACCCTAAAAATTTCAGATTCTGAACCTTCGTAGAAAAAACGTTATAGTGCAAATGCCACGATGACCTATTTAGGAGCCTGAAAAAAGACCTAACTTCCACAGATCACACCACACACCAAAATACAGAATCAAACTTCCAAATTTTTGGGAAAATATTCCTCAGATTGTTTCACTCTAAAAATTTCTAGTCAAATCCTCAAAGAAAAAAGTTATAGCGAAAATTCCACGATGACTGCTGAGCAAACAAAACCTCTAGAATCCAAAGCTCGATAGTCAAATGTCAGGTAACGTCCAAAAAGGGAAGAAAAGAGATATCAACGCCCTAGAAATGAGCCACTTCGAGGGGGAAACCTCCAATACATTACGTAAATGAACTATTCTTGGATGATAAAATTTACAAAACCTCCTTTCTATAGATAGGAGTCCATGGGGCCATAATGTAATCCTAGTGGGCCACAATGTAATCCTAGCCGACCTAACAATAATAATTTAAGGGCACAATAATAACAAAATGGGGGTTACAAGGGTACAATAATAACAATAAGGGGGTTACACTAATAACAATAAGGGACTATACTAGTAATATAGGGACCTAACAAACCCATTTTCTTTTGAAAAGGGCGGAAGATTTAAGTGGGACCCAAAATGGAATCGCAATCGCAATCGGAGATCGGAGGAAAGGGGAGGCGGGTTTTAAGTGCTAAATATTTGCGATGTGATGGAAAATGGGTGATGCGATAGTGTATATGAGGAGAAGAGAAATCGCAATCGCAATCGGGATTGGAGCGGGAGCTCTGGACACATTAAAATACTTAAGAAATGTTTTAAAAATGAATTTAGCGCATTTACAAAGGGGAAAATCCTTTTTATTCTGAACGGGTGGAAGATTATATGATGGGACCCAAAGGTCAATCGGAATCGGAAGATCGGAGGAGCGGGGAGCAGAAGCAAAGGGCTATGGGAAAATGCCGATTGCGATGGAGCGATTAGCTGTGGGCCATCCGATCAAATGGGCGGATCGATGGTCGGGATTTAATCGGGCGGGGTCAATCGCATCGGCGAAATTAAAAGGGGTGGAAATAAGAGTTGGGAGGTCTAGCAATTTTCCGATGCGATCGGATGTGGATCGTCGGATCATTGATCAGTTCAATGGTCCAGATGTAATAGGGCAGGGTCAATCACATCAGCGATTTTGTGATCGGATAGGTCAATCGGGATGCGTAATTTAAATGTTGTGATTGCGATTGGAAGAGGGGATTTACAATACAACTTTAAAATTTTATTATAAATTTTTAAGGGCAAGTGAGGAAAAGTGTTTATTTAATCGCATCGAAGTTTATGGGTTTAAAAGACTTTAACAATGCGATTATGCCATCGGATAGGGGAAAAAGGAGTTTTATAAAGGAAAACATTAAACTTTTATGAAATAAAGTGTAAGGAACAAATGGGAAAATGGGAAGGGTTAGGCTATAGGGGACCTTCTTTCACTTAGGCCTAAATTTCAATCCAGGAGTCAGTTTTGAGAGTATGATATACCGTGGGAAAGCTCTTTCCGGACTCTTTCTGATGGGCATACTTAGAACATGATTTTATACTAAAACTACTATGGAAAACACCTTTGAAGGGCAGGGTGGTGACTTTGTGGAGATAGCAGCTTCTGAAGTGTGAATTATTACATATGATGACATGAAATTACATAAAAGATGGTAACGAAAACAAAGTAGCATGTTTTCACCTCAAAATAGGATTTTGAGGCGAAAATTACATCAAGCTGAATAAAACATTTCTTTGATCTTCCCAGGTGCTGTGACTTTGAGTTTATTAGATATCCTCATGACCTTGCTGATATTTATTGACACTTGACTCATATATTTGACCATGTTGAGATTCTAGAACCTAGTGAAACCAACCCTATGACCTAATGACATGAATTAGAAAGTGAAAGTGAATCATGACTAAATACCATAGAGAGGAGAATCAGCAAGTTTCACATGAGGGAAGACTGATGAAAAACCACTACCATCAATGAATCCATGACCTAATGGAATGGTGAAAATTTATGGTATGGGACTCCTAATATGCAAATGCAAAAGAGAAATTTTGATCATTGATGGCAGTATGACTAGACTGACACTAACATTGGCTCCAATGGGGATGGTAGCTCCTTGGAGGTGCCAAGAAAACTGTAGACCAAGTAGCCTTATCCATTGGGCATGGAGTCAAAAATACTGAAAACTGACACAATGCAGACTGACTCTGACTCAAGACTAAGACTAAAAACTAAAACCAAAACCAAACTGACTTAAGACATGAGTAAAACACAATTGACAGACTGGAAAAGATGCTCATAGTTGAGATTATTCATCAAAACCTACTCTAATTGTTTCATTCACCACCTGATCAAGTGAAATGGAACAACCAATGCAGCCATGTAAGCATCTTAGCTGCTATTTGAATTCTCCCCAAGTGCTTTCTGATGAGAAAGTAGAGAGAAGAAATGAAAGGCAACTCCCATTGAAACTTGGAATCAGATTGAATTTTGATAAATTTGCAAAACATGAGTTGATCGGATGACCTCAAGAATGTTGTGAAAGGATATTCATAAGAATACCTATTTATTTCCATTAATACATCACTGCTTTGTTCCAGGTAATCTCCGTACCTTAATCTTAAAATTTCCGTAACATCTGTGCTTTCTTTCTTTGATGACTGCAGCAAGTTGGCAAAAGGATCCTGAAACTTGTGAATAACCAATATCTCTTGATGATAAAAAGAAAAACAAAAATATTCTTCATTACTCTCCTCATATGACTGCAAATCTTGATATGAGCTTTGTAATGAAACACCTGCTGAACAAGACAATGAAGTCGGCTTTCGAATAAAGTTATTGTCAACACTCTTTTCTAACACATGGTTAGCCAATGGAGAAGGATTTTTACAGCAAATATCATCCAATACATCAGCTATAGGGTCATAAAAAACTTGAAAAGACCGTTGCAATGTATCCATTGATTCTAATGAAACTGCATGACACTCTACAGACTGTTCATCTTTTCCTTTAGAGATATTATAAAAATTCTACTTTAAAAACTGAAATGCTTCAAAACATAATGGTATAGAATCAACTTGCATCATTTGATCATATGTTCCAGCTTCCAAGCCTTCATCTGTAATCTAACCTTCAATTGCATTCAGTGGCTGCAAATCTAGAGCTAGGGAGGATTTTATATCACAAATGATTCCATCAACCAGTTCAGGGGAAGATTTCTCATTAACAACTTGCTCAAGAATTTCACTATCTATCTCAACCTCAACATTAAAACTGAGGGATTTTTTATTTCTGATTGCACGAAAGTTATCTCTGATGAAATGAATTGAAGTAAAACAAAGGGGCAAAGATCCCTCACGTTAGGAATTTGTAATTTTAGCAGATTGGTGAGACTAAAACTGCAGAGACAACACTTGAACCACTTTGGGATTCTAGGATCTAGCCCTCCTGAATCCAGAGAGGGATATGTCTATAAGTGCAAAGATTGATTTATCTTTAAGGTTTTTATGTGTGATATTAGGCTAGTTATTAAGAACAAGGGTTTTTTTTTTGTTTTGGATGGTTGATCATGATTTTTAGTTGAGTGGAAAGTCCTAAAATGAAAGAGTTCCAAAGGGGTGAAGGTATAAGAAAACAGAACAAGCTTTGGATGATAGGATAGATATGATGCTGGTTTTTAGTCCATTGGGCTATGGAGTCATAAAAGGGTTTAATTGTGCAACAATTTCAAGAGTGGTCCAAGGGGAAATTCATCTATATCACAAGATCTCTTAGATAAAATGATGGGATGGAACAATAAAAGTGTCGAAGGGGTGGAAAAATAAAATAATTTCAACTAGGATTTATCAGTCTTTCCAAACAAGAAAAGCCCTTTAAGTAACTGTTTAAAACCAACCAAAGGACAGGGCTAACCATAGACTTCTTTGGACAAGCTTATATAAAAGATAAATTAACAGACAAACAATCGAGTAATCCACATAATTACTTTCAGAAGGGATGAAAATAGATAAGAAAAACAAAGTGCAGCCTAAGATCAGATAAGATACTTTTAAATCTAAACTGCTTTCAGCATACTCTTAGGGAAACTTTCAGAAATACCTTTGAAGAAAGAAATAGAAGACAGGGCAAACCATAAACTTTCCTAGTCTAACTCTACTGAGAACTAATGAAAATATCATTCAAGAAATTCCTTTCAAGCTTTGCACATCAAGACAGGGACAAACCAACATTCCTTGATAATGTTTATACTTAAGTTAAGTCATTCTTAAACACACAAATCGGAGGAAAACATTGAGATAAATCTTATCAGTCAGAGAAGGGTACTATAAACAGTAAATCCTAACTCTATGCTTGTTGTTCTTTATCAGAGAATAAGTGGACAAAATGTCATACATGAAAGGAAAACAATAACACAGAAAGAAGCACCTCACCAGTGATATAGACCAGGATCCCAAGAATCAGCTTGTATATTGATGTCAATCCAGTTACATTCTTCAAGTCCAATGTTTCAGTTCAGCAATCATCTTCTCTTCTCAGCCTAACTTATTTGATTACAAACAAAGCTTCAAGAGCCTCTGAACACTATTTACATGTAGAAAGTTTTGAGCACAAGTATTATATCAAAGTTCAGCAACCAACCCTTTACAATGTTCCCCTCGAGAAGATTTTATAGGAAAATGAGGAGGTGGATGAGAGAAAAGATCTATAGGCTCAATTAATACAGTTTAATGCTTCTCGGCCTTTGAGGGGCTCAACGGAGAAGATTTCAGATATTCCTCTGTATTAATGGGTTTGTATTAAGTGTTTGATATTCTTAGCAGAGTTTGTTGACTTTAGAACTCTTTCTCATCTTTGTAATAACTCTGCTGATAGTTTACAATAAGTTCGTTTGGCTGAATTAACTGTTCAGCTGTATTGATACAAATATCTTCTGTTCTGGTAATAACTATGGCCTCTTTTGAATGCTTTGAGGTTGCAGGTGGCTTTTCGTAGCTGGGAGGATTCAATTAGCCTCTGATGTGGCAGTGGAGGCTTTCTCGGACTGATAGATACTATTGTTTTTCCTTAAACACTGTTAGTTTGATTTGATTATGTGTGTTAGGCTTAATTAGGCCTAATTTCTGTCTTCTGTTCTTCAAACTGTGTTTAATTGGATGGATTATGCATTTAGATAGTCGATTTGGGCCGTAATCCCTCAAAACTGTGTAAACCATCTTCATTTCTTCATCTCCGTTGTGACTGGATCTTTAACACTAATACTCTCTGTTTGATTTAGCTTTGCTGTGTCTTGTTGATGTGCAGGTGTGCAGAGGGTTTTTTAAAATGGCATCAGTGCTCATGAGGCACCGATAAAACATAATTTGGAACCCTGCAGAACGATCTCTTTTATGAACAAAGGCATGGGGGATCGTCATCCCCGGCCTTTGATTTTATTTTAACATAATGGAAATAACCATTAAAACCTGCACAAACCAAGGAAAATTTAAAAAAATCCTGCAGGGATGGGTTCAACTGCTTCAGAGGCTAAGGTTAGATTGCAGCCGTTGGATGAAAACATCCAACGGAGAGGATTGCTCGCATATGTTAAAAGGAGAGGTGGTTGGAGGGGTCAACGAAAGATTAAGTCCGAACCGTCGATGTATGTTGATCAACGGTCGAGATCAACCGAAGATCTATAATGCAGAGGGGATATGTTATAATGAAATAGAAGAAAAAGCAAAGAAAAATGGATGAAAAACCTTTGGCAGAGGAAAAAGCGTTAAAACAAAAATTGGGGTTTTTTGAAGAATTATGGGCCATCGGATTAGATCGGCCATAGAGATCAACAGTGGAGGTTGATCGATCAAGTCCCTTGGAGGATGGGCGGAGGGCGATTAAAAAGGAGAGATTTAATGTGGACCGTTGATCTACAGAGATCAACGGCAGAGATCTATTTTGGGAAAATGTAATGGGAATGGGAAGGGTGGTTTCGGCTGAAGAAATCGCCGGTTTCGTGCGAGAAAATGGAGGAAAGGCGGTTTTACCTTTTTGAACACGATATGCGTTAGAGCCTGAAACGTGGCTTTTCAAAACCACCTACATCGCATAATTTTGGATCATTAACCTTCGGGCTAAAAATCACGTGAAACTGCACGTCGGCCGTCAGATCTGGGGTTTTAGATCGGACGGTCGTGGAGAGAGTGCGATGGAGAATAGATGCTCGAGCGATAAGAGGTGGGGCAGGGTCATGGCGGTTTTAATCTGGACCGTCAGATCATGGAATGGACGACGGATATTTCGTTTAATGCGGGTTGTTGATCTGCAGAGATCAACGGCAAAGATTTGCCGAAAAACATTACACAGCGGGGTTTGTATGAATTTAACAAAGGTTGCGAGGATTGATCTGGACCGTCAGATCTTAGCGTATGGACGGACCAGATACAATCGGAAGATTTGCAATCGGAGGAGGAGAGAGGAAAGGCACAATGGCTTTCTCGATGCGATTGAACAAGGACCGTCGATCTGAGGGTCAGATCGACGGCGGAGAATGAATCGGAGGTCCAAAGGCAGAGGGATGGGCTTGTGAACAGAGTGATGTAGGCCATCGGATCTGAGCCTGGCGGGGGAGATCAACGGCTGAGAATCCATCGAGAGGTGACCAATCGGAGGGGGCAACAACTATTAAAATATGCCCGATGAAAAATCTCCAATGCGAGATCCCGAAGACCGTTTGATTGGTTTAAATCAACGGTCGGGATTCGTTCCAACCAATGAACCGGCGGGCTTCGTTATAATATGAAAATGGGGTTTTTAATTAAAATACAAAGGGAAATTTGTTTCGGGGAGGGGTTTATATAGTGTTTAGCACCCGATTGCGAGGCTCTTGGTTTTACAAAGGAAGCAAGGGATCAGGGGATATAAAGGAGAGGGGCCAATCACATCGGGGGATTTTTAAACAACAAAAGAAATGCGCTCGTCAAAATTTCCGATTGTGATTAGCGCTCAGGGCCATAACACTTGGTTCCAACGCCAAGTCGCATGGCGAGAAAGTGGTTTAGGGGCTTAGCCAAAAGGGGCTAAAGCCTTAGCACACAAAAAGGCTCATTTTTATGATTTTTCAAGGATTTCAAATCATTTTGAAAGCTTCCGATAAGGTAAAAAAGGAATTTTAAACATTATAAAAGGGGTTTTTATGAAGGGAAAAAGGGAAATGAGAAAAAATAGAGGAATTTTATGAGGAAAAAGGGGATAAAAAATGAGGGTTAATTATGAGTTATAGGAGGGGTAAAATGAGGGAAAAATGGATTCTTTGCAGCAGTCTTTTCTTCAGGAAAGCAGCAAATTTTCAGAATTGAGAGGGAAATGACAGTGAAGATTAATCAAAGGATAAGATATCTTCACAAGACTTCAAGAACTAACAATTTGGCAATATAATTTTTTCTTGAAGGCTTCAAAAATGATTTATCCACCATTTGATATGACACATTTTATAGGTGGCTAACAGTGGCTCCACATGGGGATGGCACCTTCTTGAAGGTGTCAAGAACTTCAGACTTACATTCTCTGGGGGGCTGATCAATGCCTCATCCATTGGGATGCAACTTTCTTTACTTGGATGATCTTCTTCTGTTCTGATAATGTTAGCAGCCATGAAAAACAATGGAACTCTATCAAACAAGCTTTCTACCTACCCAATCCTACTGATCTAACATTTTTTCTTCTTTGAGAGTGCACTTGGATTGGCAAACTCTTTTACAAACATTTTATTCTTTTGAAAGAAAAAAACTAATCTAAGTCTACTTCTTATTTCTCCATGAAATCAGATTAAATAGCTGAGTTCATAAGCTTCTCTACCTAACTACTATCTGTTAGGATTAGACTGTCTAACAGATTTTTATCCTCTAATTTCTAAAACAAGAAATTTAAAAGAATATAAGTCAGGATTGAACAGTCTAACTTATTGCTCATCTATGGCATAAAAACAAGCTGCACATATATTATTATTTGCAGAAAATTAAATCAAAATGGTGAAGGCTTAAGATCTGAAAGTTCTAAGTACATCCTTCTCTTTTCTTTAGCTCTATTTTTGAGTTTATTTGAGTTGTTTTTACATTCTTTTCTGGTTCAAGTTTTGGGCTTATTAGAACCAATTTACTTCTATCTTGGACTCAAAATTTAAATAGAATAGAGTCATTCTTCTTTTGGAATCTTAGGTTCAGATTTTGAGCTTGTTTGAACCTTTATTTTTCTATCCTAATCTACCTAACTAATAAGCCAAGATTAAGCTGTTTGGAAAATCTGATTCACTAACCTATCAGCAGTAAATTTAAAACTAAATATTCATGATTAGGCTGTATGACTAACTAGGAGTGTGTTTTTTAGGAGTGGCATTTGAGCTTGCACACTTTCAGATTTTTTTTCTCTTTTTTGGTATGGGGCTGTACCTTTCTTGTTTTTACAATCTGCCCTCTTTTCTCTTTCTATTGTTTTTGTATTTTTTATTTTTCTAACTTTTAATGCAATGATGGACGAAATATTTATAATGAGAAAAAAGATAAAAAGGCTTCCAAACATGACAGGATCAAGAGAAATAATGTTTGAGCATCTTGCCATTGACAGGACCCCCAAACAGTCCAGCTCCATTCAATTCCTGCAAGAAATAAGCATTGTTACCAGCAGTAGAATGAATGAGATAAGGGCCAAGCCATAAGTTATCAAATTTCCCATGCTTTCCCTTGTCTTCTCTCCTTGAACCCCACTTTAACACTTTGTCCCCAATGTTGAAATTACTGGCTTTTGTCCTTCTGTCAAAAAGCTTCTTGATGCTCTCTTGCTTTTGTAATGCCCTGTTGTAGACCTCCTCTCTGTTTTGCTGAAGATGTATAGTCTGATTAATCCTTCTGATCATGTCATTGTCTTCAGACTGTACTTCTTGAATCAACTTCATAACTGGTACACCAAGGCTGGTTGGAAAAATTGCATATGTACCATACACAAGATGATAGGATGACATTCCAATAGATTTCTTAAGTGTTAATCTGTCAGCCCATAGTGCATGTACTAGCTTTGTGTGCCACGAATTCTTGTTTTCCTCCAGCAACTTCTTGATTATGTTCATCAAAATTTTGTTTGAGGATTCTGCCAGCCCATTACCTTGAGGGTAATAAGCAGTAGAATGGCCCAATGTAATCTGATATTTGTGACAGAATTCCACCATCTTCTTGGATCCAAATGCAGCTACATTATCAATGATGATCTTCCTAGGACAACCAAATCTAGAGAGGATATGAGTCTCAATGAATTTTATGATGACAGAGTCATTGGCTTGTCTAGAAGGGATGGCTTCTATCCATTTGGTAAAGTAGTCTGTTGCAGTGAGAATCCATTTATGTTGGGCAGATGAGGGTGGATGAATTTCTCCTATGAAGTCAAGTCCCCACTGTTGAAAATGAGCTTCAACAGTGATTGGACGCAAAGGTAAGGGAAGAAATTTTCTTTTGCCTATAAAAAGTTGGCATTTATGACAGGCAATTATCATCTTGTGTACATCTAGAAAGAGGGTAGGCCAATAGTAACTAGCTCTAAGGATTTTGTTGGCTGTTGTCTTCCAGTAGAGGTGGCCTCCACATTCTCCTTCATGGAATTCGTGCTTAACCTTCTCTGCATCATTCTCAGGCAAACATTTAAGCAATATCCCACTTGCATTTTTCCAATAAAGACATTTATCTATAATGTAGTAGTTTACAACTTTTAACTTTAAAAACCTTGCCTTTTTTTTTGATAAACCAGGAGGTGTATTCAAATTAAGCAAAACATATAGAATATCAGCATACCAAGAGGAATTCATAACATGATCTTCAATAATGGGAGTTGACAGTTCCTCTTGTTCATCTAAAGCATTGATCATGTTTATATCAAGAACTTCAAAATTGGATTCAGCCATTAATCTAGCTAGTCCTTGGCCTTTAATGAGTTTAGTGGGCTTGATCTCTAAATCATATTCAAGTATCAAAACTATCCACTTACCTCTCTTACCATCTGGGTCCTGTGTTAGAATGTCTTTCACAACTAAATTTGGGACAAAGGCAATGATGTGGGAGTGCAAAATATAAAATTTGAAGTATTTTAAAGCTTTGACTAAGGAAAAGGATTGTTTTTCCATAATGTTGTACTTCAAAGGTGCATCTCTCAATGCCTTGCTAAAGAATGCAATGGGCTTCTCTTGTCCTTGTGGATTTTTCTGCAATAGGACAACAACTATTGTATGTTCTGATGCAAATGAAAAAATGTAAAAATATTTTGAAAAATCAGGACTTATTAGAACTGGTGTTTTGGTTAATGCTTGTTTGACCAATTCAAAGGACTTATTTGCTTCTAAGGTCCACTTAACCCCTTGTTCCTTTTTGAGCATGTTTTTTATGTTTCTAAGGAGCTCAGCTAAGTTGGGTATGAACCTTCTCAAGAAATTAATCTTTCTAATGAAAGATTGAAGTTCCTTGATGTTTCTAGGATGAGAGATTTGCAATATAGCCTAAATCCTCTTTGGGTCTATCTTTATCCTCTCTTTTGATATGATGTGCCCAAGAAGTTTACCTTCTTGGAGACCAAATAGTGTTTTCTTAGGATTTAAAGATATCCCAAACTTTCTGCATTTCTCGAATACTTTTCTCAAGTGTTCTAAGTGCTCTTCATTTGTCTTGGAAAAAAAAGTGACATCATCAAGGTAAATAATGATGAAGTAGCCCAATTCTTCCGAGAATGCAATGTCCATGGCTCTCTGGAATGTAGCACCAGCATTCATTAAACCAAAGGGAATTTTCACATACATAAAAGTGCCCCAAGGTGTAGTAAAATTTGTCTTTAGTTGATCATCAGGATGTACTAAAATTTGATTGTATCTTGAGTAGCCATCTAACAAAGAAATTATTTTAGAACCAACTACCCTTTGTAAAATATGATCCATCTTGGGTAAAGGGTAGTTGTCCTTCAATGAGGCTTTGTTTAAGTCTCTAAAGTCAATACAAAGCCTAATCTCTCATGTTTTCTTCCTAACTGACACTAGATTAGACACCCACTCTAAATATATAATGGGGACAATAATACCAGCTTCATACATTTTCTTGATTTCCTTCTCAACCAAAGGTAACTAAACAAGGTTTATTCTGCGCATTTTTTGTTTAAATGGCTTTTGGTTTTCCTTGAGAGGTATCTTGTGCTGAATTATTTCAGTGTCATAGGATTTCAGATCCTCATAACTCCACGCAAAAACATCAGAAAATTCTTTAAACAACTCTATGTATTTCAGTTTGATGTGAGATGGTAAAGTTTTAGATAGTTTGATCATCTTTGGTTTTAGTTCACTGCCTATATTACACTCTTAAACTTCAGTTTCCACAGGCTCCAGCTTTGACTTCTTGGCCACATCATTGAAATCAAACAACTCTTCTAAAGGGACCAGACCTTTTGGCAAACCTTGATTGTTAGACTGCAGAGTTTCTAAGTCTTCTTTTCCTAACTCTGAACTAATTTCTGTTGTGTTTTCAAGTTTTTTACACAACAAATTTAAATCAGTCATCTCTGGAGACTCTTCTTCTTCATCAAGTAGATTTTCTTCACTAGGACAGTCTGTTTCATAGTCTGAATCCGAACTTGGCAGTTCAAATTCATTCCTGGACTACAGGAAGCATTCTATGTGTTTGTCCCCATCGAACACTTGCCAATATTTCTCGTTATCAGGGACATCTGGTCTGAATTTAATTTGAGTTGTGCATTGTTTGGTTTCAAATGGTGTTAAACATGTTCTAGCAGCAAAAGTTAAACTGTGGGCATGGATATTCTTTTGTCTTGGGAAAAAAATAAGTTGGGATTCCTCAAAAGTTTTCAATAAATCCATGACATCGTTCCTATAGGCTCTAAGTCTAGGGTGTTTGGCATTGTATTCCCCATTTACTTGCCTAATTATTAACTCTGAATCCCCATGCACTTTAATTCTCTTGGCTCCTAATTTATTCAACAAGTGCAAGCCTAAAAGAAGGGATTTGTATTCCACTATGTTATTCGAACACTGAAAATTTAATCTATAGGAATGGCCTTTAGTGTGATTATTTTTGGTGTTATGTATCCAGACACCTGCACCAACATTTCTCTTAGTGCAAGACCCATCGAAGTTCATACTCCAAAGAGGACTAGTCTTGGTTTCATTAGTTTGGTTACTATCCTCTTCAACTAATGTTCTTTCGGATTGTTCTTGAAGATCAGTACTTTGTTGAATTAATTTTAATTCCTCAAGTTTTTCATTGCGTTGAGGAATTATTTCTTGACTCTCAAGGTTTAAAAGCAAAGGATGGATGATTTGTAGCTCTAGACCTGCATTTTGTTTGCTATAGTTTTCGGGTTTAGCACACTGTTTTGACATTTCTGTCTCGTCTTCCTCCTCCTCTCTATCTGCCGTTAATTCAATTAAGGTCACTTGTTCAGTGAATGTTTCATCATTGAAAAGGATAAATGAGTCAAGGCCTATATTTATAGAATAAAGGGGGGAGTTTTGCGGTCTGTCTTGGCTAGTAACCATGTATTGCATATGAGACTCCCTGTAAAATCTTCTTGTCTGATTAAAAATAGGGATAGTCACATATTTCATGTCCATCCACATTGTTCCTTGTAAATTAGCTCCCCATGATCTTGATAACAACATACCATATTTTGGGGGGACATCAGCCACAACAACATCCATTACTAAACATTTGGCTGGAATTTGTGCTAAGTTTACATAGAGGTCTTTGATTAAACCTAAACATTTCACTCTTCTTGAGTCAAAGGAGTAAAGGTCTTTGTAAGGTCGAGTGATCTCAAGGCCTAGGCTCTCCATTACAGCTTTGGGCATTAAATTATGAGAGGCCCCTGAATCATGCATAGTGTTATGTAAAATTTTGTCATGAGTCTTTAAACTAACATAAAAAGGAGGAACCAGTCCTTCTTGATATCTACCCTCAATCTTAGGACCAAATATGAGCTCTGGTTGGTCATCATTAAGATTGACAGTGTCATTATTCTCTTCTATGTTAAAAGCCTTAAAAATTTGGGATCTATACACATTTTGGGTGGCTAATTTAGTAAGGGTAACAAAGATCTTTATCTTGGCAATTTCCTGCTCCAAACTGAAAGGTAGCTGACTTCTTACAAGGTTTTTTTCAGCTTTGTTAACCACCATTTTATCAGCAAGATCAGCTTGCTGATTTTCTCTATTTACATTTGTCAAAATTGTTTTAACAGGAGCACTATCTGAGGTGCTAACACTACTGAGATCTGCACTCTGTTTTTTATTGTTTTGAGTGCTTTTCTCTTCGTTTTTATCGGAATTTACAGCCATTGTTTTGTCTTTCTGTTTTGCAATTTTGGGTTTATTTACAGTGCTGTTTGGTGTAGATTTTTCAGAGGTTTTGTTGTTGGGAGTTTCTTGATTGCTTTTACTCCTAAGGTCACATTCCTTTGTGATTTCTATGATGACATTTTCCATTTCCTGATAGTAATATTCATCCTTTGGTCTTTTATCATCATAGGGTGTATATAGACCTTGTTTTCTATTGTAATGAACTTAAAAGTCATCATTATCTACTCCCAACATGTTTATATCATCCTCCTCTATTTGTTCTAATGTTTCTTCAAACTCACTCACATAGTTTTGATGAAAAGGAGGAGTGATCTGTTGATCATCCTCCCTTGGTCTATTCTGAGGTTGGTTTCTCCTAAAATTCTGATTTTGGTTTTGATTTCTGTTTTGAGGAGCTATTTGGTTTTGACTTGCTTGTGCTCTCTCAAGTATGCTCATCTTTTTCATCATCTCCTCCATCATTTTCTCCATATTTGAGATAGATGTGGAAGGCATGGATTCCTCTCTAAAAGACACTTTCTTCTCATTCCTCATTCTTTCTCTTTTATCCATTAAATTAACTTCCACAGCAAGAGCTCCTTTTTTCATATCTTCAAGAGTTAAAGGATCTCTTTCTCTTCGCTGATAGGCCATCTCAGGATCAAATCCTTCAGGAAACTTGTTTAAAGTTGAGCCTTGTGGAGGTTTTAAGTCTGGGGGAAGGGCATTGTAAACGCTTTTAAACCTAGTGCAATAAGCTTGTACACTTTTCCCAGGGTTTCTTTGGAGATTCTTGTAGTCAGAAAGTATTTGGAGAGGGTTTTTTCTCACTTCCCATTTGTTTAAGAATATTTGATGGAAGGCTTGGAGATCATTAATACTGTGTGGGGTTTAGCCTTTAAACCATTTTCTTACTTCTCCCCCTAAACTCTGAGCAAACAGTCTAAGTTTGACAGTTTCATCATCAATTTCATTTCTTTCAAGGTAGTCATTCATCTTATCCACATGTTGTGAAGCAGTAGTTGCATTAATGGCATCATACAATGGTATCTTGGACTGATAGTCCTGTGGAAGATTTACTAAAGGTAAAGGAAGAACAAGGGGAGCATACCATGTTGCCATGATAGGAGGTTGTGGAAACAGTGGGGGGTTTACAAGTGGTGGATTGATAAGAGGGAAAGTGGGATAGAATGGAGTGGTTTGGATAGTGGATGTATGAAGAACATATGTGGATGTACCAGCAATAGATTGTTGAGCTGATCTTAGATGAGAGACACCTAAATTGTAAAGGAAATGTAAATCGGGTGGTGTTGTTTCTCTACTACCAGGATGTTCACTTCTATCTGGGGATGAAAGTGAAGACTCTGAATCTAGCTGATCTAAATCATCAAGCGACCTAGTTCTAAATGGATTTATTAAGTCAACTTCTGATTGTTGTAGAGTTGCAAGGCTTTTAGGAACAAAATTAGCTCTAATTGGTGATCTGAAAACATTTGGAGATTTAACCTCAGGAGACTTCCTAAGGATTCTTTTAGGGTTATCAACTATCTCAGGAGGGTTTGGGTCAGGGTAAGTTCTAATATAAATATTTCTAGGAGCAACTATGCTGTGTTTTTCAGACCCAACTAAACAAGAAAATTTTAACCAAATATGACAATCTTTAAGAGGCTAACTGATCTTTTAAACAAGAAAAATTTAATCCTAAAGTCCTCTAACTAAGTTTATATGATTTTATGATGATAATGGGTCTTCCCAGCGGAGTCTTGAGGTCTGTTTAGGATTGTGGAGTCACCAGGTGGAAATTTTTAGCTCTTTTGAAGGTAAAAGGTTTTATGGTCCACCACCATGTTTATTCGAATACCAACCTGAAATATTTTTGGGTTTTCTGAGTTTTTTCCGTCATATGGGTTCTGAGAGTGTCCTAAATATGTTTCAACACTTAGCTACAGTGATGAGACAAAGGAAGTCTACTCTTATGGCTAAGCTAGCTGATCCTTCAAGGTTCGATAAGCTCTTAAGAGAATCCTAAGGTTTCCTTAGTTTGTCACTGATTCAAATAAGTTTTATCGTGATTACCATTTGCTTGGTAGTGCTTGAAGAGGGCTACTTTTACTCACTGAACAATGTTCTTGAATCAAGGGTTTTCCTGAGGTCCTTAAGCATGTATAGGTGTAATTTCACTCAGAAGTCCCCAGTGGAGTCGCCAGAAATGTTAGGAATCTATAATTTTAGTAGATTGGTGAGACCAAAACTGCAGAGACAACACTTGAACCACTTTGGGATTCTAGGATCTAGCTCTCCTAAATCCAGAGAGGGATCTCTCTATAAGTGTAAAGATTGATTTATCTTTAAGGTTTTTATGTGTGATATTAGGCTAGTTATTAAGAACAAGGGTTTTTGTTTGGTTTTGGATGGTTGAGCATGATTTTTAGTTGAGTGGAAAGTCCTAAAATGAAAGAGTTCCAAAGGGGTGAAGGTATAAGAAAATAAAACAAGCTTTGGTTGATAGGATAGATATGACGTTGGTTTTTTATGGAGTCATAAAAGGGTTTAATTGTGCAACAATTTCAAGAGTGGTCCAAGGGGCAAGTCATCTATATCACAAGATATCTTAGATAAAATGATGGGATGGAACAATAAAAGTGTCGAAGGGGTGGAAAAATACAATAATTTCGACTAGGATTTATCAGTCTTTCCAAACAAGAAAAGCCCTTTAAGTAACTATTTAAAACCAACCAAAGGACAGGGCTAACCATAGAATTCTTTGGACAAGCTTATATAAAAGCTAACTTAATAGACAAACAATCCAGTAATCCACATAATTACTTTCATAAGGGATGAAAACAGATAAGAAAAACAAAGTGCAACCTAAGATCAAATAAGATACTTTTAAATCTAAACTGCTTTCAGCATACTCTCAGGGAATTTTTCAGAATTACCTTTGAAGAAAGAACTAGAAGACAGGGCAAAACATAAACTTTCCTAGTCTAACTCTACTGAGCACTAATGAAAATATCATTCAAGAACTTCCTTTCAAGATTTTCACATCAAGACAGGGACAAACCAACATTCCTTGATAATGTTTATACTTAACTTAAGTCATTCTTAAACACACAATTCGGAGGAAAACATTGAGATAAATCTTATCAGTCAGAGAAGGGTACTGTAAAAAGTAAATCCTAACTCTATGCTTGTTGTTATTTATCAGAGAATAAGTGGACAAAATGGTATACATGAAAGGAAAAAAATAACACAGAAAGAAGCACTTCACTAGTGATATAGACTAGGATCCCAAGAATCAGCTTGTATATTGATGTCAATCCAGTTACATTCTTCAAGTCCAATGTTTCAGTTCAACAATCATCTTCTCTTCTCAGCCTAACTTATTTGATTACAAACAGAGCTTCAAGAGCCTCTGAACACTATTTACATGTAGAAAGTTTCGAGCACAAGTATTATATCAAAGTTCAGCAACCAACCCTTTACAATGTTCTCCTCGAGAAGATTTTATAGGAAAATGAGGAGGTGGATGAGAGCAAAGATCTATAGGCTCAATTAATACAGTTTAATGCTTCTCGGCCTTTGAGGGGCTCAATGGAGAAGATTTTAGATATTCCTCTGTATTAATGGGTTTGTATTAAGTGTTTGATCTTCTTAGTAGAGTTTGTTGACTTTAGAACTCTTTCTCATATTTGTAATAACTCTGTTGACAGTTTACATTAAGTTTGTTTGGGTGAATTAACTATTCAGCTGTATTGATACAAATATCTTATGTTCTGGTAATAACTATGGCCTCTTTTGAATTTTTTGAGGTTGCAGGTGGCTTTTGGTAGTTGGGAGGATTCAATTAGCCTCTGATGTGGCAATGGAGGCTTTCTCGGACTGATAAATATTATTGTTTTTCCTTGAACACTGTTAGTTTGATTTGATTTTGTGTGGTAGGATTAATTAGGCCTAATTTCTATCTTCTATTCTTCAAACTGTGTCTAATTGGATGGATTAGGCATTTAGATAGTCGATTTGGGCCGTAATCCCTCAAAACTATGTAAACCATCTTCATTTCTTCATATCTGCTGTGACTGGATCTTTAACATTGATACTCTCTGTTTGATTTAGCTTTGCTATGTCTTGTTGATGTGTAGGTGCGCAAGGGTTTTTTAAAATGGCATCAGTGCTCATGAGGCACCGATAAAACATAATTTGGAACCCTGCAGAACGATCTCTTTTATGAACAAAGGCGTGGGGTATCGTCATCCCGGCCTTTGATTTTATTTTAACATAATGGAAATAACCATTAAAACCTACACAAACCAAGAAAAATTAAAAAAAATCCTGCGGGGATGGGTTCAAATTCTTCATAGGCTAAGGTTAGATCGCAATCGTTGGATGAAAACATCCAACGGCGCGGATTGCTCGCGGAGGTTAAAAGGAGAGGCAGTTGGAGGGTTCAACGAAAGATTAAGTCTGAACCGTCGATGTATGTTGATCAACGGTCGAGATCAACTGAAGATCTATAATGTGGAGGGGCTATGTTATAATGAAATAGAAGAAAAAGCGAATAAAAATGGATGAAAAACCTTTGGCGGAGGAAAAAGCGTTAAAACGAAAATTGGGGTTTCTTGAACAATTCTGGGTCATCGGATTAGATTGGCCATAGAGATCAATGGCAGAGGTTGATCAATGAAGTCCCTTGGAGGATGGGCGGAGAGAGATTAAAAAGGCGAGATTTAATGCGGGCCTTTGATTTGCAGAGATCAACGACAGAGATCTATTTTGGGAAAATGTAATGGGAATGGGAAGGGTGGTTTTGGCTGAAGAAACCGTTGGTTTCGCGTGAGAAAATGGAGGAAAGGCGGTTTTACCTTTTTGAACGCGATATGCGTTAGAGCCTGACACGTGGCTTTTCAAAACTGCCTACATCGCGTGATTTTGGATCATTAACCTTCGGGCTAAAAATCACGCGAAACTGTGCGTCGGCAGTCAAATCTGGGGTCTTAGATCGGACGGTCGTGGAGAGAGCGCGATGGAGAATAGATGCTCAGGCGATAAGAGGTGGGGCAGGGTCATGGTGGTTTTAATCTGGACCGTCAGATCAGGGAATGGACGACGAAGATTTGGTTTAATGTGGGCTGTTGATCTGCATACATCAACAGTGGAGATTCGCTGAAAAACATTACACAGCGGGGTTTGTATGAATTTAACAAAGGTTACGAGGATTGATCTGGACTGTCGGATCTTAGCATATGGACAGCCCAGATACAATTGGAAGATTTGCGATCGAAGGAGGAGAGAGGAAAGGCACAATGGATTTCTCGATGCGATTGAACAAGGACCATCGATCTGAGGGCCAGATCGACAGCGGAGAATGAATCGGAGGTCCAAAGGCGGAGGGATGGGCTTGTGAACAGAGTGATGTGGGCCATCAAATCTAAGCCTGGGGGAGGAGATCAACGGCTGAGAATCCATCGGGAGGTGACCAATTGGAGGGGGCAACAACTATTAAAATATGCCGACGAAAAATCTCCGATGCGAGATCCTGAAGACCATTTGATTGGTTTAAATCAATGGTCGGGATTCGTTCCAACCAATGAACCGGCAGGCTTCATTATAATATGAAAAATGGGGTTTTTAATTAAAATACAAAGGGAAATTTGTTTCGGGGAGGGGTTTATATAGTGTTTAGCGCCCGATTTCGGGGCTCTTAGTTTTACAAAGGAAGCAAGGGATCAGGGGATATAAAGGAGAGGGGCCAATCGCATTGGAGGATTTTTAAACAACAAAAGAAATGCGCTCATCGAAAGTTTCGATTGTGATTAGCGCTCAGGGCCATAACGCTTGGTTCCAGTGCCAAGTCGCATGGTGGGGAAGTGGTTTAGGGGCTTAGCCAAAAGGGGCTAAAGCCTTAGCACACAAAAAGGCTCATTTTTATGATTTTTCAAGGATTTCAAAGCATTTTGAAAGCTTCCGATAAGGTAAAAAAGGAGTTTTAAACCTTATAAAAGGGGTTTTTATGAAGGGAAAAAGGGAAATGAGAAAAAATAGAGGAATTTCATGAGGAAAAAGGGGATAAAAAATGAAGGTTAATTATGAGTGATAGGAGGGGTAAAATGAGGGAAAAATGGATTTTTTGTAGCAGTCTTTTCTTCAGGAAAGCAGCAGTTTTTCAAAATTGAGAGGGAAACAGCAGTGAAGATTAATCAAAGGATAAGATATCTTCACAAGACTTCAAGAACTAACAATTTGGAAATAGAATTGTTTCTTGAAGGCTTAAAAAATGATTTAGCCACCATTTGATATGACAAATTTTATAGTGGCTAACACCTCACTTACTTCCAAGTTTTCCAGACTTTCCTCATCACTGTCCTGGATGATATGCATTGGATGATTACTATTTTCAAGCTGATGAAATAGAACTTCCTCCCACAAACCAACTGTTGATTGCTCTGCAAGATTAGCTTTTGTTTGGAAAACATAATCATCATCATCATACTGATCAAACTTTGGCAAATCATCAACATAAAACACATCATCAAGCGTACATGTCATATCAACAAATCCCTCTTCTCTAAGATGTTCTATAACACAATCATTGTTAGATCGATGAAAACTGGGATAATAAAGAACATGTTTTGGATCAGCCACTTGTTCTTGAACATCATATTCATTCCTTGTAGTGATTTTTTGCATCATCTCTTCCACTGTGCTTATCAAAAGGTTGAGCTTTACCTCTGAAGGTGTCAGGTGCTCTGCAACGTTCTTCTTTTCTTCTTCCTTCAGCTTTTCTCTTCTGATCAACAGATTGGCTTCTACATCTACTGCATTGTTATGTATCTCTTCAAGTGTTTCAAGGTTCCTTTCTCTCAGTTGAAACTCCATTTCTGGATCAAAGGCACTCGGGTAATGTAAGAGAGTTGAGCTAGGAGGAGGTCTTATATTGGCAGGTATCGAATAATAGACTCGATTGAACCTAGCAGAAAACTGCTGTAATTTCTCCCCTAACTGTCTCTTCAGCTGGGCATACTCTTCTAAAATCAGGAAATGGTTTTGTTTGACCACCCATCTGTTGAGGAAGACTTTGACGAACTGCTGGAAATCTGAGATGCTCACATCAGGTAGGGTTTTGAACCAACTCTTAACTTTTCCTTGCAAAGAAAGAGAAAAAAGCCTAATACTGACATCCTCTTCATCAATTTCAAAAAGGTCTAGGAAAGTCTCAATATTCAACACATGTTTTTCAGCATTGATGTTGTCACATTCACCATCAAACCTCGGCAAATATAGGTAATAATTTTGAGGAAAAGCATGGAGTATAGGAGGTAAGATGAGAGGTTTATATCTATCTGGGACTATAGAAGGTGTAGGAGTATATACAGGAGCTACAGGATTAGTCTTGGTCTCTTTAGGCTCATCATTTTGAAGATGTTCATCATAATATTTAGGAAAAGGGTGGAGGCCGAGAACAAAGGAAAACTCAGTATTTACACTTTTTGGATAGTTTGAATGAATATTTTGATCACCTTTATCATACAGTAAATTCTGAAAAACTTTCAGGACAGCTTTAGGAAAAGCAAAGAAGTAATTTACAAAAAATAATATTAGATCTTGAATACCATTCCACTTTGAATACCTGAACTTTGTGTAAGATCCTTCCATTTTCCTGTGGGCAAAGTCGATCCTCCAATGGAGTCTTTACATTAAGTTGGAGTCGCCAGGTGAAATATTCAGCCTTCATATGCATCTAATTGTTGTTCACCATCAACAATTAGATATGATACTTCGTCATTCTTTACCAGAGAAGATATTACTAGGGTGATCAATCCTTTTTTTTAAATGTCCCCAGTTGACTCGCCAGAAATGTTAGCTCCTGATCTGGACCTCAGGCTGAAGGAATGAAAATCAGGGTAACCTTTAAACCACGCTCAGCCTTGTAGCTAGCCCTACAAGGTCAGGAGAGGGCTCTCTCTGTAAAAGATATTCAATGAAATACAATTACAAACTGATATTAGGCTAGGTATAATAATGGGAAATGTTTAATGAATTTTCAGGGTTGTATGGAACAGATGAGACAGTTTGAAACTAGGAAATTAAATCAGAGACACAGGGTATTCCATGGGGAAGGTAGGCAGGAAATTTTAGCAATTAAGTTTAAATAATGATGAGATGGTAAGACTGGTGAGGAACTGAAAAGGGCATGGGAGATGGATCCTTTTCAAACAGAAGAAAACACAGAATATTGAATGATTTCCCAAGGCAGAGCATTAAAAATGGATTCTACCTATCTATCTTGAAACATTCAACTAGAGATGTTTATGAGTGAATGATGAACATAACAAATTTATGTATGAACGCAAAGGAAAGAACAAATGCTAAAACTCATACCACATGGAT
This sequence comes from Pinus albicaulis, assembly GCA_034641835.2. Classification (NCBI taxonomy): domain Eukaryota; kingdom Viridiplantae; phylum Streptophyta; class Pinopsida; order Pinales; family Pinaceae; genus Pinus; species Pinus albicaulis. The sequence continues at coordinate 347,783,184 of CM076579.1, read as the reverse complement.
CCCACAAATCAGAGCTGCATTTATTTTTAATTCCCTGTCAAACTGTTACAATGGAGCATAGAGCGTCCTCCTTGATTTCCACACTATTCCCCTACTTACTGGCCGCTTTACAAATGATTCAAAATTACAATAAATAGACCAGAAATGTGAGAAATAGATCCACATAAAAAGGGATTTTGTTTCACTGAAGTATGAACATAGGAAAGAGACCAACGATCTGCTCCTGAAAGGGAGGAACATCAATACATTTGACCACTTTTGCAGATTCACTGTTACACTGGATGAATGAAAAATAGGAAATCTGAAGAACAGATCCCTATTTTTTTTGCTGTCACAGAGGTCTTTGTTTCATAATAAGCTCTCAGCCCTTTGACTGTTTCCTTTCCTTGTCTTTATCCTTTGAATAAAACTGAATTTGAAGATAATGCCTTTGAAACGAATTAAAATGAAATTATGCCCTTTAGTGAAGGGAAAAACTCATTTCGAATGAGAAAGAGCGAAGGGAAAGGAGGCGGGCCCGAATCGCAATCGCAATCGGAGGGGGGAAGTGTTTTGGAATAGAGTGATTTGGATATATGCGATGTGATGATGCAATCACAATCGGGGATTGGAGCGGGAAAGGAATAGGTATATTGGAACGAAACATAAAAACGCCGATGCAATTGGAAAGATGCGATGGGGTAATAAAATGGAAGAGCGGGGATGAACAAGGAAAAGAGGTACGATAATATAATAAATAAATCCCCTTTAAAACAAACAAAATGGTTTTTCGTCTTTTTACAAAGGAAAAGACCAAATTTCATTTGAAAAGGGGGAAGGGGTCAAGGTGGGACCGGGGTGTAGCGCAATCACAATCGGAAATCAGGCGGGGAAGAGGATTAAGTGCATGGTGCAAAGATATTTCACCGATTACGATTGGGGATAAGCAATGGGGGGAAGTCCTTTATAAAGCCGAAATAAATGAAACATTGAAATTTACATAGGGAAGAACCCATTTTCTTTTGAAAAGGGCGAAAGATTTAAGTGGGACCCAAAAGGGAATCGCAATCGCAATCGGAGATCGGAGGAAAGGGGAGGCGGGTTTTAAGTGCTAAATATTTGTGATGCGATGGAAAATGGGTGATGTGATAGTGTTTATGAGGAGAAGAGAAATCACAATCGCAATCGGGATCAGAGCAAGAGCTGTGGACACATTAAAATACTTAAGAAATGTTTTAAAAATGAATTTAGCGCATTTACAAAGGGGAAAATCCTTTTTATTTGGAATGGGCGGAAGATTATATGATGGGACCCAAAGGTCAACCGGAATTGGAAGATCGGAGGAGCGGGGAGCGGAAGCAAAGGGCTATGGTAAAATGCCGATTGCAATGGAGTGATTAGTTGTGGGCCGTCCGATCAAATGGGCGGCTCGACGATTGGGATTTAATCGGGTGGGGTCAATCACATCGGCGAAATTCAAAGGGGTGGAAATAAGAGTTGGGAGGTCTAGCGATTTTCCGATGCAATCAGATGTGGACCGTCGGATCGTTGATCAGATCAATGGTCCAGATGTAATCGGGCGGGGTCAATCGCATTGGAGATTTTTTGATCAGATGGGTCAATCGGGATGCGTAATTTAAATGTTGCTATTGTGATCGGAAGAGGGGATTTACAATACAAAAAATTTAAAATTTTATTATAAAGTTTTAAGGGCAAGCAAGGAAAAGGGTTTATTTAATCACATCGGAGTTTATGGGTTTAAAAGACTTTAATGATGCGATTATGCCATCGAATAGGGGGAAAAGGAGTTTTATAAAGGAAAAAATTAAACTTTTATGAAATAAAGTGTAAGGAAGAAATGGGAAAAGGGGAAGGGTTAGGCTATAGGGGACCTTCTTTCACTTAGGCCTAAATTTCAATCCAAGAGTCAATTTTGAGAGTATGATATACCATGGGAAAGCTCTTTTCGGGCTCTTTCTGATGGGCATACTTAGAACATGATTTTATGCTAAAAATTCCGTGGAAAAAACCTTTGAAGGGCAGGGTGGTGACTTTGTGGAGATAGCAGCTTCTGAAGTGTGACTTATTACATATGATGACATGAAATTACATAAAAGATGGTAATGAAAACAAAGTAGCATGTTTTCACCTCAAAACATGATTTTTAGGAAAAAATTACATCAAGCTAAATAAAACATTTCTTTGATCTTCCCAGGTGCTATGACGTTGAGTTTATTAGATCTCCTCATGACCTTGCTGATATTTATTGACACTTGACTCATATATTTGACCATGTTGAGATTCTAAAACCTAGTGAAACCAACCCTATGACCTAATGACATGAATTAGAAAGTGAAAGTGAATCATGACTAAATACCATAGAGAGGAGAATCAGCAAGTTTCACATGAGGGAAGACTGATGAAAAACCACTACCATCAATGAATCCATGACCTAATGGAATGGTGAAAATTTATGGTATGGGACTCCTAATATGCAAATGCAAAAGAGCAATTTTGATCACTGATGGCAGTATTACTAGACTGACACTAACAGCTGTGAATTCCATTTTACTAAGGAGTTGGTCTCTCTCCTTACCTCTTTTTCTGTTGATGGCCATCTCATTGATTCCTACACAAATGTCTAAGATGGGCAGAAAATTGGACAAAAAGTTTCTCACTTCCCTTCCCATTTGATTTCACCTTCTTGGCACATGAAAAACATTGATTAAGAGCATTCAAAATAACCCTACAATTTATGAAACCCTACATGACCTATTGGAAGGCCTTTTGGACTTGGCCTTGACTGAGTTTAGGCTTGGGATATTGATAGTATAAAAGTAGAGCTTCTTGATCAATGAGTGTATTTGAGGATATAGAAATGGATGAACTTGACTTATCTAAAGAGCTTATAGAGGGATTTTGAGACCATCAATGCTTTAAGATATCTAGTAAACATGGGAAAAAGTAGGTTGGTTGGTGATCATAGATGGAAAATGGAGGGGTCAGGCAAGCCCAAACTGGGTGCTAAGGTCAAAGGTGTCAAAACACAGTGAAGATGAGTGACTTGAGCCCATGATGGGTCTTATGGGAGTGGTATGATGGCCATGACTTGGTAGAGTAGTAAAATAGTGAAAAATTTATCTTGAGGATTGTTGGCTCGAAGGGGTCCTGACCCAGGTTCGAATGTTCAAGGTTTGCCAACAAACCCCTATACTACTGGCCCTTTCAGCAATGACTCGCTTGCGCAGGCCAAAGTCTCACCTGAAGTAGTATGGGTGGGTGCTGGAACCAAGTTTCCGCACCCTGGGAGAGGGTAGGTAAGTCAAGCAGAGCTGCGTTTAGCCTTATAGTGACCAGATATTGTATCACAGAGCCAATATCTACATATTCCCTTTGCATCCACATGCGCAACATCAATGATACTCACAGAAATAAACATATCATCAACTCACATAACGATAACGCAGCTATTCCAGATATTCTTGTATGAATTAAAACAGAAAAAATCTAGGTCACGGCAGAAATAAGTAACACAGGTAATTTCGCAGCTTAAATCAATAATACAGTAGCATATATTAAGCAATCAAACATCACAGATTCATATCACAGTAACTCCAGTGGATTCAGATATTCAACAATACTTCTGCATTCATTAATCCTTCAAATCTACTCACAATACCCCAAAACCCAACTTGCGCACACAGAAGCAGGGTCCACACATAGCAGGACAAAGGCCCTCCACGCACACAGTAGTAGGAGTCCTTACCCAAAAACCCTGACCAAATCTATCGATCCGCACTTAGCAGCAATCTCTTATCATTCTTAGTCCATATTACAACTCAAAAAGGTTCAACTACTTATACTATTTTAGCTTATGCATCCAATGGTCCGTAAACCATGGTTTGTGGACTCTTGGTCTACCCTTGACCCATTTACAATGATTTTGGGGATTTTACCCACCCCAAAACCCCTGCGCTAACCTAAATATAATAAAAAAAATACACAAAATGGATTAGTTTCGCAGCTTGCAGGAGACCCTGTTCCAACAAGGATAATGAAGGCAGTTAGATTTCTAGAACTCACAATATTCATGAATTTTGTTTCTAGAAATATGGGATAGTAATTTAGTCATCTATAGAAAGCAAAAAATTACTGATGACTAACATGCTGAATTGTCCTCCTACAAATCTCAAGGCTAACTTCAACTATGAGGAGATCAGTAAGGACAACTTCTGTTCTTTCCATCAAGCCTCCCACTCAGAAAGAACTTTCTCCTAGTGGATCAATAGCATGACTAATGTGGTGAATCAACTATTGGAAGACCAAATGGTAGCAGATCCTGAGGAAGAAGTTGATTTACTGGAGGAAGAAGAATTCCCCACAATGAAAATAAAGGGTCGGTCATCCTGGATTTTTAAGTGATCCACGGGGAAGAAGCCCAATCCTTGGTAGAAGTTAACATGGCTAAAAACCTCCAACCCAAACCTCCGCGAACCTACAACCTTGGGAGAAAGTGTATGGTAGCCGATCAGGCCCTTGAAGAGAAAAGGAAAGCATTTCTGAGGAAAATCCTGCCCCTTAACAAGGCAAATCAAGCCACAATTCCTACCTCGGAGAAGACCACCCTCACCACTACTAGGGGCACACCAAAAGTGTTGTATTCCCCAAATTTTCCTCAAACACCCAGAGGAGGACCATCACACTTGGATCCTTGACACAATATTTTCTAGGACATGAAGAAAAATCAAGCCAAAATTTCGCTATATGAGCTTGCCAGGATAGCCAATCAATGAAATTTGATTCTCAAAGCTTTTGCTAACCCCTCTTCAGCAAGTAGGTTGTCCCCTTCATCAAATGCGAGTGATTCAATGCCTTCCCAAGCCACGGTAAACTTCCAATTCGTTGTCATTACTGTAAATGCTAACTTGCGAGGGTCGCCGTTTCTCTTATCATTCGACATTTTCAATTTCAATGTCCATAACTGCCTCGTTGACTCGGGGGCGTCTACCGACATCATGCCCTTGTCTGTGTGCAAAAATTTGAATATTCGACCCATGAAGACCGACGCTAAGCTCATTCAGTTGGAAAAATCTCATGTTCCTGCCATAAGCGAGCTAAACAATGTTCTAATCCTTCTCTCCTCAAGCTCTCGAGTTCACTAGTGCATCGACATAGTTGTCATGGAAATTCCAGAGGCTTACAATTTATTGCTAAGTCGAGACTGGTCAAGCAAGCTCCAAGGCTACTTCGCCACAGACTGGTCCCATTTGTGGCTCCCGTACAAAGGGAGAAACAACCAAATCAGGGTCAATAGCGAGTCGTACATGAAGTACATTATCACCGACCTTGAAGAAACCAATGCGCCCATTTGTTTTGCCCAGGAAGATCTAGGAATGTGCTTCTTAGAGGTCACATTCAGGTTTTAGCAGGCCATCCAATCCCTAGTCTCTATGGACACTCAATTGGAGTAACTCCCATGTCCCCCACCTAATTCCATCACACCAAATGTCTCATCTGACACCGTTGAGCTAAGTGCCCTGTCTATAAACACATGCAACTTGGAAAAACCCCAAAGCGAAATTTGGACCCTATATTATGACGGAGCCGGTGCCAGTTTCATCCTAATGGATCCCCAGAAGAATAAATTATGATTTCTTGCAGGCTAGAGTTCCAATGCACCAAAAATACCGTAGAATAAGAAGCACTAATCCTGGGGCTCAAGAAGGTGATTGATCTCAAAGTTGTTTGCCTAAAGGTAATTGGTGATTCCAAAATCATCACCAGATAGGTCCGTAACACTATCTACTATCTATCACTACATTTAAATGGATATCAACAAGAGGTATGGCATTTTATTTCTACTTTCCATGCTTTTGACATTAATTCAGTACCTAGAATGCATAATGTTGTGGCTGATACACTCGCCAATGCTGCCGCTAGGTTTACCCAGTTAAGGGATGGTTTTTCTATTGAAATTATACACAAACCTACGGCGCCGAACAATGTGACTAATTTATGCATTTTCAATGATGATAAATAGGTGCTGGATTTCATGTTGAACACAGATGTGTTCAAGGATGTCGCTATCGAATAAGAGGAACACAAGTTAGATTTACAAAATGAAACAAAGGAACGCAAAGGCGAACCCATACCTAAAGGGGTTGTTTCGCTTGAGAAGCTATTTTATTTGCAAAAAATGTTTCCAAGGGCCACCCAATACCAAAGTGCAAAGCTCCACCTTATCACACAAGCAAGTGAACCTCGAGACAGACACTGACCCAAAGTTTTTCAATCTCAGTACCAAGTGTACCCTCAAGGAACGACGACCGTTTATCGATTTTTTCAAGAAGTATCAAGACCCTTTTTCCTAGACATATGATGATCTGCAGACTTACGACAAGCAGATTATCAAACATGTGATACCTATGAAAGAAGGAATTAGACCATCTCAACAAAAACTAAGGAAGGTGCACCTGAATTTGGAGTTACTTATTTAGAAGGAACTCAAGAAAATCCTCGATGCTCGCATCATTTTCAAAGTTAGGCATTCGACATGGGTGTCAAAATTGGTCCCTGTGCTTAAGAATTCCAATGAAATCCGATTGTGTGTAGACTTCCAAAATATGAATCGGGCTTCCGATAAGGATAACTACTCTGTTCCCCCTAAGGAACATATTCATCAAAATATTTTAGGCTTAGAGATGTTCTCTTTGTTGGATGGATTCTCAGGATACAACAAGGTGTTGGTTGCTAAGCCCGATCATTTGAAGACAACATTCAGAACTAAGTGGGTAACATTCATGTTTAGATGCATGCCTTTAATCAACGCTGGAGAGACTTTCTAGAGGGCCATGAACATTTCCTTCCGAGGATTGATGGGACAAAGTGTGTTGGTCTACCTAGACAATGTCACGGTATTTTTGAAATGTAGATATGACCATCTATACCACCTAAAAAAGATCTTCGAAAGATGCCGAAAGTATAGAATCTCGTTAAATACCAAGAAAAGTATTTTCACAATCTCAAAAGGCAATTTTTTAGGCCACATTATAACCAGGGATGGCATTGTTGTTGACCTCGACCGTTTCAAGGCCATTTTGAAGCTTCCCCCCCCTCGAGCAGCAAGAAAGCTATGCAATCCTTCCTCGAGAAAATAAAATTCCTTCGAAATTTCATATCAGACTTTGCACAAATTTTGAAACCCCTATAGAATATGATCAAGAAGAGTGCAAGTTTCAAACAGAATTAGGCATAGAAGGAAGAATTGGACACTATTAAGAACGCCATTGCAGAAGCACCATCCCCTTTACAACCTGGATTTAAGAAAATGATTTTTCTTGTATACTTTTACCTCAGACTCATCACTAGCGACCGTCCTCACTCAAAAGGATGACAGTCATGATGAACGACCCATATCCTTAATGAGTGTAGGGTTGCAAGGTGTTGAGTTGAATTATCCATACATCGACAAACAAGCATACACAGTATACAAGGCGGTTAAGCATTTTAGGCTGTATATCTTGAAGAACCATGTTACAGTGGTCGTCCCTCACCCAACAGTCCATTCATTATTCGTACAGCAATAAATGGTGAGCGGTGGGGCAACTGGATGGCGTTTCTTCAGGAATGTGACTTAGAATTCAAACCCGCACACACGGTTAAAGGCCAAGGGCTGTGAAAGTTGGCCGCTGAGGTTGCTGACCTGCAAAGAAATGACGGAGAGTGTTGGGAACATGATATTGAAATGTACCAAATAGAAAATACCCCCCCACAAGATCTCTGTCGTGGTACTCAGACCTTCTGCAATATCTCGATCACGATACCTTGGCTCCAACTCTGACAGCTAAACAGAAGCGGGCCATAAGGCTGAGAGCTGCTTCCTATCAGATGTTGCAGGGCAAGTTGTTTCATAAACATCACAACGATGTCTTGTTGTGTTTCTTAGAATTCGAAGATGCACAACGAGTCCTAAATGAGTTGCACGATGGTCCAGTCAGGGGGAATTACGCAGGAGATGCCACATCACATAAGGTCATGTGGGTCAGTTTCATTTGTCCTACCCTATTTATATATGCTCATGCCTATGCTCATAAATTCCCCTCGTGTCAAAAAATTTCCGGCAGGGAAGCCCGACCATCCGCTCCGCTACAGTCTATCGCAGTACATGAACCATTCCAACGGCGGGGTCAGGAAGTGAACGAAGAGATAATACCGCACTCCTCGAAGAAACACCAACATGTCCTTACATCCATGGACTACTTCACAAGTTGGGTTGAGGTTGTGTTATAACTCCTAGAGACAGCCTTAAGTTGTTAAATACTAGTGCCTAGGACATATTAAGACAAGAGGGTTCGCAAAGGTTTTTACAAGCTGATACTGCAGGACCTCTTGCTACGAAATGAGGGTTAAGGTATTCTGGTATGGGACCAAGACATCAGAAACAGAAAATGGACAATGATGACATTGAATGATAGAGCATAAGGAACTATAAGTGAGCATCAGAAGCAGGTGTAAAACTAACTGCTGTGAGGAGGGCCGAACATGAAACTAGTAAACAGTTACCAAAATCAATGAGTATGGAAAACAATGGTAGAATGTGAAAGGAGATATTAGCATAAGGTAGGCTTATACTAGCATAAGAATCCACCACACTAACATGAGAAGAAATATGGAAATGTAAATAGAACATGAACAGAATATTGTGCCTCGAGCCATATTTAAAGTGTAGTAAATAGATAGATATGAGTACCATTCAAGATAAATTCACATCTAAATAAAGAACACTCACATTTTGAAAGCTTACGATACAGGAAAATGATGGGAATACAACGGACACTTATATTAAATCACTGCTGAGAAAATACATACTGTAACCCATCTCATTTGGAATCCTTTACACAACATAATAGCTTTGTTTCTATTTCCCAACGGGACCTTCCAACATACACTATGAAAGTATCTCAAAACTTTACAAAAAGGAAAATTCACATTTAACAGTTTCTACTCTAAAAAATCTGGAACCCTTTCTCAGCTTCAGATTTCATCTTTTATAGCTCTCAGTTGAGCCCTACGAAAAGATATTTTTTAGACAAAATATTCCCCTGAAGATATCTTTCTATTTGGGGTCTCCATCAAAAACCAAAATGATGATGAAGAAAAAGGCCTCTCGTCATCTGCATTGTGGCCTTAACGAAGGCGCTAACCAAAAACACAATAGTAAAATGAAAAATAAAAGTGTGGAGGGTGAAATAAAGATTTCACCCGATTTTACAATACATAAGAAATAAAAATTAAATTGGCCACCAGTGCCAGAACATGAATTTCATTTTTTGGAATGAAGAGGAGTGATTGATAACTGCTGACTCGGAAGTGTTGATGACATAGATGAACCAATTTTTCGACTGAGGGAAGGTAGCGATTGGTGAGAGGGTTTTGATGCTGGAGTGTTGGCATAATCACTGCATATTTTCCACGCATTCTCCCCTAGTGGCGGCATGGTGAAAAAAGTCTCAACTAAAGCTTAGATATCTGTAAGCTATGTGTAATCTACTTGGACGAGTAAACACTGTTTGATTTGTAGAGGAGAGAGAACTCCTTACTCAGAGCGACGATTATTGTTTCTGCCTTCAGGCGGGCAGTTTTCTCCAAAGGTAAATCAGCCTGGTTTATAATTTTTGTTAACTTCTGCTCATAAGCCATTAGCCCTGAAAATTCAGCCTTTTTGGGATCCCAGCATGATGGGAGGCCTACCTCCACCAATTGATCCCACTCTCGATCGAACTGTTCGACTCCCTTTGCAACCTACTCTAAACAGATCAGCGCCTTCGCGCATGCAGTCTCCTTTTTTATCACTCTTATGACTTCCATCACTCCTCTGAAATGGTCTGTGATCCCTTGGGTGAGTAACTCCTCAGGGTCCAACAAATTTAGGTACTTGATGTACCTCTTAGCCATTGTCATCTTTGCCTCTGCTTCTTTGCGCCCTTCTTGCAACTTTATTTTGAATAAGTGGATCGTGATTTTCTTATCATCCATCAGAGTGAGGTATTTCCAATGCTTTCTGACCTCTGATATTATGTCCATCCAGATTAGGCGCCTAGCTTCCAGGAGAGTTACATTGCCCTTCATCCAGGTAGTCAAATATTTGATGGTTTTATCATCCATTTTAACATGCTCTCCGCAGGGAATATTTAGTCTCTTTTTTAGCTCAGAGTGTTTTGCCTCCAGATCAGTGATGAGCTTCCTCCGAACTGCATCCTTGTCACCCCCTTTGTCCTTAACTACTTTCCTAAGATTTTTCTGGTTGTGGTTTATCACCCTAGCACTAGCTCTCTCTCTCTTCTGATTTTCTAATACTGATTTGTACCTATCTTCAAGTTTCCTCAGAGAGAGTGCAAGCTTCACCACCTCATCTCTCAACATATCTTTGGCACATTGATGCAAACCAAGCTTATCCATTATAGGGACGTTGGCAAAATTCAAAGTGAGCTCCAGGGCTCGGTAACTAATCCCCTAACTGTAGGCTGCAACACTACCTCTGTAATAACAATTATGAGTTGATATTTGTCCATATCTAACTCAACAGTAAGTCGGGTGTGGTACTTGTCCACGAATCTGGCCAATTTAGCCCTGAGCCTGTCTCGTGTAGCCCTGTTTCTGGTGCTTATTTCTTCCCTCACCTCTTATCTGTTAACTGAAATGGCCTATGACAGCACATAAGGTTCAAATGAAGAGGCACCGTCGAAATTAATCGTGAAACCAGCCTTGTTTCTGTCAGGCAGTCCATATCGATAAAACTCTTCCTATGGTGGCTCTTCCCACACAATATCTGGTTCTTCAGTCCTCTGTTTCTTATAGGGATGGGATCCCTCGCCCATGTCCATGCCTACTTGACCTCCTAAAATGCATGCCTCATATGCTTGTCCTTTCTTTTCTGTTTTTGCGGAGGAAGTGTCGCCCCTTCCTTCTACAGCTAAAGACTCGGTCTCCATTTGTGAATCCAAAGGCCATGTATCAAGGCTATCTCTCCACTCAATGAAGGGCCTAGTATCATGCACATAATTAGTTGACTTTATTTTACTCTTCCTATTGGAAAGGATCCCTTTCGGATCATAAGGCCAAACTTTTCCTTGTATCAGGTCCATCCCTTGAAGCAGCATTTCCACTGTGGAGAGGGCATGTCTTGAATTAATGGTGAAGGGACCAACAGAGGTGGGGATATTGAGAATATATCCTTTCTTCGTAGGCACAAAGTGGATCTGGTCGGCCTTTAGGGTTTGACGGATGAACTCAAGGACAAAGATTCGCATAGCTGGAAACACCGGCAAGCAATAAGGGGGAACTTCCGTGCCATAGACCCTGATTTTGGTGAAATCATCATACAGGTTCCAGTCCCCTGTGCTATCTTCCTCATTGAACTATAGCCAGTCCTTTTGCTTAGGAAAAATTCTAGGCAGATGGTTGTCATGTATTATCGTATAGGCTATGGACATGAATTCATTTAAAAACTTTGTATACCCCCTCCCGTTAGGTTGTTGACGAACAGAGATGTTCCACTCAAAGACGGTTCTTGGCTCGGTGTTCATCCTCGAAAGCTTCTCAAGGCCTAGACTCTCAAACTTGTCAGCATGCTCAAACAGGAAAACATAAAATATTAACGAACAAAACCAGAAAGACCCAGAGGAGGGTAGCTCTTAGAACTGAGTTTGAATAGCCGAAGCTAGGAAGTTAGGGATAACCAAAAGCATACCCTTTTGAGTCATGAGCCACAAAAGAGATATACATTCTTTTGACACTCGCTTGACCTCCTTAAGACCTAATAGACCTCAAATGAAAGCAAGGATAGGCTGAACATTCTCTCTGAAAGTGGAAAAGGGAACGACATCCGAGGGCTGGAGAGCCGTGAGAAGAGAGTCTGAAATAAAACCCAGGAATTTGCTTTGTTGCTTTCAGGGAAACTTTGAGAATTGACAGGAGAGGGATAGCTTAGTGAACTCGACATAACTTTTACTGTGAGGGAAATGGAGGGCATTCTTTATGAGCTCGAGGGATATGCGGAAAATATTATTACCTTGAGTAGATAGGAATAAATCCCTGCGCTCATCATAAGCTTCATTGAGCCAACTAATAAACTTGGGAACTGGGAATGTGGTCAGAGAAATTTGGTAGTATAGACCTGACTCGACAACTCAAAACCTATCTTGGCCCTTCAAATGACATTCAAACAACTCAGTTCTAACACGGGATACACTGAAAGGGTAGGACGGGTCATGAATTCACGCATGAGTTTAAATGAGGGGTTTAGGTCTAGGGGCAGCCCTGACCTCGCGGGCTTGAGGGGTTTCAAGTTCTGACTTTATTGACTTTGCTTTCCCCATGACCATTTTTAAAAGTAAAACAAAAGGAAAATGGTGATGCGGTGGAATGACTAAATACCTGCGAATAGTGAGAAAGCCCGAGGGGGAAAGTGACGCGGGGGTTGAAAACGACTTGGTACTGGAGTTGGAGCTTTATTGCATGATGGATTCGTAAAAAACAAGTATTTTACTAATTCTAGGTGTAAAATAAGGTTAAACAGACCAAACTTTGCGGGAAACAAGGCTAGGATGACAACTGTAGGGCTGACGTCATAAGGACGATGACAATGGGACACGTGGCAATAGGTTGTTGGCTATAAGGAGCCGGGTAGTTGCAAGCCACGCGCCGAGTTAGTACCTGTACTGGTCTTGTACGGGGGTCCCTAAAATTACCTTACCTTTCGTTTACATAGTGCCAAATTTACTCCTCGGTGGGCCCACTTAAGGTCCCAGCGGGGGTCTGTGAGGGCTTTCAATTACACTCTGCCACCCCACGGAATGTTTATGATTTGTTCCATCGTGCTGTGACATCACTTACTCTGGGGGGTAGGTCTACATCTCCTTCCACTTCTCCTTAGTCCCCTCGGAATACCTTGCGTGTGTCCTCCTCCTTTGTGTTTTTCCGCCATATGGAACATGGCTTCTTGCTTGACTTTTTAGCACCTTCAATCTCCTATCCACGTTCGTGCCATAAAGGACTTATGTGCCATTCTACCTTTAACCTCACTTATCCCGCTATCTTCATGGACCTTCTCTTTGTTTATTTTGACTTCTCTCTTTTAGCTTCGTGTGAGGGCTGACCAAAAAACATTGGCTCCACCTGGGGACAGCACGTTCATCCTCGAGCGTGTCGAGAAATTCGCAGACCTTTTGCAACATATTCCTTGAGAGCCAGAGCCCTTCAAAAATTTCAAACACTCCTATGGAAAAAAAAATAGCAAAAGTGAATGTAAAAGCAACAGATACATACACTATATACAGCAGGCGTTTGAGACCTTTGTCAGTACTGAAAATATGGTTTTAAGAACTGCCCATTTACGGGCGCCTCGATCAAGTCACCATCCAAGTTTTCCAATATGAAGGTGTTGTTGCCTCTCACTTCGACAATCTTGAATGGCCAAAACCACAACGGGTCAAACTTTCCATGTTTACCTTTTTCAGCTCTTCTGATGTCCCATCTCAGTACCAGGTCCCTAGATTCCATTTCCTTGTCTTTGGCATGTTGATCAAACAAGCCCTTCATCTTCTCCTGATATTCTGTTACCCTATCATTCACTTGGCTCCAAGTATCTTCTAACTCAACCAGCTGGTTCATTCTTCTGATGAGATTATTAGGCTCTTCTTGGCTATCCACAGGTAGGGCGAGCAGAATTGGAAAAGTTTTCGCTCGGACATAATCCAGTTCATAGGGTGACTTACCTATTGACCTTTTACTAGTGATTCGGTTTTCCCAAAGCGTGAATTTGAGCTAAAAATCCTAGTTTTTCTTACTTTTGTTTATATCCTTCTTTAATGCTCTTACCAAAGTCTTATTGGAAGACTCAGCCAGTTTATTTCCCTGGGGGTAATAGGATGTAGAGTGCCCCAAGGTGATATTGTATTGCTGACAGAAATTGGTGAATTTGGTAGACTTGAAATCCTGAGCGTTATCTGTCACAACCTTAACTGGACAACCAAATCAGGATATGATATTCTCCTCTAGGAACTTGATCACCACTGCATTATTGGCATTCCTTGTAGGTATCGCCTCTACCCACTTATTGAAGTAGTCAGTGGCCGTGAGGATCCAGTTATGATGACCACTTGATGCTAGGTGAATTTCCCTAATAAAGTCGATACCCCATTGCTGAAAAGGCTCTTCTATGTGTACTGGAATCATGGGTAGGGGCGCAAATTTCTATTTTTCAGCAAACCTCTGACATTTCTCACATGCCCTGACCTGAGCATGTACATCTCCAAACAATTTAGGCCAGAATAAACCCGCTTTCAATATCTTGTGAGCTGTGGATCGCCAACTGTATTGACCTCCGCAGATACCTTCATGGAATTCAGCCATGAATTCCTCCACCTCTGACTCTGTGAGACATAAGAGTAGGATTCCTAAAGGATCCTTCCAATATAATTAGCCATTTTTAATGATGTATTTTTTGGATTTCAACCTTATATTTCGATATTTAGTCTTATCGAAGTTTAAAGGACACCTGAGAGTTAAAGGTTTTCTACAATATCTTTATACCAAGAACTGAGCAGGTACTTCATGTGCATTTTTTGCATAGTGGTTTTTATCCCAGGTTGTTCATCTATACCTTCAGGTAATTCTCCACCTTCCATAGATAGATTTATGCCCAAAGCCTGACAGTTTGACTCGGACAAGATTTTTGCTAGCCCCTATCCTTTGATAAGCTTCATGGGGCGAATGTCCAATTCGTATTCTTGAATCTTAGCAATCCATTTACCTCTCTTTCCCTCACTGTCCCCCTGAATCAATATGTCCTTCACCACAACTGTAAGCACGAAAGTGGTTATGGCTGACTGCAACACATACATTCAAAAATATTTTAGGGACTTTACCAGGGCATATGCCTGCTTCTCCAAAATGTTATACTTCAATTCGATGTCCCGAAGCACCTGACTGAAAAAAGGCGATGGGTTAATCATACCCATCTTCATTTTTCTGTAATAATACTACAACTATAGTATGTGGGGATGCGAATGAGAATATCATGAATGGCTTACCATATTCTGGTCCTGCCAGTCCTGGGGCTTCTACAAAGGCACTTTTTATTCTGTTGAATGCTTCTCTTGATTCTGGCATCCATTCTACATCATTTTTTTTTCTAAGCATCTCAGTGATATGCCGAACTATTTCAGCATAGTTCAGGATGAATCTTATCAACTATGCATCTGAGGAATACCTAGACCTCCTTCTTATTTCGAGGTAAGGATATGTTGTTAATTACCTCTACCATTTTTGGATCAATCTTCACTCCAGCTTTAGTTACAATATGCCCTAATAATTTTCCTTCCTCTAAAGCAAACATGGAATTTTGAGGATTTGGGGACAAAACATACCTACGGCACTTGTTGAAAGTCTAGCGCAAATGTTCAATATGTTCAGCATCATTCTTCGAGAAAACAGTGATATCATCCAGATATATCACCACGAACTTGTCTTTCTCTCCTACAAAAGCAATGTCCATTGCCTGCTGGAAAGTGGCTTCCACATTTATCAGGCCGAAGGGCATTCAGGCATACATGAATGTACCCCATGGTGTGGTGAATGTCGCCTTATTTTGATATTCAGGGAGGACTTCCACCTGGTTATATCTAGAGAAACCATCCATCATAGACATTCGGGAGGATCCCACTACCTTCTGCAGTATGTAATCCATCTTGGAGAGAGGATAGTTATCTTTAAGGGATGCTCTATTCAAGTTCCGGAAGTCTACACATAGCCTTATTTCCCCATTCTTCTTTCTGACCGGGACCAAGTTGGCCACCGATTCTGAGTACCTTAAAGGGACAATGATCTTAGCCTTCAACAACTTCTTGATTTCTTTCTCTATGGAAGGTAGCAGCAAAGGATTGATTTGCCTCAACTTTTTCTTGTGTGGCTTAGCATCTCCTCTCAGTGGGATTTTATTTTGTATGATACTGGTATCAAATGTTTTTAGATCTTGATATGACCAAGCGAAAACATCTCTATAAGAATGAAACAATTTGAAGTATTGGACTCTGTATTCTTCTCGGATTCCTTTAGACAATTTTACGATTTTAGGATCCTCTTCTGCCCCAATATTTACATCATCTACTTGACCTTCATCAGTTGATTTGTTAGGGCTGATAGAGACGTCATTTTTATTGAACAATATTTCCAAAGGCACCATACCTCTAGGGATCACATTCCCTTTCAATTGCAACACCCTATGTCGAGCCACTGTCTCTTGCCATCTGTATTGAGGTTGCTCTTCTATCTCTTCTTCTCCGGCATCAATGACCAAGTTGGAGAACTCTCCAATAGTATTTGTTGGGGTCATGTGATTTGGCGGATTAGCATACCAAATGACAAGGCAACATGAAACCAATCTTTAGAGTTCTAGGACCTGACCTTCCTAGACTCAGAGAGGGATCTCTCAGGTTGTTTGCAAAGGATGTGTGCTTGTTTTCTTTTAAGGGTTGATTTTATACTAGTTATTAAGTACAAGGTTTGTTTGTTTGTTTTGGTTGGACATAATGATCAAAGAGCATAGATAGAATGGGAAATTTCTAAATCATTGGGAAATGGAGTCAAATGGAAGTCATGATAAGTTTATAAAAGGATCGGGGAGTATCATAGGGAAAATCTAACTTGGCTAGTGGATCTTCAAAGTTTTTGGAATAATAAGGTGAACATTAAGGATAAGAATGAAAAGTAGGACAAAGAGAAATTAAGAATTATTTATCATGTACTTTAAACAAGAGACATATTTTAAGGTATCTATTTTGAAGCAAGCCAAAGGACAGGGCAAACCATAGACTTCTTTGGAAATACTTTTAATAAGTAAACCTTTCAGACAGAAATCTAGAAATCAAAGACTACTTTCAGATAAGAAAACATATAAGATCAACAGTAAGAGCAGCCTAAGATCAAACAGAAATAATCAAATCTGCTTTTGACTAACTCTCTAAAGATATCCAAAGCAAATTTTAAAGGTAGACCAGAGGACAGGGTGCACCATAGACTTCCCTGGTCCTTGACAACTATATGTGGGACAAAAGCAAAGATATGAGAGTGTAAAATGTAGACTCAGAAATCTTTCAATGATTTAATCAAGGCTAAAGCTTGTTTCTCCATGATATTATATTTGAGTGGAGAATCTCTTAAGGTTCTACTAAAAAAGGATATGGGTTGTTCTTGCCCTGCATTATTCTTTTGTAGCAACACTGCAGCAATTGTATGTTTAGAGGCAAATGAGAAGATGTAGAAATCTTTAGTGAATTCAGGACTAATAAGAACTAGTGTTTGAGTGAGAGCTTGTTTTAATAGTTCAAATGACTATTTGGATTCTAAGGTCCACTTAACCCCTATTTCCTTTTTTAGCATGTTTGTGATATTCCTCAAAAGTTCAGCAAGGTTGGGGATGAACCTTCTCAAAAAATTGATCTTCCCAATGAAAGATTGCAATTCTTTGAGGTTTCTAGGATGGCTGATTTTCAATATGCCTTCAATCCTTTTAGGGTCTACTTTGATTCCCTCTTCAGAAATTATGTGGCCAAGAATTTTTCCTTCTTGGAGACCAAAGAGTGTCTTTTTGAGATTCAAAGATAATCCATATTTTCTACATTTCTCAAAACCTTTCTCAAATCAATCAAATGTTCTTTATCGGTTTTGGAGAAAACAGTAATGTCATCAAGGTAAATGATTATAAAATAGCCTATGTCTTCTAAAAAATCTATGTCCATGGTCCTTTGGAATGTGGCCCATGCATTCATCAAACCAGATGGCATTTTAACATACATGAATGTACCCCAAGGTGTAGTGAAAGCAGTTTTGTGTTGATCACTTGGGAGTAATAACACTTGGTTGTAGCTTGAAAAACCATCCAACAGTGCTATTCTCTTATATCCAACCACCTTTTGAAGTATGTGGTCCATTTTAGGTAAGGGATTATTATCTTTCAGGGAGGCTCTGTTCAGATTTCTAAAGTCAATGCAAAGCCTAATTTCCCCGGTCTTCTTCCTAACAGACACAAATTTAGACACCCACTGTGACTATCTAAGGGGAACTATGATCCCAGCATCATACATCTTCTTAATCTATTTCTCAACTAAAGGTAATAAAACAGGGTTTATCCTTCTTAGTATTTGTTTGAATGGTTTCTGATTTTCATTAAGAGGAATTTTTTGTTGAATGAAGCTAGTATCATATGATTTCAGATCTTTGTACCCCCATGCAAAAACATCTCCAAATTCTTTGAAAAGTTTAATATATTCTTGTTTGATATGAGTAGGGAGAGTGCTAGATAACTTGATCATTTTGGGTTCATCTATGTTGCCTATGTTATGTTCTTCTACATTGGTTTTTGTAGGCTCCATCTTTGCTTTTTTAGCTACATCATTGAAATCAAACAACTCTTCCAATGGTGTAAGACCTCTTGGTAGTGAATTATTTTTACATTGTAAAATTTCAAGGTCTTTTTGGTATGTTTTGTTTAATAATTCTGTTGTATAAAGATATTCGTATTGATTTATATCAGCAGTAGAGGACAACTCTGTTTTATGGAATTTTGTTTTCATCAAGATAGTCTTTTTCATGGCTTGAGCTAGGTGTTAATTCAGAAAAATCATTCTTTGATTGCAGAAAATCATCAATGTGTTTATCTCCTTCAAATACTTTCCAATAGTCCTCATTGTCAGGGACTGTGGGCCTGTTTTTTACTTTGACAGTGAATTGTTCATTTTTCTGTGGTATTTCGCAATTGTTGGTAGCAAAGGAAAGTTCATTTGCAGTGTTGTTTTGAGCTCTAGGGATGAAAGTGAGTTCATATTTTTCAAAAATTTTTAGGAGCTCTAGGGCAGCATTCCTGTATTCTCTTAATCTTGGGTCTTTGGGTGAATACTCCCCTTTTATTTGCCTAATAATCATCTCTAAATCTCCTTGGACTGATATTTTCTTGGCTCCTAAATCTTTGAGAAAATGTAGGCCAAGGAGGAGAGCTTCATATTTTGCAATGTTATTGGTGCATTGGAAATCAAGTTTATAAGAATGTCCTTGGTTTGTATTGTGTATCCATACACCAGCTCTAGAACTTGTTTTGCTACAAGAGCCATCAAATCTCATTTCCCACAGTGTTTCTATCTCATGCTCATTTTCCTTGTTATTTTTTTGTTCAGGGCTGCTAAGGTTAAGGCTGCCAACTTCTTCTTTTGGGGATTGTTTTGATTGTTTAGGTGATTTTAATTTTGTCCCATTTTCCTCTTCTTGTTTGTTGATTTCATCTTCATTGTACAAAATAAAGGAGTCTAAATCTGAATGAATAGAATAAATAGGAGTGTTGTTTGGCCTATCTATGTTGCTTACCATAAATTTCATATGAGAATATCTGTATAATCTTCTGGTCCGGTTAAAAATTGGAATGGTAGCATAAGACATGTCCATTTGAAGGCTTCCTTGAAGTTTGGCTCCCCATGATCTAGATAGAAGCATGCCATATTTTTTGGGAATGTCAGCAACAACTATGTCCATAACTAGACCTTTAGTAGGAATTTGTGTCAGATTGACACATAAATCCTTGATTAGGCCTAAACACTCAACTCTTCTTGAATAAAACAAATACAGGTCCTTGTAAGGTTTAGTAATCTCTAGGCCTAATCTCTCCATCACCACCTTTGGCATAAGGTTGTGAGAGAGACCAAAGTCTAGCATGGCATTGTGTAAAATCTTATCATGCATATTTAGGCTGACATAAAATGGAGGAATGGTTCCTTCTTGGTATTTTCCCTCTACTTCAGGACCAAACAACAATTTTGGTTTATCATCTGTTAAGTTTAATGTATCAGTATCATTGCCTATATTCAAAGCTTTCAAAATTTGGTTTTTATATACATCATGGGTTACTAGTTCAGCTAAGGGTGTGCTAATTTTTATCTTGGAAATCTCACCTTCAAGGCTAAAAGGGACTAATTTTTTTGACATATTTACATCTGTTTTGTCAAGCATAGTCTTTTCAGCAATTTTGATTTGCTGAGTTTTATTAGGACTGTTATTTAGGATAGATTTCTCACAGCCACTAGAAAAAGTACTAGGGCAGCTTAGGTCAACACTTTGTTGATTTTTTTTGTCCTTATTTGAGTCAGCTTTCTTAGTCAAAGTGTTAATTGTGTTTGTTGTCTTTTTAGGAGAATTTTCTGAAGCTTTCCTAACAGCAGTACCTGTGTTTTCATCATTGGAAATTTCTGGTTTCCTTTTGCTTCTAAGATCATATTTTCTGTGCACCTCCATTATTGCATTTTCAAACCCCAATTGGTAATCTTCAGAATCCTCATGATTATTTTCAATTTGTTTTGAGGAGAAGAAACCTTGTTCTTATTCAGTGAGGAAGACATCTGTCTCACTGTTAGATCCTATCAGATTTACATGATTTTCTTCTAACATTTCAGTTTCCCTTTCTTCTTCCTGATCTGCATAGTTTTGTTGAAAGGGAGGCCTAATTTGCTGGTCATTATCTCTTTGTCTATCTTGCATAAGGTCTCTTCTGAAATTTGGATTTCTATTTATGTTTTGGGAATTGATTTGGTTTTCTCTTGGAGGCATTCTATCATTTAAGTTTCTCTTCTCAAGCATTCTTTCCATTACTCTCACTAAGTTATCAATTTTGGCATCAGATGATGAGGTTGATGCCATTGTTTCATATTTATATGTAATTATTTTCTCTCATTTTAATCTAGCTCTTTTCTCAATCAGATTGGCTTCTACACTAATAGCTCCCCCTTGCATATCTTCTAAGGTTAGGGGGTCTCTTTCTCTTAGCTGGTAGGCCATGCCTGGATCAAAGCCTTTAGGAAACTTAGCTATGGCTAGGCCTAGTGGAGTTTTCATGTTTGGGGGAAGTGCATTGTAAACACTACTGAATCTAGTGTGTAATATTCCAAATGGGAAATTTCTGCTCCATTGGGAATATCTTAAGATATTCCAATATTCCAACTCCAGGAGTATTAACAATCAACACTGAACTATTTCAGAGATTGACTGCTGGGGAATTTACTGGATATTCCATCTTCACAAGGAAGAATGATATCCATAGGCTACCTATCCCACTAGCAGACTCTGCCAATAAAACTTGTCAAGAGCTAATAATTCCCTTCAAGGAATTTCTGCAACAGTTGTCCATGAGGACGTTGTATAAGGAAGCCCATGTGAAAATAAGGAAATACAGTGCTGGGATGCCTTATAATATATTTTATACCAACTCCCTGTAGAATATAAGCTCAAATAAATAACCCTAAGGGGGTTATTCAGATCTCCCACCAACAATTATACCGAAATAATGCTCAATGAGAGAACCTTCAGCAGTATTAAAACTTCAATATGTAACAGTAGTGAAATAATGCCTCATGAAATGTAAGAAGAGTGAAAATATTATATATAATCTGTAGTAGCAAATGTAATACAAATTCCTTGAGTAAAATGCCTCTCAAGGTGAGCTCAAATCAGCCTCAAGGGGAAAAGTACATAAAACAAGAGAATACACTGCTACATGACCCAACTACTCTATAACTGCGAAATCTATGAGGGAAAATGACTTAAAACTAATATACATGAGATTATATGACATTATGTGCTCAAATAAATATGGGGGAGCAATATCTCAACCCCAGAAAACATTATTACATCAATCCTCCAAGGGATTGGCTAAAATACATAAAACAGAAAAATGTCGGAGTTGTAATGTAGTTGCTGCAACTCAAATATAATACAACATAGGAGAAGGAAATAGATGCTTCAATAAACCATGATACCTCCTCCAATGATCTCCAAGTGAAGGGGCTGATCCCCTTACTGAAGATTACACTCACTAGTGCACAAAATGAATCCCTTGTGCAAGCCACCTCTGAAGATAACGTATGGAAGGAGACTAAGCTGGGCATGAGAGAAAAAATATGGCCCAATGAAAAAATATGCAATAGAAGCTCTGGGATCTCCTTTTCTGATCTCATAGAGAAAGAGATGGCCCCTCCTCTACCAAACAAGCTCCAGAAGTGAGATGATGAAGGTCCCTCACTGCAACACCAACAACTCCAACGTTCTCTTGCTGCAAGAATAACGCAGTAGCTGCAAATGACTTCTTTGGCCTCAAGCCAAGATGTGAGGAAGATGAATAAAAATATCTCCATGGCCTCCCATGGAAGATAAGGGCATTCCTAAATAGGAATCCCTCTTGTGCTAAGCAGCACAAAGTTGAAGAGAGCTTCAACCTCCAAATTCTATCTCCAAAGATGCTCACCAACAATGGCTCCCCTTCATATTTTATGTAAGGCATTCTTCCTTGCTATGGACCCCACTCACATTAGGGTTTCTCCCATTTCAAATTTCCCTCCATCCAACTACGCAATCTTCTTATGCAAGCTTCCCCTCTTAGGGTACGTTGTTGACTTGGGTCAGCCATGGACTAGCTCACTTTCTTTTGGCCCTTTTAACACTTGGGGCTGCTAAATTAAGCCGCTTAAGTGACTTTTTGCACCTTAGGAGTGTTAATTATGTTTCTACATGGGCTCCTTCACCCATTTATTCACTTTTATTAACATAAAAGTAAAATTAATGTTCCAATTACCTTATTGCAAAATTTGGAACATTACAGTCCTCCCCTCCCAAAACTTGCTTGTCCTCAAGCAAGAGAAAGGATGAACTGAAGAAAAAAAAGTCTTCCACTCAAGGCATGGAATTTGAAATAGTCTCATGCAAATCCCCCATCCCTCAAGCAATCAACCAAGAAAAATGAGTTACCCTCCAACTAGGCAACTCCTGAAAGTACTCCTCCATCTTATGCTCATGAGAAATAGGTGGGCTGAATTTCTGAACTTGGTAAGCTTCATAGCCTACCCCACGCTTTCCACTTCTCCACTTATGATGAATGTGGATTGAAAGCTGAACTTGGGCTGCAATGGTGTTTCCTTCAAGAGGCAAGATGAAGTCTAGATCCCCAAGGATCTCTCCTCCAATGCTGCAAATCAAGTTGGCCCATATCATCTCACATGTGATGAGTTGGAATTCATCAACATATGGTATCCAAACAATCATATGGTTCACCTCATGGAAGAACACATGACTGAACATGGTGACCATATCATCCCTCATACTCCTCTTGGAGCATGTGCTGCAAAAAGAAATGGAGGTCTTCTCTCCCAAAGAGCACTTCCACCCAATGAGTCTCTCCCTCATGATACATATGGGGCTGCTGCTGATATATAGCTAAAATGAAATGGTCTTCAAAAGAGACCCAAGCCACCCCATCAAACATAGAAACCATGAAGTGCCTCCTCCAAAAATTCAACTCTCCAAATAGCGCCTCCCACATGAAGGAAAGATATGAAGTTTGGAAATCATGGGCTGCCCACTGTTTCTCCTGAAACATACAACATGAAAATTAGGGAGAATCACACTCCCAATGGACAACTTCAATTTATTTCCCCCCTCCAAAATAGTGCTTCCTCTGGATAGCGTTCCACTAGCAAAACATGGAAGCATAAATCATGAGAGCAAGGAGGTGAAATATAGTTCCATGCATGGAACCAGTGCATGGCATCATTGGCCTACCTCAAAACAGAGAGTAACAAGTGCCCTTGCAGCCACTTGTTTTCTGCCACATTCATCCTGCAAGATGTGATCATGAAAACATATTTTGGTGCCAAAGGTGCACACCAAAACCCATGTGGCTTTCCCCCACAACCCACTGCTGAAATATCCATTGTATCTAATGCAATGAACCATAAGTACAACCAAATATAATGTGCAAGGAAGGAATACCCTCCTTGATGTAACTTTCAGATCACAAATTAAGAGAGTGTAAATCATAAGACAAATGGTTACCTCCCTCGTCATGTACTTGGCCTTTGAGTTGAAATGGCTCAAGTGAAAAGTTCCCCTTACTACAACATAGTAGGGGAGTGGTTGTGCCAACCATCTCATCATCTCTTGGGTTATGCATCTAGCCATATGCTGATATACATACATTATAAATACCTCCCAAGTGGACTCCTCCATTAATGAAGAATATGCATGAAAAATGCATGAAAGAAGAACCCATAAATACTGCATGTAGATCCCTCTTCTTGTGCTTGTGCAACCAAGCCAAGAAAGCCAAAATGTAGTAAGGAGTGGTCCCCTCCATTAATCCTTCATGCTCATCACCTACATGCCTCCAAAGCGCATCACTTGTGAAGTGGCTTTGAGAACACTCCAACAAGTAATCCAAGCCTTCAAGTGACAGCGTTGTTGGCCTTTGGAGTAGGGCCACTGTCAGCTCAAGCTCCCCTCTTTGACATGAATCTTGCCAAAGACTCCTCCCATAATGTTGCTGCAAATGTAGATCCCCTCCCATGAAGAATGTGCTGCTTGGGAATCCAATATCAAAGAGCAATCCTCTTGCACCATGCTAGTGCCTCCTCTTGCTCCCGCAACATCCAAACAAAATCTGAGCAACAATAATGTTTGTTGCTCCTCCATACTTCCACCATACCCAATATGAAATGGGACCATAATGAATGGTAAGAGAAATGCCATCCCATAACGATGCACCCATGCTCTCCTCTTTTTTCATCAAGAGCAATAATTGTGAAATGATCCTGGGACCTGTGGGTTATCAATCCTCCACATTTCGGCTGGGCACACTTCATCCATAAGGCTCTACTCTTTGGTGTAAGTATCCTACCACTTGGTACCTCTTTCACAAGAGCTACCATTTTCCCAAAGAAAATTTCTCCTTTTTCATTTCATGGGACATTGAAATGAAATCTCCTCCATGGTCCATGTCTCAAACCCCAACCTCATGTGTGGTGCATGACTCATCAAGGGTGTCTGAGAATAATGGCACAGTCCAGTGAAAGTTCCCTCCTCAAGACAATCAGCATGCAATAATGTACAATCCTCCATGATAGATGCAAACTCATGCATACCTTGGAGAGATTTGGAAGAATCTTGTGTTGCTACAAGAGTCTCTTCCTCAAGTGTGTTGGCTACCTCAATAGCTGAAGGTGGAGGCTTCTCCTCCGTGAATGTGATAGCACTGGCATGTACCTCTGGTGGTGAGGTCTCCTCCCTCCTTTGGCCAAATCTTCTAATCAAGATCTGAGAAAAATCAGCAAGAGTAGAAACCCTTGCATGCCTCCCATGGCTGAACCACCAAGTTCTTTCCTCTTTCTGTTGAACAAGTGTGAAAAAGATAGAGTCTTTTGGAAGAATCTACAGTTTTCTCCATATTCAGCAAGATACTCACTTAGAATTTCGAATTTCAAGTGTTCTCCATGCTTCTTCTCTGCTTCTCTGTGAGAATAGGAAGTGCATGGTTCTTCCTCTCCTACTTCTTCTATCTCCTAAACCTCCTTGGAGAGGTTGCTGCTGGATTTGAAAATTAATGAGATTAATCTCATCCTCTGCATCATTATGGACTCTTCTTCTCTAAAATTTGAACTTCACAGGCTGAGCCAAGTTCGAAGCTCTGATACCACTGTAATATTCCAAATGGGAAATTTCTGCTCCATTGGGAATATCTTAAGATATTCCAATATTCCAACTCCAGGAGTATTAACAATAAACACTGAACTATTTCAGAGATTGACTGCTGGGGAATTTACTAGATATGTCATATTCACAAGGAAGAATGAGAT
Organism: Pinus albicaulis; assembly: GCA_034641835.2. Classification (NCBI taxonomy): domain Eukaryota; kingdom Viridiplantae; phylum Streptophyta; class Pinopsida; order Pinales; family Pinaceae; genus Pinus; species Pinus albicaulis. Next base: position 347,757,487 of record CM076579.1, on the reverse strand, counting down.
CCAGAGGCTACCTGGCCCACTAGCAGACTCTGCCAATAGAACTTGTCAAGAGCTAATAATTCCCTTCAAGGAATTTCTGCAACAGTTGTCCATGAGGACGTTGTATAAGGAAGCTCATGTGAAAATAAGGCAATCCAGTGCTGGGATGCCTTAGAATATGTCTGATACCAACTCCCTACGGAATATAAGCTCAAATAAATAACCCTAAGGGGGTTATTCAGATCTCCCACCAACAAGTATACCGAAATAATGCTCAATGAGAGAACCTTCAGCAGTATTAAAACTTCAATATGTAACAGCAGTGAAATAATGCCTCATGCAATGTAAGAAGAGTGAAAATCTGATATAGAATTTGTAGCAATAAATGTAATACAAATTCCTTGAGGAAAATTCCTCTCAAGGTGAGCTCAAATCAGCCTCAAGGAGAAAAGTACATAAAACAAGAGAATACACTGCTACCTAACCCAGCTACTCTATAAATGCGCAGTATATGAGGGAAAATGACTGAAAAATGATATAAATGAGATGATATGACATTATATGCTCAAATATAGATGGGGGAGCAAGATCTCAACCCCAGAAAACATTATTACATCAATCCTCCAAGGGATTGGCTAAAATACATAAAACAGAAAAATGTCAGAGTTGCAGTGTAGCTGCTGAAACTAAAATATAATACAACATAGGAGAAGGAAAGAGATGCTGCAATAAACCATGATACCTCCTCCAATGATCTCCAAGTGAAGGGGCTGATCCCCTTACTCAAGATTGCACTCACTAATGCACAAAATGAATCCCTTGTGCAAGCCACCTCTGAAGATAAGGTTGTAAGGGAAGGAGACTGCGCTGGGCATGAGAGAAAACATATGGCCCAATGCCAAAATATGCAATAGAAGCTCCAGGATCTCCTTTTCTGATCTCATAGAGAAAGAGATGGCCCTTCCTCTACCAAACAAGCTCCAAAAGTGAGATGATGAAGGTCCCACACAGCAACTCCAACGTTCTCTGTTGGGAAAAATACTGAGAGGGGGGGGGGGGGGTGAATCAGTATTTAGGACTATATCAAATCTTTTACTTTTTCACTCTCTAAAACCCATACGCTACTTTTCTGAACCAAACTAGCGTATACACGCGGATATCCTTCATAAAACTCGCGTATACACAGAGATCTAATTATGCCATTAATTCTTCACTTATATCATTCCATCATTCATTCATTAGATTTTCTATAAACAGTAAACATGTGCAGTAAGAACAGAATAAACCATCACACATAAGCATCACACATGAACACCAGGATTTTAGGTGGAAACCCAAGTCGGGAGAAAACCACCGCTGTAGTTGCTCAGCCTTCAATATTTTATTATAGAGAAAAACATCTTACAACATATGTGCTGGTGCAGACTCCTACCAGCACGCAGGCACCCACCTGCGCTCGTTTACCAGCCTCTCCTGGAAGGGAGCTCCAACCCCCTGACTCGTTTACCAGCCTCTCCTGGAAGGGAGCTACGACCCCCTGCTCTCGTTTACCAGCCTCACCTGGAAGGGAGCTACAACCCCCTGACTGAAGGCTACAACCCTTAGCACCTCTATGGACCACGTTTCATCAATTTTCACACTGGATCCAAACAACTTCAGTAGAGCACAACTTGTAGGCCTCGTTTCATCATATTTTCAGACTGGACCCACTCCATACATTTAAGCTCAAACATACATCACCAACAGATACTTGTCAATTCAGATAACCCAGACAGATAGCAGTAACATAGCAGAACAGATCAGACATTTCATACTCATACTTCAGCAAACCCTAGTTTTGCATACGCGCTTTCCTTTCACTGATGCCGCGTATACACGCGCTTCCGTTCACATCAACCAGCGTATACATCTGTTTATACTTCAGGGCAGATACGCGCTTTCTCTTTACCAAACCCGCGTATATACGTGCTTCCGCTGTTCCGAACTAGCGTATACATCTTCAGTCATTATAGAGCAGCATACTTCTTCAGATCAGATATTCAGTTCAAATTTAACCCTTTTACTTCAGACAGATGTTCGCCTCATCTCAGATCTAAGCATTCCATAAACAGATCTAGCAGATACAAATACATTCCAGATCTAGATTTCCTTCTTCATCATTTCTTCATTGGTGCATCATACATTCAGATCTTTCATTCAACTGTAACCCTTTCCATTCAGAGAGAAGTATTCATTCAAGGTCAGACATCTTGCACCCACACTCATCATTTGCACAATGAATTTCTTCTCTTTATATAGGTTTACCCTTTTTCAATACCATGAGCCAAAATCACATTACTTCCGATGGTATTCCTGGACGGGGTCATTTAGACGAATCATTACCCAATACAATGGGTCAATACCATGGTGGTTACCCCTGGTTTTGCACTTTATGAGCGCTTTTGCCCATACGCGACTTGGCACGTTATTTACCGCGTGCATACGCGACTTCTACTAGACAAATCCGTGTATGCCTTAAGACATACTCTTTTCATCATAGATATAGCACATATTGAATTCCTTTCTTCAGTACCTTCTGTACTCTCTGTAGATACATCAAATTTACATCATTTAACAGGTTCATCAAGACATATTCTATCAAGCACAACTTCATCAAGTAGGCTGCCATCATCTTCATCAAGTAAGTTTCCATTCAAGGACAACACTCTATCAAGTGGGTTGTCATCAAGGACAACACTCAGCATCATATTGCCAACAAACATCATATCACATCAGATTTACATCATTTACCAAGTCCATCAAGTCAAGAATAACTTCATCAGGTGGATTGTCATCAAGGACAACACATGCCAACAATCTCATGTCTTCATCTTCATTAAGTGGGTTGCCATCAAGGACAACACTTTGCATCATATTGCCAACAATCTCCCCCTTTGGACTTGATGGCAACCACGATGGTGTTTGATCACCACAACAGATAGGTATATTAAGAATACAATGACACCATGTCACTCTCCCCATTCTTTGACACCATTCTTTCTCTTCACTCAAACACCATGTCACTCTCCCCCTTTGACATCAAGGGCAAAGGGCGGATCAAAACCAACACAAGGTTTTTCTCCTCATGTAGAAGGAAGCGTTCTGTAGATCGGATGTACACTGACGTGACCAAGCTCCCCCTGAGCTCATGCTGAATCTTCAAACATATTTTTCAATGAAGTATATGACTCTATGACCTTCCTATCACCAAAGACTCATACATACATCAAAGATCCATCCAAGTGGATTTACATACGAGACTCAAATACCCAACCAAGAGGGTTTACACATCTCAACTCAACTACCCAACCAAGTGGGTTTACAAATTTGACTCAGCTACCCAACCAAGTGGGTTTACAAATTTTGACAAGTCCTTACATGACTGAATATTACAATTTTACATCATAGGTCTCAATCATGACCTTTTCATCAAATTAAAAATATGACTATTTATGACCAACACCAGAAAGTCCTCAAGAAAGAGCACATATTTCAGAACCATCATAATGCCAACACTGCATTATACTCAGCAAAGCTAATGCTCCCCCTGAATCTGTGCATCCAAGCATCCTTTCCATATGACTAAGGCTCCCCCTTAGTTTGTGCATCCTAAACACTTTCACCAACAAATCATCAAGGCATCTTTATCAAAACTTTAGAAATATAATTATGAGAACTAGAACACCACCAGAGATACCAAATAGTATCAGAGATACCAAACAGCACTGCAGCTGTGCTGAAGAAAGCTGACCCCAAACAGAAATTTGTCAGCAATCAGACATACGCGATTTTATGTGAATGAACACGCGTATATACGCGACTGTGTTTGATGAAATCCGTGTATCCACTACCATCTTTTATATTTTAACCAGATCTGATTCTCTGTGAGGCAAAGATAGTGTTCAGCTTCTTTCTGAGATATTTGAATGCTTCCCTGGAATACAGATAGATAGAACAGTGTAGTTGTGTCTTCAAGCGTCAACCAACGGTTGTAGCATAAGCACATTAGTAACCAAGCCTTCAGATTCTTTGCAGCATCAATATAATCTTTCCAAGAGAAATTATCATACCAGAACAACATCTTCAAATATGTGTCAATCATCCATGTGGTCCAATATCACCATGATCTTTAAGATTTAACATGAAGTAACATATGTAGGGAAAAGATCTTAACCATAGTAACAAACTCTGTATGATCTATTCTTATTTCTGTATCAAATGACTTCCAACTCATCCATGTGTGAGCACAAAAGATACTTTTCAGCAAACATGGCTCAAAATCTCATCATAATAAACCATATACCAAGTCATCATCATTTGAGCATGAGTATCACAATAACCAAAGAATCAGCAGTCATAGTGCCAACAATGCAATCATTAGTATTCAACCTGTTGCTCCCCCTAAACCAGTGCTCCTCCTTAACTTGTGCAACCTAAATACCTTCATCAGCAAGTCATCAGCAATTCTATGCATGATCTGTCCTTATCTCTGAATTATAAGACTTTCAGCAACGAATACTCCTCATCAAAAAGCAAACAGGACTCATCCATAATCTTCAACATAAGAAACCAAGTATCATATCATCATTATTTAGAACTGAGAAACTAAGCTGATACAGAGTCAATAATACAGTTATTAACAGTCAGATTGATGCTCCCCCTGAAACTCTGCTCCTGATCTTCAACTTTCATCCCAATTTTCTTATCCTTAATTGAATACGTGACTGTGTCTGTTGTAACTCGTCTATATACGCGACTTTTGTTCATCGAACCCGCGTATGGAAAGTGACACATTGAGAATTTCACTTTCCTTCATCTCCCCCTGAACTTATGCCTCCTGTACCTGTCTTCTTCATATCAGATGCACTGTCAGAAATAAATATAACCAGAATCACCAAAACAACTATGGGAATCACCATACATCGCTCCCCCTGTGACGATACATTACTAAGCTCCATAATGTATCTCACATCACTTCTGCAGTCATTAAGAGAAGTAAGCTTCAGAAGCGGATGACTGCAGTAGGGTCAAAATTCCCTACGTATCTGACTGGTCCTCCTTCTTTTTCCAAATTTTCTTGAACTTCCTAACTGTGTGCTGAAAATTGTCCACTTTCTCAGATCTGTTCAACCTGCATTCCTTTTCTACATGTCCATACTTGTTACAAGAATAACATCTCATGTGTCCATAGAAATAAGCATAAGAATCATAATGAGTATTTCTAATCTTCCTCCTTTTACAATTAGCTGCTTTATGTCCATACTTGTTACATGAAAAACAATATCCCTTGAAGAAACCAGAGTACCTTTCTATGTAGGATCTGTTAGTTTGTGGCTGAAATATTCTGCTTCTACAATTTGCTGCAACATGCCCATAATTATGACATTTAAAACATTCAACATTCTTGAATGATATCCTTTGAGAATTCATGATCGTTGGTTGACCTTTTGTTTCTTTCAACTCTTCAGGTTTTGCTTTGACATCCTTTGCATCTTTATCACTTCCTTGGGAACTAGATTCTCCTTTGACCGTTTCATGAAAACCGAGACCAAGTTTGATAGAGGGAGACCTTTGATTACTCAGAATATTGTCCAAAATCTTAGTACTATCTTGAAACCTCAAAAGTTTAACTTTTTCTTCTAATTTACCTTTGAGAATGTTTACCTCAACCTCCAAGGCTTGACATTGCTTCGTCATGCTTTCTTCTTTCCTTCTTCCATCTTCTACTTGATCATTCAGATTTAGAATCTCTTCTTTCAACCAATTTTCGTTTTCTTCACATGTTTGTTGCAGCTCTTCATTCTTCTTATTTGATTTTTCCAGATCTTCTTTGAGAGAGATGATTTCTGCTTCAAGTCCTTTCTTTTCGAATGATTGTAGGGGTTCCTCATTCCTCTTATTTGATGTTTCGAGATCTGCTTTCAGAGAGATGATTTCTGTTTCAAGTTTTTCACCTTGATTGGTTGCATAAGCGTACAACCCTTGATACTTGTCTATTTGTCCATTTAGTGTTTCTATCTTTTCATTCATCCTAGAGATCACATCCTTGTAGATAGATTCCTTCCTTTCAAATTGATACCAATCATTACTTTCATTATTTTCTTCTAGACTTTCACTCTTTTTAGATGATTTTTGCTGATCTTCAACTTTAATCTTGACAGCTTCTTCTAGATCCATACTGTTACTTTCACCTTTGCATATACAGGTAAGTGAAATACAAGAACAACGATCAATACCTATTTCTTCTCCTTCAATTTCTTCTATACATGATTTCTGAGGTATCTTCTTTCCTTGTGTAATGTTCTTCTTTTGCTTCTTTGCCATGAGCACTTGTAGAGCTTGGTCAGAATCTTCTTCATCTTCACTGGACACTTCATCATCATCTTCATTTGCATAATAACTCTTCCTCTTTTCAAATTGTTTCCCTTTACCATGTTTTTCTCTATAATGACATTTAGCAACATAGTGACCAACTTTTCCACAATCAAAAAATTTGAAGGGAAGCTCACCTTTGAATCTTCCAGTACCTAGTTAGAGTTTTCTCACAAAATTCACTTCTTCTTCTTCGGATATATAGCTAGATTCTTTGACAACTTTCTTTTCTTTTCCTTTTGCAGATACCTTAAAAGCAGCTTCTTTGATTTGAGAAGGACCTCCTTGTCTCATTTCAAAAGCAGTCAGAATACCATGTAATTGAACAATAGTAAGAGTTTGCAGATCTTTCCTTTCTTCAATAGCTGAAACTTTAGAGTCAAATTTTGAATTCAAAGATCTTAAGACTTTTTCCACCAGAGCAGTATCGGTTATGGTTTCACCCAAATTTCTCATTCGATTTACAATATCATCTAGACGAAGAAAGAAACTGGCAATACTTTCATCACTATGCATCCTTAAATTTTCATATTCAATTCTGAGAGTTTGGAGTTTTGCAATTTTTACCTTTGTATCTCCTTCATAGCTCAGAATGATTTTGTCCCATATTTCTTTTGCTGAATTTAGCTGCATCACCTTAGCAAATTCTGGTTCAGACATGCTTCCTAATAAGACATTCACCGCTTTGGCATTGATTTCATACTTCTTCCTTTCAGCCGCATCAGTAGGAATACTTGTCGGATATTGATAGCCTTCTTCCACGATTGCCCATACTTCTGCACCAAGACTTTGCAGATATGCTTTTGTTCGTACCTTCCAGAATATCAGATTGCTTCCATTGAATAGAGGTGGCTTTATAGACATTACTCCTTCATGACTTCCCATTGCTACGGATCTCCTTCAAGCGATCAAGCTTCTGCAGAAGGACCTGCTCTGATACCAATTGTTGGGAAAAATACTGAGAGGGGGGGGTGAATCAGTATTTAGGGCATACTCAAATCTTTTTACTTTTTCATGCTCTAAAACCCATACACTACTTTACTTGATCAGACTCGCGTATATACGCAGATATCCTTCACAAAAATCGTGTATATGCAGAGATCTTAATATGCAATTAATTCATTACTTATATCCTTGAATTTATTCATTCATCAAATGTTTATATAGCAACAGACATGTGCAATAATAACAGAGTAAATCATCACACATAAGCATCACACATGAACACCAGGATTTGAGGTGGAAACCCAAGTCGAGAGAAAACCACCCTTGCCGTTGTCTCAGCCTTCAATATTTTATTATAAAGAAAACATCTTACAATTCTATAGTCAGTGCAGCTCCTACTCACAACACGTAGGCACCCACCTGCGCTCGTTTACCAGCCTCTCCTGGAAGGGAGCTACGACCCCCTGCTCTCGTTTACCAGCCTCTCCTGGAAGGGAGCTACGACCCTCTGATCTCGTTTACCAGCCTCACCTGGAAGGGAGCTACAACCCCCTGACTGAAGGCTACAACCCTCAGCACCACCATGGACCACGTTTCATCAATTTTCACACTAGATCCAAAGCTTCCTTTAGGACACCACTTGCAAGCCACGTTTCATCATATTTTCAGACTAGACCCACTCCATACTTTTAAGCTCAAACATACATCACCAACAGATACTTGTCAATTCAGATGACCTAGACAGATAGCAGCAACATAGCAGAACAAATCAGACATTTCATACTCATACTTCAGCAAACCCTAGTTTTGCATACGCACTTTCCTTTCACTGATGTCGCGTATATATGCGCCTTATGCCATAAAAAATTACGTATACTTCAATATATATTATAGATCCAATTTCACTGCGCATACGCACTTTCTCTTCAGCGAAGCCGCGTATATACGCGCTTCCTCTGCGGTGAACTAGCGTATATCTTCGAAATATTATGCGTAGCAGCATACTTCTTCGTACGTATATTCGCCCCGATTAACCCTTTTTCTTCGTACGTATGTTCGCCCATCTCAAATCTAAGCATTCCATAAACGTATTCCAGCGTATACAACATATCTCCATCTAGATCTCTCTTTATTCATCATTGAATCACTGTGCATCATGCATTCACATCTACTATTCAACTATAACCCTTTCCATTCGTATACTTCGCAGAGAAGTATTCATTCAAGCTCGTACATCTTGCACCCACACTCATGATTTGCACAATGAATTTCTTCTTTATATAGGTTTACCCTTTTTCAATACCATGAAAAAAAACCATTACTTCCGATGGTATTCCTGGACGGGGTCATTTAGACGAATCATTACCCAATACAATGGGTCAATACCATGGTGGTTACCCCTGTTTTTGCACTTTATGAGAGCTTTTTCCCATACGCGACTTGGAACGTTATTTCCCGCGTGCATACGCGACTTCTACTAGACAAATCCGCGTATGCCTTGAGACATACTCTTTTCATCATAGATCTAGCACATATTCAATTCCTTTCTTCATTACCTTCTGTACTCTCTGTAGATACTTCAGATTTACATCATTTAACAGGTTCATCAAGACATATTCTATCAAGCACAGCTTCATCAAGTAGGCTGCCATCATCTTCATCAAGTGGGTTTCCATTCAAGGACAACACTCAGCATCATATTGCCAACAAACATCATATCACATCAGATTTACATCATTTACCAAGTCCATCAAGTCAGGAATAACTTCATCAGGTGGATTGCCATCAAGGATAACACATGTCAACAATCTTATGTCTTCATCTTCATTCAGTGAGTTGCCATCAAGGACAACACTTTGCATCATATTGCCAACATTGTTTGACAAATTTTATCTAATAATTTAATTATATTATTAATGATAATTAAAAAAAGAAACTCATACTGGATCGACAGTATTTTTTCATTCACCTGATTCATCCTTTTGCAATTTTTCCATTAAGCTTTTACGCTCTTCTGATCCTAGATCAGAAATAATCATATCGAGCTTCATAATTTTGTGGCTCTACATGATACACAGTAAACAATACATATTAGTTAAACTTACATATAGTTCAAAAATAATATATTTTTAAAGAATTTACAAAGAACTTGCCTTTTTTTCTTTTCCTGATGTGTTATCAATATTTTTGTTACTTGATCTCTTGTCAGTCATTTCTTTATCATTCTGAAACTTGTACCATATCATTCATTAATATATTTATAAATAAATTCTCAACTTTTCAGGTACAAAATAAATCTCAAGACAGCAGTGCGCCTTTCATGATTTACGCATTGCGGCTGGTGCGTGGGGATATTAAAAACGCACCAAAAAATAGTATAGTAGACCATATGGTGTGTTGGGTATTATAAACGCACCGCAAAAACAGTGTAATAGACCATATGGTGCATAGGGTATTATAAACGCACCGCAAAAACAGTGTAATAGACCGTACGATGCTATCCACATAAAATGGAACACCGGTGCCCTATTTCAGATATGGCGCACTGATTTAGAAAAATTGTTTTCAATTTTTTTTATTACACAGTACTTGCGCGGTGCGCTATGGTATGCAGGGCACACCGATAAAGAAAAATCCATTTTTTCGAAAAATTCACACAATGGCCGAATGGATTGGGATCCGACTATGCAAGTCATCCCATGGGTTGGATGTCAATCTAAATGAAAAATCCTAATTCTAAAATCATAGGAAAAGGGATAAGAAAGGGCCAAAAAAAAATGAAGGGTTTAGGGTAAAAATGGATAAAACTACAGAAAAAGTCAAAAAAATAATCGAATTTAATCACAAGATGGTTCGAAATTCTATGATACAGGGTTTGAATCACCAGAGGTTTGGTTTTTGCTTGTCTGAATACTTATGTTCTAACGTATTTCGCTGCTCCACAATTCCCTCGTGCTCTCTTGCTCCAGGTCTGTCTCCTACAAATATCTGGCTGAAAATTTGAGCAAAAATAGTGAAATAATGAAAAAAATTTAGTATTTAAAGAATTATTTTATGAAATTAGATTTTCAAAAATATTTTGCTGCCTATTTTTCAAATTGCCACTTTTTTTTTCACTTAAAGAAAATAGAGTTTTGTTTTTTTTTATTTGCGTTTATTCTTGACTGGTGTGGAAGAGTTGGGAAGCACCAATGCGTCTGAGTAATACGACACACCGGTGCATGTTATGATGATAAGCACAGCGGACTATATAAATTTCTTTTTTTTTGTATGTAAGATCATAATAAGATAATGATAATTCTAAAGTACATTAATTTATTTTCACTATTTTCTAAACTTTATTATGTACAAAAATTCATATTATTCTAGATTTGTTATTTTACAATTATTTGCAAATTTACAAATTTAAATATTTTAATAAAATCATTTCACATTAATACAATAAAAATTTTCACATTAATAGAATTAAAATTTTACAAATATACTACATACAATTACAATTACAATTTTACATTATTTTCACATACAATTACGATTACAATTACAATTACAATTATAATTTTACATAAAATTACATTTACATAGAACTACATTTACAATTTTAGATAGAATTACATTTACAATTACAATTACAATTTTACAAATATTTTACATACAATTACAATTTTAGAATTTTACATACAATTACAATTTTACAATTTTTCATATATACAATTACAATCATTTCACAATAAATTAAATATTATAATTACAATTAAAATTACAATTAAAAATACAAATACAATTTTACATACAATTAAAATATAAATTTCAATTACAATCACGACATAATATTTAATAAATATCATGGTCATTTAATATTAAATTAATTAATAAACATCATCACGATCATGATAACGATCGTACAAACATCATATTCGACTAAAAAACACATTCAAACATCAAATTAACAATATATATTAACATCATCACAACACAAACATCAAGTATACATCTCATATCAAATAACTCATGCTATCACATATACACATCTATCTGCAAGCTAAAAATTAAATGAACATATCTAACATGACCTAACAATATGCGCTACATCATGATGATCACCAACAGGTAAATTAAGTACAACTGCAACATGAAAATAAAATACATGGACTATATATATATATATATCTATATATATATATATATAGATATAGATATAGATATATATATATATATATATATATATATATATATATATATATATATATATATATATATATATATATAACTGAATAATGTTAAAAATATACAACTGTAATATAAATGCCATGGATCAGTTGGTGGTAGTACTACAACATCAATAGCAGTACAGGTGGAGCTCTGCTCAGTAAATGGTGCATCCTCGACGGTCGATAATCAAGCCTGCTCATGATCATGACTAGTACTCATGATCGATGCATCAGTTAGTGGTAGTATAATATCAATATAAGCAGTAGTAGTGGAGGCCTGCTCATTCAATAGTGTAGCCTCGACGGTCGATGGTCTAGCCTGCTCATGATCATGACTAGTACTGATGGATGTTGCAGGTTGCTAACTAGACATGGCCAATGGGCCAGCCTCATCTCCATGATGACTACTAGATGCTGCTAGTGGTGCCTCATGCTCATCAGGTGTGGTGCAAGGTGAACGATCATGAGATGATCAGTCGCTGCTCGCGGACTGTCCATCATGTGCCGCGGCTTGACTATGCCAATAGCATGCAACAGTCCTCCTTAGTCACGTAATAGCTATCGTAGCTCCTATGACATGCTGCATCAGGCTGTACATGTCACGCGGCATGCCTCTCCACATCCATAATAACTTATCATCGGCCTGTATGTCTTTGTAATCGGCGGGCCTGATGCCTGCATCAAAAATCAATGCACTGAGTTGGTTGCTCAACTCCATCCTATATCTAGTCTCAGGTCGATCACGCCTACTAAAAGGCGGTAATGGTGCACCAACAAGAGCATGTCTCTCTGCTGCACCGGTCTCATCCTGATCACGATCCTCAGCATCGGCCATGTCCTGATCGTCATCAGAATCCACACCTAGATCATGTGGTGGTTCTGGCATCTCCTCGCCATCAAAAGAGCCAATGTCTATAAAATATATACAAGTACACAACAATAATTAGACAATTTCATTACAAAAATTAATAAAAACAAGTTAAAGAACATGTTAGAATAAATATAAATAAAATAGTAATATTACCTCTATGATTTGGCGGTTCATCATCTGTGAAGAGGATGTTGGCACACCCTCATCAATCTAATCCAGCATAAGGACATGGGACCATAATGAAGGGATGTATCCCGTCAACACTGGCTAGTAAGTATAGTGCATCATGCGATATTCTGGTTGGAAACATAATGTCTCCCCTATTGGGCATCATCTACCCCCACATGTGCATCCGGGCCTCCAACATTGGCCTACGAGGCTATTGAACAAAACTAGGTCTCATCTCTGGAACCCTCGCAAAAAATAAACAAAATAGCTTTGAATCATGTCATACTGTTCTGTCTATTGTTGCTGATGTTCCTTCTCCTCTCTCTGAATCATTAAAATATTAAATAATTTTTTTTATTAAAACAAACATGTATTTAGGAATATACATGTATATTTTTTTTTTGAAAAAAAAACACACCAGTCAGTGCGCCACAAAAATAGTCATGCACCGGTTCTGGTGTAGACTAAGTTTGTAGCACACTAGTGGCGGTGCCCCAAATTAAATACAATGCACTAGCCTCAGTGCAACTCAAATTTTTTCAAGCACCATTGACTATATATGAGGTCATAATATCGGTGTGTTGACTGAAATATATGCCCTTTAGCATATAGTTATGTCAGCACACTGACTTTCTGACAATTAAATAGTCGATGGTGTGGCATTTTACCTAGCCGCACTATTGACCCTTTCGGAATGCCGAATGTGATGCGCTGACAGACACCGGGGTGGATAATTATGTTAACGCACCGCACTGCAATTCCCATGGTCAACAGTGCGCCAGGCTAAATGAGCGCACCATATTTTTTAATTTAAAATTATGCAGGGCGCCTTTTGGTACCGCCCCGGAAATGGTGCAGATACCATTAGCACCGGTGGCGGTGCGACCTGTAAATTTTACAGGCAGCACCGCTATCCGATGCGAGCTGAACAGCTCTGGCGCACCGCATGAAAAATTTATTTTTTTTATTTTCAATTGTTATTTTTAAGGTTATTTCAAATTCTAATCCACTAAAAGGCTTAATTATGGAAAAAATAGAAAAATACCTGTACATTTCGCCGTCGAGGAGGCATATTGGCTGTAAAATTTGCAAAAGAAAATTTTCCATCGTTTTCCAAAATGCAAGATGGAGATTGGTGGCCAATGCAGAGCAGCAGCAGTGCGTGCAATGGGTGCAGTGAGAAAACCAATGTTAGGGCAGCTCAGAGAAGGGTAAATGTCACCAGTGCTTGACAGCTCTGAAGCACCGAGGAAAGTGAAAAATACGATTTTTTTGTCGTAATTTTTTTTTATTCAACCCTGTTCCAGTGCACGGGGTTTTTGTAGGCACACCAGTACGCTTACTTACAACTGCACCAGGCAGTGTCAGATTTGGCACGTTGTTTATGATGCATCGGGTTGTTTCCCTAACACTGCACCAAGCTGTTTTATTTTTGGCTCGAATTTTTTATGATGCACCGGGGCGGAATATTCGTAAAGCACCAGTGCAGAATATTCATAAAGCACCGGTTTTTTGGCCTTAATTTTTTTTTATCTAACGCTATTCTTGTGCGTGATTTTTGTAGGTGCATCAGTGCTCTTGGATAAGAACGCACCGGCACGTTTATGTTTTTGTGTGATGTTTTATGATGCACCAGCGGGGAAGAGTTGTGAAGCACCGATGCATTACCGTAATAGGACACCCTGGACAGGTGTGTACGTTGTGCACGATGTTTGGTGTGCCAATGTTTTGTGTGCACTGGTGCTTTCTATGGTAGAGCACACCAGTAATTGAGAGCTCAAGAGCATTGGAAAAATGAAAAATCCAGGTTTTTTGCCATAATTTTCTTCTTTTATTTAACCCTTTACCGATGTGCATGGTTTATAGGTGCACCGGTTCTGTTTCTTACAAATGCAACAGTCAATTTGTGTTTTGGTGCATTGTTTTATGATTCACCAGTGCGGTTTCTTTCTACTGCACCGGGCGGTTTCAGTTTTGGCGTGGTTTTTTATAATGCACCGGCGTGGAAGAGTTGTGAAGCACCGATGCTATAGAATAATACGACGCATAGGGAGGGTGTGTACGGAGTGCACAGTGTCTGGTGTGCGAATGTTTTGTGTGCATCAGTGCTTTCTAGATTGAAGAGCACTGGTGCTTCGTTTAATGATAAGCGCACCGAGCAGAAAACATCCGTAAAACCGTACGCCCGCCAAATTCCTCTAGTAACCTCCGCTAGAAACGAATGTATGGGATATTTTTCTATGGGGTTCCTCAAAAACATCCGTTAGAGGGTCTTTTCCTTGTAGTGTACAGACACAAGCGAAGTTGCAAAATGATCACCATAAAAAATGGTCCACAATATACCTGCAACAGTTCCATTTGAATATTAAGTACAATAAGGACATCACCAACAATGTTGCCTACTGCCTTAGCTGACCACCTGTCATGGTGCTGACCATTATGCTTAACTCTTGTGGGCACAAGACTTCAAATTGGCCGACTCTTTACGTGAGTGATCCAAACTTCAGCAACACATACCAAACACTCATGGGAGGAAAACAAGTGCCATATTATCACCTCCAGGATGCATTGTTATGCCACCTTGGGCACCTTTGTGTTGCTTCAAGCGAGCGCGCCAAGATGATTTAGGAGGCACACTACAGTCCAGTCGCAAGAGACTTTGGGGTAGAAAAGACAATGGATGTATTGCAGTGGTATTTATATTGGCCAAAACTCTGACAAGATGTTGAGAAATACATCATATTCTGCACTGCCTATGCCATCGCCTATCCAACCAAAAAAAATTAAGTCATGTACACTCCTTTTCCCAATCCTATTCAGCCTTGGAAATCCATCTCCATGGATTATATGTCTGGCCTCCCTTCTACCAAGCATGGTAATGACTGTGTATTTGTGGTCATGTACAAATTCTAAAAAATGGTTATATTGGTGACGTACAAGAAGAGTATCACAACAAAGGATATTGCAAAACTTTTCCTTGAACAAGTGTGTGTAAATTTCGTGATCCCACAGACTTCTATACCAAATTGCAATACTAGGTTCCTGAGCACATTCCGGTCAATACTATGGGCACTATTGGACACCAAGCTCACCAAGTCAACTGCATTCCATCCCCAGACAGATCGCGAGATAGAGGTTGTCAAAAAGATGGTTGCGAATATACTTCGCATGTACATCTCCAAGCATCCGTGAACATGGGATCATATCCTTACATATGTGTAGCATAGTTATAAGACATCTCTCCATAGCTCGACTAGTTCCAGTCCCTTTCGAGTGGGCCTAGGATTTCAACCATTGTGTTTGATTGATCTTGTCATATCTCATGCAACCACACAGATAGAATCCACACATATAGTGTATAAGGTTGATAAAGAAACCATATTTATTGAACGCATCCAGAACGTCTGCAAGAAGTTCCATGACATCTTGGAGAAATCCAATTCCGAGTAGAAGCAGCAATATGATCAACATCGGGTGCCACATAAGTTTTAGGTGGGAGACAAAGTTTGGTTGCATTTGCAAAAATAATGCCTAACCAGAGCCCATCAGAAACTCAAGCCACTCCCTTATGAGCCCTGCACCATCATCAAGGTGATGGGAGACAATGATTTTGATCTCATCATTCTTGCATTCCTTGTTCTGCACCCAGTGTTCAATGTGTATCGTCTTCGACCATACTTTCCACCATTACTGGACATATATGACATTGTAGAACAACTGACGCCGATAGTGTTAAATCTAGACTACATGGAACAAGCTGCAATTGATCAGATCATGGACACACAGCTTAAGAGCACTCGCCAACAACGTATATAGCTATATCAAGTTGTCAAAGTAGGTCAACTCCTTCACTAGGGCAAGTGGTTCACCAAGGACCAGGTTTAATAGCAATTTTCCCATGTCATGGAGGATATGTACACAATAGTTATCATTGATTCCTAATGAGGGAGGAATGATCTAGGTGGATATCGGTGGCCACTCGCCTATTACACCTAGATAGTTTTATCAATTTTTTTATTTACTATTTTCAACCATTTTTGTGTCCTAAAATTCCGGAGAAATTTTAATTCCCTAAACGGAATTTTTTTTATGTCTTGTACAGTCCCATAGCTAGAGGCATGGACTATGGAAAAACCTGTAGTACTCGGAGAGGTCCTTATAGAGAGGTATCATATATGCAAAAAAAAGTTAATATGACCAAGTTACAACCCTAGGATGTTGATTTGCCAACTAACCCCCAACATGACCCATAAACTCTAGGTATTACAACTCCTCGGGTTAGGGTTTTCATTGTTTATGGTTTTCTCTTATTATTCAATAATAAAAACTCCCTTGACCCTCATTGCAACATATTTCATAGGCATGTAGCCATCACATCTCTGCTCAAATATAATTTACCATCATCAAAGCTAGTTTCTTTCAATTCTATTTGTAGGCATTTTCAATATTTGATATTAATGAAATAAAATACTATTTAAGTTGGATCTCTGTATTTGTGATTATATTTTATTTTGTTTCATTCCTTATTAAATTCAGATCATTTTGATACTAGTTGTACACCATGTCTCTGGTTAACTATTTTGGTTACTTGTCAGGGTTTGATTCGTGGTATCTGTTGCACTCTTTGGACAAACCTTGACAAGTAAATAATACCCTAGTCATTTTCTCATTGTTTCATTGCTATAAATTATATTAGGTTAATCTACGACTTTTAGTTTCTTCCTCTCTATTTTTTTAGGTAATTTTTGTTTACATCTCCTTCTACATGGTCCATATGTGGCTAGCTTTATGATATTTTTGTCTTATAGAAATCTCTTCGCCCGTACTAGGTTTTTAAATCTTATTTTCCCTTCCTTAGTCATCAGTTACGAATGTTGGGTGTTAATTTAATCAGTCACACTCGCCTTCCAGCATGCTGACATTTCTTTACGTATTTCTTGTAGTTTTTGTGGTTTTTCATGTGGGAACAATTATGCCACACACAATCTGTCTTGGGGTTCTGTGCTTCGCGTGAAGCGAGAAAGGGTTATTATTTTTATTTAATATAGAAGTCTGTGTTATGTATATTCATTTACTCTAGGGATGATACCAGTAAATATTGTGATATGCATCATATATTTAATGGAAATTAGCTTTCTCAGTTCAGTATCCATTTATTATTGTGCTGGTAATCTCAGATAGTTATAAATAATTACAATCATGCAAGTAAACAATATACTTTATGCTAGTGGATTGACTATATATAAGGATGGTTATTCTATTTATGCTCTTGATAATTTCCATTTTTTTCAATATGTAATTGCACTTAATGTCTATGTAACATGTTATGTTTTGCAATTCATTGATTTTATTAATTAGAATGGAAGGGCACCAACAAGAGTAGATTCGAGTCTTCGTAACTCTGTTTCGATGCTCTAGAATCGATAACCTTTCAGAAAATAAGCAGACTACTCAACCTTATGGCTTTAGCCTGGGGTGAGTTAACCATCTTCCAAGACCCTTCCTTGTCCCAAGTTACATTTTTACCATTGCTGATAACTTAGTCTTGTTTTTATAAAACCTAACAAAGGGATTCATAAATGTTTTGTTCTTCTAAAAATACTTATTTGCACAGTTATAGTTAATCATGAGCCACTGTATTTCCTTTGTGGTCTAATAGTGACAGAACAAGGTTGTAACTCTACATTACTACTCCTATGTTATGGTTTTCTATAAATATTTTAGTAAAAGAAGGTTAATCACTTTTCATTGTTTTCGATAATAACTACAGAACACCTAGATTCCATTTCTAGGGAAATTGCTTAATTTTTCAAGGGAAAAACTTCCATTTAAAACACATTTATGACAACTACTTTAAGGAAAATAGTATGTTGAACCAATCTAAATACTATTTAGAAGAGTATGCATTCTCTTATCTTAAGAAATTAACACTTATTTGTTCCTTAGCTTAGTTAGGAAGTCTGCTCAAGAGATGACTTATTAACCACCCAACGAGTGAGTCTGGAAATGGCTGCTACCATATCACAATAACCCTTCTCATCAAGGTCGTGCTTTTCACTTTGAGTGTGTCTTTATCTAAACAGAACTTAACAAATATATTAAAAAATAACCACAACATTATTTCCATATTCATCTAAGAGTAATTGTCCAACTTAAACCATTAACTTGTCTTCATTAAATAAAGTAAAAATAAAAATAAAACTAATGTCAATGAAAGTAAATGACAATTGTGTGTTACACCACTTAGCTCAAAACTGACATTATCTAACAAATAAAATAAAAAAATTACAAACATATTTAATTAATATATTATACAATTATTTAATGGTATTCCATTAAAATAAAATAACATGGAAATATCAACACTGTAGGAGAAGATAAGATTAAAAAAAAATAAAAAAAAACCTATTAGTTGGATAAAATTCTGTGAGAGTGAATTTAAAATAGATTATAGTTGGATAAAATTATGTGAGAATGAATGTAAAATAAATTAAACCTATATTATCTAAAGAAGATATTGGATCAAGCGTCTTAATGATAACCTCGCATCCTTCTCCTAAAATCTAAAAAACTTAATGCTACTGTGAAATGATGAAACATGCTACAGTTAATCTCCTGTATCTCAAAAATGATGGATATCCTTTATCTAAATAATATGTTATGGATCTAGCTTAGATTGCTTCAAGCAAAGGTCTATGCTGTATTTGCAAAAGCTCTAAAAGAATCATCTTATGGATAATTAGATTTCTGTTTTACTTCATTTTTGAATGATTTTACATAGTTTTTATCTGTTTAGTTTAATATGTAATTTTTTTGGAAATTATCGTGATAAATTAGAGGCAACTAGAAGACAAAAACAATTTCAATTTTGATCTGCATTTAACTCTTTAAGGTGGCCAACAGACCTGGTTTCGGATAGGTTGAGGCACCTTAACACTGACGTATTTATTTTTGCAACTTGCTCTTATAATAGAAATGGCTAGATACTACGGAATTTATGAAAAAAAGATAATATGTGATGGATCTCCTAAATATATAAATCCTAAAACATTTAATACCCTTCCAACTTTGAGCTTCCATGTATTATTAGTCTTTATGGCACACTAGGCTTGACTGAAAAAGATAGATGAGAAGAAGCTATTTCTATGGCGTTGTTCATATACAATGTGAGGGGAAGCCATTTCCATTTCAGTTGAAGGCATAGAAACCCACCTTTACTTATGGATTTGAGAAGAAATAAAATAAGGTAACCAAAATGGAAAGAACTGGCTTGGTTCTTTTATTAATGGCTTCACCAATAACGAAGAAATGGATGACCGATTCATTGCATTAATCCAAATATTTTTCTTTCCAGTGACTTTGCATTTCCAGTTTCTTTAAAAGAAGATTATAATTTACACATTAAAAATATAATTTACAAATTGATGTGAACGTAATTGTTAGTTTCAACCATATTTCTTTTAAAATGTTCAAAACAAAAACAGTGACATGAATTGTTTGAGATAATGCCTCCATTATTGTGCTTACTTAGTTTGGATTGGGTTGTTGAGGAAGTTGAGATATTCTCTCAACTTCTCTCTCTAATATTAGCATTAGTTTAACTATATATATTTGATGTATCTCTGATTATTAAAAAGAGAAATAATTATTTGTGTGTGTATCTCTGCTCTCTCCAATTTCTATTATGGTATCAGAGCCTAATTGGGCTTAATCCCTCACGGGAGTGCCCAAGAAAATGAAATAATTTGAGAGAGAATTTCTGTACAGAAGTAGATTAAATAGGTATGTTTGCCAGTGATATTTGTTTTGTTTTTAATATGAAAAAAAAAAGTGGTTGTGCCATCGAATACAGCCGTTTATGCAGCGATAACAAACTTTCTTTACAGGAAATCCAGAGTGAATGAACGTATTTAGTGCGTGTCACCTTCAGAGGACCCATTTCTCCATTTATGGCAGTCTGGAAGAATGTTGCCGAAGCAATTCCATGCTTTTCTATTGGAAAGGAAATCTTTTTCGTCCAGAACATCTTTTGCATTGTATTCGAATCACGTTCACGGGATTTGAATTCGGAAACATGGTATTCTTTAGATTATTTTTGTTGGACTTTTCAGCTTTAATTTGAATCATACTAGTCTACCAAAGTTTCTTTGATGTTACATGCCATCAGAAATGAATGAATGTGGGGTTCAATTCGTTGGCTTCTCAGCAAAGTAATCAATGATCGTGACTATGAGGGCAGATCTCACTGATTTCCAAGCAACGGTTTATTTTCTCGCAGTGCACAAAAATGTGTTGTATTTCTGTTTAATGAGTTTTGTCATAGATCTGAGCTGCGGCATTTGAGGACTTAGTGTGTTCTTCATAGTGTAGGATCTGTTTCTGATCATGGACACGGCCAGTGATCTGGTGTGGATGCCCTGCACCAGAAATTACAGTTGCAACAACTGCCCGATAGACAGCGCCTCCAATGGGGTTTTCCTTCCGAGGATGTCATCCTCTTTTCACTTTGTAACATGTGCAGATCCAATATGCGAAGTCCTTTTTTAGGAGAAACTCAGAACTCCTATGTGGGAATTGCACAGGAAGCCTCACGTTTTGAGAAGTCCAATGTTTATCACTGTTGCTGTGTTTCAAATTGCGGAGCGAGATTTTTTTTTGGGTTTGTTTGCGCTGATTTGTGGAAGTTTCTTTATGGCAGTGATTTTCTATTCGAGCTTCCGATTTGACAGTGGTGGAATGTTGAGGAGGAAAACGCAGCCGAGGGACAATGGAGCTATTCATGGGAAGAAAATTGAATTATTTCTCAATTGTGTGTTCAAAGATAGTTGTGACGGATCTTAGGGTTTATTGTGTGAAATTTAAGCTTATATTTATTGTTATGAGATTTGTGTATTAGAGAACCAATTATTGAACAAATTAGCATTATTTAAATTAGTCATTCTTGACGTTCTACAGGGACGAGAGAACAATTGGCTAATTTGATTGTGTGAATTTGTTATATGTTGATCTTGTTGTGCTACTGGCCAAGGAGCATCAGTTACCAGGTTACAGTATGAGATCCATTTGTGTGAAATAGGTCAAGTTGTTAGATTAGCTCTTGAACACATTCAGTATTCAGACCATTTGCCTAGCCACTGATGGATAGCCGAAAGTGAAATATCCGACAGATGGTGATTGGTCCATAGGATGGTTCATCACTTGTCAGCTTTTATCGTGGAAGCCCCGACGACCCGAGTTGTCAATACTGTTGATCTTGCAAAGTTCATTATTGTTGGTCAGAAACAAATGTATTTTAAATGGGTTGAATGGTAGCTTGAAAATGGTGGAGAAAAGAGCGTTTTCTATGAGATCTCAGAGTGGGTACAAATGTTAATGAAGACCAGAGCAGACAAATGTTTGTATTAAATTAGTGTGTTCTCCATTTCTGTAATGTAGGCATTAAGGGGGGGTGTTTGAGATAATGCCTCTATTATTGTGCTTACTTAGTTTGGATTGGGTTGTTGAGGAAGTTGAGATATTCTCTCAACTTCTCTCTCTAAGATTAGCATTAGTTTAACTATATATATTTGATGTATCTCTGATTATTAAAAAGAGAAATAATTATTTGTGTGTGTATCTCTGCTCTCTCCAATTTCTATTATGAATGAAATTGTTTGCAGCGACCTCTGAAGGGAAAATAAAATAAAAGACTGCATGGTAGTTTTATTATATTATATCACATGAAGGATTTAGATAGCGACCTATGAGAATAGCACAGCATCACATTCTCTTTCTTAGAGAATCATGTGAGACGTTTTATTGAAACATAGAGAGAGAAGATATAAGTTGATATAACTAGAAGTTGTACTGCTCGTAGTGAATGAAGCAGTCAGTTAGCTGAACTCGAGCACCGATGGCATTGCCGAAAATGTTCCAAATGCTGCCGCCTAGGTTTTTCAGGCAAGCGGTGCAATCAGACTGAGAGACTCCCGGATTGCAAACCCCACGCCCATAGGTTGTAGGTGAGCCTGAGCAGGATGCTCTGTAGTCGTAACCGCTGGAGGTAGTGTTTCCCTCTAGATCTATAAGAAGGGATCTGAGAGTACTATAAAAGAGACTTCCGCTTGGGATCTTCTGCATGTTACACGCAGACGATATGAAGTTTGTGTTGGGCGTGCCTACAGCACTGCCCACCACCAGGGCTAGTACTACCATTACTGCCAATGCAAACCCAAATGCGTACCTCATCATCGACATGGGAAATGAATTATATATAACCTCAAATAAACTCTTACAATGGGAAATGTGTTTTTATGTTAATGAGTGGAGGAAGCGTCCATTTATAGGCCTGGCTGTGGGTAGGATTGTGGATAACATGTACGTGATTATGGATAACCACAGTGGATGTTGCCGAAATTCACGACTCATTGTAGCCACCTAGACCGTTGCCCCCATCACGAGTGAAGAGTGAAGAGTGGAGTGGCTCAAATTGCAAATTGCTATCCATGTGGGTCACACACGACAACCACCAAGCTCTCTCAAGTCGGTCACATCTACATCTATCAGTAAAGATATGTAACACCCTGTCCATAAATATAAGGTATGTAGAATAATTAAAGATATGTAACACCGTGTCCATAAAGATATGTAGAAAAATTAATTAAGATGTGACATGTTATTTAATAAAACTAATGAGCTTATAGTCATTTTATTTCATGTTTTTCAGAATTATTAATCTAGAAATTGCATCAAAGGTTCCTTTATCATAGCATATGAGAAAAAAAAATTGAAGAGTGATGTGAAGTTAGTCTTATATGAACAAAAAATATAAATATAGATGAAGAATGATGTTATATGTTATGAGATATAAATGTGGTTCAATTTGAGTAAAAGAGCAATATTAATGTTGTTGCCACTGGTAATTGATATCTTTATCTTTCCTTTATCAAGTGAATCTTTAAATGAAGAATTAAAAATTCATTTGAATAAAAGAGCAATATTAATGTTCTTGCCATTAGGTAATTAGGATCTCTATCTTTCCTTTATCAAGTGAATATTTAAATGAATAATTAAAAATTTTAGATATATGAAGGTGGGAAATTGGAAGTGCAGATATTATGTTATTGTTAAATTAATCTCTAGACTTGAATTCAAAAAAAATTCTTATATTAATTTACAAAAACAACTCTACTTTTAAAAACATGAAGATAAATCGTCAATGGTTTATTCTTTCCCTCGTGTTTATAGAACTACTTTGAGAAAAAAAACATAGTGATGGGGATCACTAGTGATTAATTAATTCCTATGGAAATTGGCAAAGGCAATGGAAAAGGAAAAGTGGCAACTCATTGTAGTCGCCTCCTCGCAGCCTGTCCTACTAGATTGTTGCCCCCATCATGAGAATCACTAGAGTGGGCACAAATTGCAATCCATGTGGGTCGCACACGATTACCACCCCATCTTGGTTCGAGAAGACCAAGCTCCCTCAGTCACATCCTCATAACACCATGTCAGTAAAGATAGTAGAATACTTTAAAAAGGATGGTACCCATTATTTAATAAAACTAATGGGTTGATAGGTGTTTTATTTCACTCTTTTAAAAATAATTAAAAAATTAAGTCGTTGGTTGGAATTTAGAGTATTTTTTTCAGAACACAAAAAACATTTTCAATCAATTTTGTACATATTCAATAGTGACATAGAATTACAACTCTCCACTTATAAACCATTTTTTAAATTTTATACTTTTTGCATCTCAAAATATTTCATTGCTCTTGCACCTATGTAGATCCAAAATTAACATATCTATACTATGAATAAAAAATATTGAAAGTAATATACTAAATAAAAATTAAAATAAATATAATCTTTTACCCATAAAAATGTACTGGTCCATAAAATTTAAAATGTTATTTTCTTAAAAAAACGAAAAACTTTGCAATAAAATTAATGAGAACACGAGAGAAACAAAAAGACAATCTACCAATAACCATATCCTAGGCTTAAATTGTTTCACATTGAAAGTAATACTACTTGGCATAAATTTACTCACATTGAATATAATACTAACAATGTTTTGCTAATTATAATATTAATTAGAACAATTATATTTTAATTGGGAATTAATATCATTAAAATAATTATATTTATATAATGTTATTTGGTAATGATGGGGTGTATTGTTAAGCTGTTCCATGATGTGAAGGTCATCAATTCATGGGAAAATATTCAATGTGTGGTCCCTGGTGATTTTGATGAGTTAGATGCCCCTCGATCATGGTTTCTCAAACCAAAGGTCAAGCCTGTTGTAATCTCCAACTTAAGAAACAAACAAAAGAGTATATTTTTATAAATATATTTTTTTAGACATTTATCAAACCTTGAGAGGATAAAACTTATCATAATTATTAACAATATTATTTATAATTTTCATATTTTTAAATATATTTTTTTTGTAAGCTTGGTAGGACTAGATCTTCATCATGTCCAATATATCACCCCGATTGGGGCGGGAAATTGCACAAACGAGTTCACATCAAGGAGTGCCTTAGCAAAGAAGTCAGTCACCATCTATTCAAGACCCCGTGGACTCATATTTTTAAATATGAAAATATATTATTCATTATAAAATATCAGGGTTAGCAATATGAATTATCATTAATTAAATTTATTTAATGTAATATTCATAGGGTGAGTATTCTTCTAAATAAATTGTTTGTAATATAACAAAATCAATTGAATTTACTTATATTTAGTAACCTAAATGAAATATTTTTTATAATTAAAAAAAATTAGAATAGTACTGTTTGTTTTATAATTATAATATGAATTAATATCACTACCATTGAGTTGGAATATCTGTATATTAGCCTTAAAATTGGAAGTATACTCTCTCAATATGAAACATGTTGTCATTTACTCCGACCAAGATTCTACTTGTTCGCTCACACAACTTCTAAAAAATTCTGGGAGCTTAATATTTTGAAGCTCCCTCGTAATGTCCTTAGTTGGAGATCATCTATTAAATTCCTTTGATCCCTTGGGGTTTCCCTCCGCTGATGGAAGGTGATCTTGGTCAACCTTATTTCTTCGGTGCCCTCTTAAAGTCTCATTAATTACCTATATGGAGAACAATATGAGATCTACATTTGGCGATGGCAATGGGGTTATTAGAGGAGGTGGTCCTTACGATGACTCTCTTTCGCCTCAATTCCCTCAGTTTCTCACCATTTTTAACTATTAAATTATCTGCATGACACATAAGTCTTATTATTGCAACGTAGGACTTGGTTAGCAATTAGTCGGATCACAAGCATATATAAAATGATAGGTGT
The DNA here is from genome assembly GCA_034641835.2 of Pinus albicaulis. NCBI lineage: Eukaryota > Viridiplantae > Streptophyta > Pinopsida > Pinales > Pinaceae > Pinus > Pinus albicaulis. The sequence goes on along the minus strand of CM076579.1, from coordinate 347,731,588 downwards.
AATTTTACATTTTACTATGCTCGTAGATGAGTGATTTTTATTCTGAGGAGAAGAGAGTATTGTGCTTAGCTTTAGAGGTGAGGTTTATGATAAAGAGATCATGTATTTTTCTCAAAATTGAAAGTGCTTCAAACTGTACCAAACCTGAGCAACCGAGTAGATCTCATCGTTCTGATTCTGGCACCACGAATGGTTCGAAAAACTGATGTCGTATGAGGGAGAGATCGCGTTCTGATCAATTTCCCAAACTGCTCAAATTTGGTGACAGGAGTGACTGGGATGCCCAGTTAGCATGAAAGTACAATCTGAAAAATGGAATATTCAGGGAGAATTCTGTTTCCTCCATACCATTAAGGTTTTGCCATGTGGTGGATTCAGGAACATTTATTTGGTTGTATGTTGGTTTTTCTGGGCCATTGGATGGGTGACATGTGGCCAGCCCGAAGGCTGCCATGTGTCCCCTATACGAAGGATCAATTTTTTTGTGGAGTCCGAGGGGTTCGACCCTGTGACGTCCATATGCACCCACATAAACCATCGACCAACTCCGCTACAAGTGTTGCTTACTATAGTTAGCACTTTGCGTATATTTATATGGTAACGTTTGGCAAGTTGGGGGAGGGGGGGGGGGGTACTCACGGCGACCCTAAATGATATGGTCACATGATATGTAAACGACAACATAAAACTGCAATGATCTGATGGTTCTATAATTTTAACCCCAGCGGATAAATTTAAACGTTATCACATGATGACTTACCTTGCAGTTTGGCGTAATGGATTAGCCGATAGTTGGGGTAAACCCTGACCCGAACACTAGTCAAACTTGTTGTTCACTGTGGTTTCGGCATGGGTTCCTCCCAAACATTTATTGTAACTGAAGTTTCAGGGGTTGGCATGTGGCCACCCCCACTCCTCAATGGTTAATGTTACAGTTAGCAGAATATTTAACATCTTCTCTATTTTCGGAGTTATGGGCCAGTTTTAACTGCAGACAATTTCAATCTCCACATTTAGTGGAGTATTTCTAGGGGATATTGGGAAAAATCTTAGCCAGGTCAATTTTCGACCAATTTGGGGGAAACAAGAGTCTACCTAGAATAATTTCAGCATTCTGAAGCCACTGGTGTAGAGAAAACAACCATTAGAGGATTGTAAACACATGTATTTACAATTTTAAGTATAATGAGCAAGAGGGACATGTTATTGGGAGTTGGACCAGCAGATGTAGCCTAGGAGGGGTGAAATTCTTCATCATGCTTGCTGTGTAAAACTTATGCGTGATGTTATTTCTCTATTATACACTGTTGTTCAGTGTTATTTATGCTTATTTACATGCTTAAAACTCACAAATTCCTATGTTTCATGGTTAAATTACTGATTCCTTAAGAAAACAAATGGAGACATATTGTACATGTTTTATAACTAAAAATACACTAAGCACAACAAAATAATAGAGTTCTTTCAAATCATATTGGTATTAAAGATAGAGATTATTCTTTGGTGTTGTTGTGTGCAAAGATTTTTTTAACTGTTTGGAAGCGTTCACTTGCTTACTAGGCTCAAGCTTAAGAGAGGAGAAGGAAAATTGGTTCAAGAAAGAGGTTCTCAAAGGGAGCCACGGAAAAGGAGGGAAATATTACCACATTCTCCACCACCTAGTTCACCTCCAAAAGAAGCAGAAGCAATATTAAGCATGCCTCCAAAGGAAGAAGAGATACATGAACAGGTGGATCCCAAAGAAGAAGAAAGAGTGTTTAGGAAAGCATTCCTTGACATTACTGAGATGGTGAGAGTCCTTTATCAAGAAAGGAATGGGAGACTAGAAGGAGAAGGATCCAAAATTCACAAGGAAGGTTAGGGATCATCAGGAGGTAAAAATGATGAAGATAAATCAAAGAAGGGCAATCGAGGAAATGGGGGTAGTGGAAAGTCACAATCCTCACCCTCATCATCATCATCCTCTACTTCAACTTCAGTACATCATCCACACAAGTCAAAGAACACTGGTAAAATTCCTTTTCTAAAACTTGATGTTAAGTTTGAATTGCCAATGTTTAATGGTGAAGTCAATGCAGAAAATATTGATAATTGGATTAGAAAATTGGAGGTCTATTTAAGAATTCAGAACCTTCATGATGATGATACCAAAATCCAAAGAGCTTCATTGAGAATGGAAGATGCAACACTTGTTTGGTGGGAAGCCAAGACAAAGAAGGAGATCAAGAAGCATGATAAGATTATCCTACCATGGATTGATTTCATTATTGCAATAAAACAATAGTTTTATCCATTAGCTCATATGCAGAAAGCCATAATCAACTTGAAACATTTTAGACAATTTAAAGGACAACATGTGCAAGAAAACACCAAAGAATTTAGGAGAATATCTCTCTTATTAGGGGTAGATTTGCAGAGCCAAGATACTTTTCTCAAGTACATAGGAGTCTTGCATAGCTACCTAAGGCATACTATTCTCATGTTTAACCCTACAAGTCTAGATGAAGTTTGTGTTCAGGGCACAAATATAGAAGCTAGAGGGAAAAAAATTACTAATGAGGGTAGGAAGAAACCTTTTAAGGGGAAAAACAAAGAGAAGACCTCAAAAGGTAAGGGCAAAAAAAAATTCATCTATCAAAAAAGAGGGAGAAAAAGTGGTCTGTAAACATTATTCAAAAGAAGGCTATGAAGAGAAAAATGGTTGGAAATTGCATCCTAAAAAGAGGCCCAAACATCATAACAACAAAGGGAAACATAAAACTACAGCTACAACCCAACATGATTTAGGAGAGGCTTCAGGTGATGAATCTAAAATTACATCCATGGGATTGAAGAACATGAAGGGGAGAGAAATTGAAACTAAACCCAGTACTAGTACATCAAACTGTCACATACAAGATCCAAATGAAGAAGATAGTATTGAACTATTTCATGTGAGGGTCATATCCAAACATACCAAGATTGACACACTATTTGACAGTGGGTCACAAGAAAACTTAATCTCTGAAGACTTGTTCAAGAAACTTAATTTTGAGACAATTCCACATTCAAAACCATATCCACTTGGGTGGATTTGTAAGGATACATATTTACAGGTTTCAAAGAAGTACATATTGCGGTTTGCAATATCTACACATTTTGTTGACACAGTTGAATTAGATGTGGTTCCACTTGATATTACAGGTATTGTATTGCGCATTCCTTACTTGTATGATAGGAAATCGATCTTCCACCGCCATGAGAACAAATACCATTTATTCAAATATGGCAAGGAGTACATTGTTAGAGCACATCGTAACAAGACAAATATTGTAATGGTAAATGTTGGATAAGTAAAGAGGCTAGTGAATTAAAATAAGAATTTTGTTCTTTTAATGGTTAAACCTAAAGATGATGCTAATCATGAACCATTTGAGGACTGTGATCCTAAGTTGAAATCAGATTTATATGATTTAGTTGATGCACATCATGAGATGTTTCAGGAGCCAACAAAATTGCCTCCAAAAAGGGAGATTCAACATGAGATTCAGTTGCAACAAGATTGTCCTCTTCCAAACATCAACGTGTATCACATGTTGATAATGGAGAATGTTGAAATAAAGAGGCAAATCAAGGACATGTTGGACAAGCGACTCATAGGGCCAAGAAATTCGCGATGCGTTTCACCCATAGTCTTGATTCCGAAGAAATATGGGACTTGGCATATGTGTGTAGACTTCAGAGCTTTGAACAAGATAACGGTAAAGAATCAATACCCACTCCCAAGGATAGATGATTTGCTTGATTAGCTAAAAGAAGAAAATTTGTTCACTAAGTTAGATTTATGAAGTGTATATCATCAAGTAAGAATTGCAGAAACTGATATATGGAAGACTGCATTCAAAAACAAACAAGGACTCTTTGAGTGGTTGGTTATGCCATTTGGTTTGTGTAATGCACCGACAAATTTCATGTGTTTTATGGATAATGTTTTGCATCCATTTCTTGATGAATCTGTGATTGTGTATTTAGATTATATACTAAATTTCAGCAAAACAAGAGAAGAACATGTCTTGCATGTGAAAAGGGTGCTTGATGTTTTGAAGAAAGAGAAATTATTTCTTAAGATGTCAAAGTGTGAGTTCGGAAAGACTTCTCTGGTTTGTTTGGGACACATAGTAGGAGGAGGCGAGTTGAGAATTGATCCTTCTAAAGTGGAAGCCATTGTGAATTGGCCCACTCCCAAAATAGTAACTGAGGTAAGAAGTCTCATAGGCCAACTCAATATTGGAGAAATATTATTGCTAACTTTTCTGCCGTAGAAGCTCCTATGCATGCATTGAGAAGTGTGAAGAAAGGATTCCAATGGGGAGGTAAAAAAAGAAGAAATTTTTTGAAGCTTTAAAAGACAACATCAGTTCAACTCCGGTCCTTGCATTACCAAATTTGAGACAGTCATTCGAGATACAAATCGAGGCTAGTGATTATGCCATGGGCGTAGTACTTTTTCAGTATGGTAAGATTATTGATTTTCATTCTGAAAAATTCAATGGTGTTGTAACTAATTATCCTACATATGAAAAAAAGTTGTATGCATTGGTACAAATCATCAAGAAGTGTAAACACTACTTGATGGGTAAAGAGACTATTATACATACCGATCACCAACCATTACAGTACTTGCAGTCACAAACAAAATTGTAGCAATCACACCCTCGCTATTAAGATAGTTGATGGTTTCTTCTTTGCAATTTATTACAGACCAATGATCCTTCAACCAATCCATCCCGATTAGGACATCATAAGACCCCAGAGGTAACACATTCAAACCTACATCAATTGTCTAACCTCGTATTTCAATGGGAAAGCTATCTAATTTGGCTGTCACTCTTATTTTTTCCCTGGTAGTCAAGTTCACTAACCAAGATTTTTTAAATTTGCTAGTTTGTAGGTGAGATTTTTCAATAATATTTGGACTAACATAGCATAAAATAACTCCCAAACCTATTAAATTTGACACTATCTGATTAAACGTTTTACCTTCTAACTCGATCATGGTGGTTTGTTATCCCTCTTTATGATCATCCAGGTAAGCATTAATCCTGAGTATGTTTTGGGCCACATCACCAACTATTGAAGCCACCTGAATGTTGGCAGTTTTACCCACTCTTACGTGGTTAAATTTTTGTAATAATGAAGCTCCCCACAATCCCAATACTATAGAGGAGGCTTTTCTAATTAACCAAATCCTGGTTTACTAGAGGCCTCCATGTTTTCTGATTCATTCTGGGATTGAAATTTTTGCCGACTCTTCCAAAAGTTTTTGTTTGACTGGTTTCTATGCACATTTCTAACATTTCCTCCTTTCATACTTTTCGTGTTCTAAAAATTCTTTGATGCCTTTTTATTAAGACAATATTTACCACTAACCCCCTTCTGCTTCGTCTGCTAATAGAAAATTCATGCCTTCAAGATCACTTTGTCCATCATCTCAGGATTATCGAAATCCATTCACTCCTTCATAAATACAGGAAGGAAACTCATAAATCATTGCACCTTGGCGTTTTCCCCCCTAGTGTAAGGCACATACCCTAACAGAGATGTAAATTTGGCCACAAATCCATTGATAGAGAGTTGTCCCAACTGAAGATCATGAAATTACTTCACCTTATTGTCATAAAATCGTTCGGTCAAATATCTTTCCTTGAAATTTTTTTGAAAGCCTCCCCAATTCACCTTTTTTCATCAATTACATGAATTTCCTTCACCTCTTCCCACCATAATGTGGCCTTTCCTTGAAGCTAGTAGATTTCCTATATTTCCTTGATGTTTTTGCCATATTCATAAATATGAAAATATTTTTTAATATTAATTAACCAAGCTTCAACAACTTCCTTCATTTCTCTATCAAAATTTGGGAGTTTTATCTTTCTTAATTCTCCTTTTAATTATGTCTTTTAATTCTTATTATTTTGATGGTGTGACACATTGTTAGGCCCCTCTGCATTTCCACCCTTATCTTGTTCTGAATGTTGAGCATGATTTCCTTCTAGTGCATTCTCTCCTCCCTATATTTCCCCTTCATTCCTCTGTTCATTACTAGAGCTAGGTATGGAAGTTATATGATTTTGATGATCAGATAAGCTCTTTAGTATCCACTCCTCTTCCCAAGTTAGTCTCTGACTGTCTTCTCTTATATTTACCATCTCATTTCTTAACTATTGTATCATTTCCAAAAGCATACCAGTGTGGTTTTGATGGTTCCCCTCTAACTTCACCCACACTTCTAGGTTAACGGTCACATGGGATATGTACTTCATGCTTCCCTATGCATCTTGATTCTCTTTTTTAATTTTATTATTTTTTTGTCACACTCTACTCTATATGATCAAAACACATAAAATTATCAATCGATTGCCCAATCCCAACCATAGTGTTTCAACCGGGCTCTGATACCACTTCGAACAATATTTACCATCCACATTGGATTCTATGTTAAAATATGACATAAAAAAAAATCAATACTCATTTGCCTAAGGTTATATTTACATGTTGTTTAGTTTTTACACATGATATTTATATTTATAATTTGACTAAACTTAATCACTTGATATATTTGTTCAATAGCATACATTTTCAATCTATATCTAAAGTAAGAATTACCACACAAGGGTAGTCATTGTCTAATTTTTACATGTTATAGTTTGTGTATAAAATATACACATTGTTGTTTGCATTTATACATCGGTATATGCATTGATTTACCATTGTTTTTCAGGAAAATTCATGTGGAATCGTTTTTGCAGTAATCAACATAGTACATGATCATTACAACCGTAGTAATGGAATATTTATTACTCCTTCAGAACTCTCTAGACTTCCATGACTTGAGTTTTCATGCATGGGCTTCTCTTGCAACACATTGGACAATTGGCCACATCTTCATCGTCCACATGCATGAGGTTTCATTGAATGGTGGAGGTTGGGAATGGTTGTTTGAGGTGACTGCATCCCCTATTGCTTGTCATGTATGCTCTCATTCTTCTTCCATAACATTGTCGCTCCACTCAGGTCCAAACCTCACAACTTGAATTTGATTTTTGAAATTTTGCACTATATTTTTCCCTCATGGCCCTTCAACCATGTTAACAACACTCATAGTATTTTCTTCTCAAGGTTCGACGGGGTTTGCTATGCAAATAATGTTGTTTTGGGCATGGGTTTCACTGCATATTTTCACGTAATAGTATTCGTTATTCTTATGACGTTTGATAATTAATTTGTACACCATGTTTTTGGTTAACTGTTTCTCCTGCTAGACAGGGCTTTCTTCCTGGTCTTTGTTGAAATGTTTAGACAAAACCTCACAAGTAAATAATACCCTAGTCATTTTCTCATTGCTTCGTGGCTATAAATTTTATTAGGTCAGTCTACAACTTTTAATTTCTTCATCAGTGTGTTTTCATGTAATTTCAGTTTACATCTCCTTCTGCATGGTCCATACGTGGCTAGCTTTGGGGTCTTTTCATATTCTAACAATCTCTTCGCGTGCACCAGGTTTTTAAATCCAATTTTCCCTTCCTAACTCGACAGTTGTGAATGTTGGGTGTTAATTTAATTAGTTCATATTGCCTTCCAACATTCTGACATGTCTTATTATGTAATTCTTGTAGTTTTTGGGGTTTTTCATGTGGCTAGAACAATTATTCCATTTGACTTGGGGTTCCCTAATCTGGGTGAAGGGAGAGAGCGTTATTATTTTGATTTGTTATAGTTGTATAGGTTATGTATATTTGTTTACTTAGTATTGTGATATGCATCATGTATTTAATGGAAATTATCTTTCTTGGTTCAATGTGCATTTATTTTCATGGCCGTAATCTCATAGGGTTGTTATCTATTTTGATAAGAAATATAATCATTCAAGTTAATAGTTTAGTTTTTGCTAGTGGCTCGACTATATATAAGGATGGTTATTATGTTTATGCTCTTCATAATTACCATTTTTGTAAATGTGTAATTTCCCTTACTATCTGTGTAAAATGTTATATTTTGCAATTCCTTAATTTTATTAATTAGAATGGAAGGGCACCGACAAGAGAAAAGTCCACTTTCTAGAATTTTGTTTGGATGCTCTAGGTGCAATAACCTTTTGACAAAGAAGAGAAATACTCTACCTTATGGCTTCAAAATGGGGTGATTTAATTGTCTTCGAAGACCCTCCCTTATCCTCAGTTGCATTTTTTACCATTGTCGATAACTTAGTCTTATTTTTATAAAACCTAACCGAGGGATTCATAAATGTTTTGTTCTTCTAAAAATATTTATTTGCATAGTTATAGTTAATCACAAGCCACATTATTTACTTTGTGATCGCACAGTGACAGTTGTGAACAAGGTTGTAACTTTGTATTACTACTCCTCTATTATGTTTTTGTTGTAACTTTGTATTACTATTCCTGTGTTATGTTTTTTCTATAAATATTTCAGTAAAAGAAGCTTAATCATTTTTCACTATTTTCGATAATAACTAGAGAAGACCTAGTGTCCATTTCTTGGACACCATCTCCACTCTCATTTATACTTTGCATGACCACGGCAAGGGTAGAAAAACCTTCACTTATTTCTCTTAAGAAATAAGTTTTTCTTTTTCAATATAGCATTCCATTTAATACACACATTCATCTATCTCTTTAATGAAAACAATGGCTATCAATCTCAACAAATTTCTTAGTTCTTTAAGGGAACAACTTCCATTTAAAACACATTTATGACACAACTACTTTAAGGAAAAAATATGTTCAACCTGACCAAATACTATTTAGAAGAGGATCCATTCTCTTATTATCTAAAGGAAAGTGAACCAACTATTTAATAAATTAACACTTTGTTAGGAAGTCTCTTCACGAGATGACTTATTAACCACCCAACAAGTGAGTCTGGAAATCACCTCTAGGAATCCCCTCGAGCCTCCTAGATTCCAGAGTAGGTCATAACATTAGTCATTCGAGGACCTCAAGACTTTTGTCCAGTCCAAACAATCTCTACAAGGTTTCACTGATTGCTACCAAATCATGATAACCCTTCTCATTAGCATCCTGGTTTTCTCTTTGACAACATCCTACCCAATATTTATATTTTTCCTTACCCTTCTCACTAGCGTCCTGCTTTTATCTTTTTCCTCATTTTCCTTACCCTTCTCATTAGCGTCCTGTTTTTCTCTTTTTCCTTTGCTTTTCTCTTTTTCCTCTTTTTCCTTACCCTTCTCATCAGCAAGTCATGCTTTTCTCTTTTTCCTTACCCTTCTCGTCATAGTCCTGCTTTTCTCTTTAACAACATCTTGTCCAATATTTATCTTTTTCCTTTCTTAATCCCTTTCAGGAAAGGAATAAATATTTGAGAAGCCAAGATTCTCTTTCTCAATTCATTCACCTCACTTCCTTAACTAAACAAAACTTAAAAAATATTAAAAAATAATCATAACATTATTTGCATATTCCTCTTGAATTAATTATCCAACTTAAAACACTAAATTGTCATCAAGAAATAAAGTAAAAGTAAAAATAAAAGTAATGTGAGTGAAAGCAAATGCCAATTATCATAGTGTTACACCACTCATCTCAAAACTCACATTACCTAACAAATAAAATAAAATAAAATTACAAGCATATTAAAGTAATATAGGATACAAATAGCAAAAAATATATATAATATTTAATGTTATTTTGTTAAAACAAAATAACATGGAAATATCAAAAACATTGAAGGAACCATTTTTTATTTTAAATAGAACTATTATTAGTTAGGTGAAATTGTGCAGAGTGAATGTAACAGTAATAATGTTAATTTTTTTGTAATTATAATGTTAGTTTGAATAATTATGTTTATATAAATATATTTTAATTTTGGATTTATCACATTTTTATAGAATCACATTTATACTAATTTTTAATAATAATATTTATATTATATATAAAATTTACATATTTAAATATAAAATATTATTAATTACATTTAAAGATGAAGTTATATCATGATCATAACTTTGAATCATTATTATTATTATTATTATTATTATTTTATGTCTATTATGAGTTAATTTTTTGAATAAATTGTTTATAATATAACAAATTAAATTGAACATGCTTATTACTTTTATTACTCTTTACTTTTTGTTATTATTTTATAATCAAACACTCTACTAATATCTTATTTATTTTGTTGGTGGAAGAGAATTGTGTATTGGATTTTTTATTGGACAAAAAATAATTAAAAGTAATGTGTCTAGGTCAATTTCATAAAAAATATTAATATGAATTGATAAGTAAAACATATCACTAATTAAAATTAAGTTAAATAATTTTTAGTTGACTAAATTTAGAATTCAAAAATATAAAATAAGTGGTAATTAAAAATAAAATAGAAATTAAGAAATAATAATAAAATAATACCTATTAATAGAAAATAAGAATTAAAGGGAACTAACTATTAGAGTAGTAATAATTAAATTAAGGAATGAAATAAGAATATGAATAAGAATTAAAATAAAACAAAAATTAGTTTAAAAATAAAGTTAATAATAAAATAATAATATAAAAATAAAAATTATTTAATGAGAAAAATAAATTAAAATTAAGGAATGAAAAAAGCATAAGAGTTAAAATAAGAAAAATAAGAACTAATTGAAAATTAAAGTTAATAGAATAATATTGTAAGAAGAAGAATTCGACTCCATTGAAAGAGATTTTTTCTTTGTTACAGTTGAACTTATTTCCCAAAACCTTCTACTAAAATTGTTGAATATTATCGTCAATATTATAGAAATATTCTTAGTCATGCTAGACTTCCTAAACCTATATTATTTAAAAAAGAGATCTGATCAAACATCTTAATGATAACCCCACATCCTTCTCCTCAAATATGAAAAACTAAATGCTACTATCATTATGTGTTATAGGCTATGAAACTAAAATGATGGATTTCCTATATCTAAATAATATGTACTTTATATAATCCCAAAACATTTAATACCCTTCGAACTTTGAGCTTCGGTGTATTATTAATCTTTATGACCCATAAACTTTCTCAAGTGTCATATAGAAGATCGATGAGCAGAAACGGACAAGGAGAATTAAAAAGGGAAGCAAATCATTGATGCGGAACCTAGTGCCGCCTTTGCCACCACTAAGCTCTAGAGGGAGGAGGCCAAGGATCCAGAGGATGGAGAGTGCCTCTTCCATTCCCAAATGTGGGTGAAGGGTTATCCATTGCAATTAATTGTCGATAGCGGAAGCCAAAAGAACCTCATTTCTGTAGAGGTCGTGAAGTGGCTTGGCCAACCAATCACAACACGCCCACAACCATATACTATCAGGTGGCTTCACCAAGGAAGAGATCTATATGTCAGCGAGCAAATTTTCCTTCCCCACAACACCAAGCCCTTCACATATGAGGTAATGTGTGATGTTGATCCTCTTGGTGTTTCTGAAGTATTATTATGCCAACCATACTTGTGGAAGTGACATGTTGTGTATGATTCTAACCCTCGTTCTATTATTATTACTTTGGGAAATAAGTTGTACAGGATATCGGAAGTAGTACTGCCTTCCGTCATCTCTTTGATTACTACAAAGAAATGCAGTAATATTTTTCCCAAACCAAAAAAATTGTTTTCATTAAAATTCTCCCACAGGAAAAGAAGAAGATTGTGGTCACAACCTCCAAAAAGGGCTCCCCTATGCAGTAGCAAAATATGGGAAAAATTGTGGAGGAATACGAGGACATTTTCTCCTCACCCATAGTGGTTACTATACATTGTCAAGTCAAACATTCCATTGGTCTGACCTCAGGCATGCCACTACCTAATGGTTCAATCTATCAATGCTCTGTTATGGAGAATGATGAAATCAAGAGGTAGATCAAATAGATGTTGCAGAAAGGGAACATGAGGCCAAGATCCTCACCCTGTGGGAGCCCGATCATGTTCGTACAGAAGAAGGACAACACCTGGAGACTTTGTATTGACTATTGGGCATTGAACAATATCATTGTCCAAAATAGGTATCCAATCCCACAGATCAATGGCCTCTTGGACCAGCTCAGGGGGAGCAAGTATTTCAGCAAAATTGACTTGAAGTAAGGCTATCACCAGGTACCAATAGAACCCTATGATGTATGTAATATTGCCTTCAAGTCTAAGGAGTTCCTCTTCAAATGGTTGGTCATGCCTTTCAAGTTGATGAATACCCTCACAACCTTCTTGAGGTTAATGGAAGACATATTGCAACATATTTGGATGACATGTTGATATTTACTCAGAGTTTGAAGGAACAAATCCACCACATTCGACAGGTCCTCAAAACACTATGACAACATAAGTTGTGTGCCAATTTGGAAAAATGCACTTTTGGTATGACCTAGGTTCAATACCTAGGGTACATCATTGATGAGTGAGGTGTGCATGTGGACACAGCCAAGATATAAGTCATTTGGGATTGGGAAATCCCAACCACTCTAACAGAGCTTCACATCTTTCTCAGACTTTCCAATTTCTACCAAAGGTTTTTGTTGGGATTCTCCCATATCACTTGGCCCCTAAGTCAAGTAACTAAAGGATGATCAAAATAAAAAATCATATGGTCTGAATCCCAACAGAAGGCATTTACTGAATTGAAGCATCGCCTTTTCTTTGCACCTGTGCTCACATTACCACACCTACAACAACCATTTGAGATTGAGACAAATGTCTCTGACTATGTGATTGGTGCATTTCTTACTCAACAGGGTCATCCAGTAGCATATTACAGTGAGACACTTTCAGATAAAGACCATAACTATTCCACCTATGAAAAATAAATGTATTCCATTGCACGGGCTTGCTGGTAGTGGAAGCACTACATTCTGAGGAAGGAAATGATCATCCACAAAAACCACCAACCCCTGCAATTCATACAGACACAAGGGAAGTTAAAAAATGATCATCATCAGAAATGGTCAACAATATACCTACAACAGTTCCATTTGAATATTAAGTAGAATAAGGACATCACCAACAATGTTGTTGACTACCTTAGCTGACCACCTGTCATGGCGCTAACCATTGTGCTCGACTCTTGTGGGCGCAAGACTTCAAGTTGGCCAACTCTTTACATGAGCGATCCAAACTTCAGCAACACATACCAAACACTCATGGGAGGAAAAAAAGTGTCATATTATCGCCTCCAGGATGCATTGTTATGCCACCTTGGACACCTTTGTGTTCCTTCAAGAGAGCATGCCAAGATGATTTAGGAGGCACACTACATTCGAGTCGCAAGACACTTCGGGGCATAAAAAGACAATGGATGTATTGCAGTGGTATTTATATTTGCCAAAAATCTGACAAGATGTTGAGAAATACATCATATCCTGCACTGCCAGTGCCATCGCCTAGCCAATCATAAAAAAAGAAATTCATGTGCACTCCTTCTCCCACTCCCAGTCAGCCTTGGGAATCCATCTCCATGGACTATATGTCTGGCCTCCCTTCTACCAAGCATGGTAATGACTATGTATTTGTGGTCATGTACATATTCTTAAAAATGGTTATATTGGCGACGTGCAAGAAGAGTATCACAACAGAGGATGCTGCCAAACTCTTCTTTGAACGACTGTGTGTTAATTTTGGGATCTCGTAGACTACTATATCAAATTGTGATAGTAGGTTCCTGAGCACATTCTGGTCAATACTATGGGAACTGTTGGACACTAAGCTCACCAAGTCAACTGCATTCCATCCCCAAACAGATGCCCAAATAGAGGTTGTCAACAAGATGGTTGAGAATATACTTCACATGTACAACTCCAAGCATCCACGAACATGGGATCAGATCCTTCCATATGTGTAGCATAATTATAACAGAGCTCTCCATAGCTCGACTAGTTGCAGTCCCTTTTGAGTGGGCCTAGCATTTCAACCATTGTGTATGATTGATCTTGTCATACCTCATGCGACCACACAGATGGAATCCACACATATACTATATAAGGTTGATAAAGCAACCATATTTATTGAATGCATCTAGCACGTCTGCGACAAGGTCCACGACATCTTGGAGAAATCCAATTCCGAGTAGAAGCAGCAATATGATCAACATCGGGTGCCACATAAGTTTCAGGTGGGCGACAAAGTGGTTTCATTTGCAAAAAGAACGCCTAACCAGAGCCCATCAGAAACTCAAGCCACTCCCTTATGAACCCTGCACCATCATCAAGGTGATGGGAGACAATGATTTTGATCTCATCATTCTCGCATTCCTTGGCTTGCTCCCAGTGTTCAATGTGGATCGCCTTCTGCCATACTTTCCACCATTACTGGACACATATGACATTGCAGAACAAATCACGCCGATAATGTTAAATCCAGACTAAATGGAACATGCTGCAACTGATCGTATCATGGGCACACGACTTAAGAGCACTTGCTAACAACGGATATAGCTATATCAAGTTGTCAAAGAAGTTCAACTCCTTCACCAGGGCAAGTGGTTCACCAAGGACCAAGTTCAATAGAAATTTCCCCACGTCATGGAGGATATGTACACAATGGTTACCATTGATTTCTAATGGAGAAGGAGTGATCTAGGTAGATATCAGTGGCTACACGCCTGTTACGCCTAGATAGTTTTATCAACTTTTTTATTTACTATTTTCAACCATTTTTGGGTCCTAAAATTCCAGAGAAATTTTAACTCCCTAAACGGAATATTTTTTATGTCTTCTACAGTCCCATAGCTAGAGGCATGGACTACGGAAAAACCCGTAGTACTCAGAGAGGTATTTCTAGAGAGGTATAATATGTGCAAAACAAAGTTAATATGAACAAGTTACGACCCTGGGAAGTTGATTTCCCAACTAACCCCCAACATGACCCATAAACTCTTGGTATTACAAATCCTCGGGTTAGGGTTTTCATTTTTTATGGTTTTCTTTTATTATTCAATAATAAAAACTCCCTTGACCCTCATTGTAACATAGTTCAGAGGCATGTAGCCATCACATCTCTGCTCAAAGATAAGCTACCATCGTCAGAGCTAGTTTCTTTCAATTCTATTTGTAGGCATTTTCAATATTTGATATTAATGAAATGAAATAATATTTACATTGCATCTCTGTATTTGTGATTATATTTGTACTTTGTTTCATTCCTTATTAAATTCAGATCATTTTGATACTTAAGTTGTACACCATGTCTCTGGTTAACTATTTTGGTTTCTCACCAGGGTTTGATTCGTGGTCTCTGTTGCACTCTTTGGATGAACCCTGACAAGTAAATAATACTCTAGTCATTTGCTCATCGTTTCATTGCTATAAATCATATTAGGTAATTTTTGTTTACATCTCCTTATACATGGTCCATATGTGGCTAGCTTCATGATATTTTCGTCTTATAGCAATCTCTTCACCTGTACCAGGTTTTTAAATCTTATTTTCCCTTAGTCGTCAGTTACGAATGTTGGGTGTTAATTTAATTAGTCACACTTTCCTTCCAGCATGTGGACATTGCTTATTATGTATTTCTTGTAGTTTTTGGGGTTTTTCATGAGGTCGGAACAATTATGCCACACACAATCTATTTTGGGGTTATATGCTTCGCGTAAAAGCAAGAAAGGGTTCTTATTTTTCTTTAGTATAGTGGTTCAGGTTATGTATATTCATTTACTCTAGGGATGCTATAACTAAATATTGTGATATGCATCATATATTTAATGGCAAGTAGCTTTCTCAATTCAGTGTCCATTTATTATCGTGCTGGTAATCTCAGATAGTTGTTATTTATTATAATAATAAATACAATCATGCAAGTAAACAATATTCTATTTATGCTCTCGATAATTTCCATTTTTTTCAATATGTAATTGTATTTAATGTCCATGTAACATGTTATGTTTTGCAATTCATTGATTTTATTAATTAGAATGGAAGGGCACCAGCAAGAGTAGAGTCTAGTCTCTACAATTCTGTTTCGATGCTCTAGGATTGATAACCTTTCAGAAAGTAAGTAGAATACTCAACCTTATGGCTTTAGCTCGGGGTGAGTTAACCATCTTCCAAGACCCTTCCTTGTCCCGAGTTACATTTTTACCATTGCTGATAACTTAGTCTTGTTTTTATAAAACCTAACTAAGGGATTCATAAATGTTTTTTTCTTCTAAAAATATTTATTTGCACAGTTATAGTTAATCATGAGCCACTTTATTTCCTTTGTGGACCAATAGTGACAGTTGTTGTAACTCTATATTACTACTCCTATGTTACTCCTATGTTATGGTTTTCTATAAATATTTCACTAAAAGAAGGTTAATCATTTTTCATTGTTTTAGATAATAACTACAGAACACCTAGATTCCATTTCTAGGACACTGTTTGTACTCTTATTTATAATTTGCACGATCATGACAAGAGTAGAAAACCTTCAACCTATTTCTTTTAAGAAATCTGTTTGTCCTTTTCAATATAGCATTCCATTTAATATAGGTAATCATCTATCTCTTTAACAATAATACATGCTATCAATAGCAACAAATTGCTTAATTCTTCAAGGGGAAAACTTCCATTTAAAACACATTTATGACAACTACTTGCTATCAATAGCAACAAATTGCTTAATTCTTCAAGGGAAAAACTTCCATTTAAAACACATTTATGGCAACTACTTTAAGGAATACAGTATGTTGAACCAGACTACATACTATTTAGAAGAGTATGCATTCTCTTATTATCTATAGAAAAGTGAACCAATTTTTTAAGAAATTAACACTTATTTGTTCCTTAGCTTAGTTAAGAAGTCTGCTCAAGAGATGACTTATTAACCACCCAACCAGTGAGTCTGGAAATGACTACTACCATATCACAATAACCATTCTCATCAAGGTCGTGCTTTTCACTTTGAGTTTGTCCTTATCTAAATAGAACTTAACAAATATATTAAAAAATAATCACAACATTATTTCCATATTCATCTAGGAGTAATTGTCCAACTTAAACCATTAACTTGTCTTCACTAAATAAAATAAAAGTAAAAATAAAACTAATGTCAATGAAAGTAAATGACAATTGTGTGTTACACCACTCAGCTCAAAACTCACATTATTTAACAAATAAAAGAAAAAAATTACAAACATATTAAATTAATATATTATACAAATATTAAAAAAAATATAATATTTGACGTTATTTCATTAAAATAAAATAACATGAAAATATCAACAACAATGTAGAAAAAAAAAAAAAAAAACCTATTAGTTGGATAAAATTGTGTGAGAGTGAATGTAAAATAAATTATAGTCGGATAAAATTGTGTGAGAATGAATGCAAAATAAATTAAACCTATATTATCTAAAGAAAATATGGGATCAAGCGTCTTAATGATAACCCCGCATCCTTGTCCTCGAATCTAAAAAACTTAATGCTACTGTCAAATGATGAAACATGCTACGGTTAATCTCCTGTATCTCAAAAATGATGGATCTCCTATATCTAAATAATATGCGATGGATCTCCTAAATCTAAATAAATAATATGTACTTTATATAAATCCCAAAACATTTAACACCCTTCCAACTTTGGGCTTCCGTGTATTATTAATCTTTATGGCACACTAGGCTTGATTGAAAAAGATAGATGAGGAGAAGCTATTTTTATGGCGTTGTTCATATACAGTGTGAGGGGAAGCCATTTCCATTTCCATTTCAGTTGAAGGCATAGAAATCCAACTTTACCCGTGCCTTTGAGAAGAAGTATGGCTTGGCTCTTTTATTAATGGCTTCACCAATAACGAAGAAATGGATGACCGACTCATTGCACTAATCCAAATAATTTTCTTTCCAGCGATTTTGCATTTCCAGTTTCTTTAAACATAACCGTTTAGGCATAAATGACACCGGAAGTTAGATCCAATCGATTATCCGCTTTCATTCTAAAAGCGGATTATAATTTACAAATTGATGTGAACGTAATTTTTAGTTTCAGCCAGATTTCTTTTAAAATGTTCAAAACAAAAACAGTGACATGAATGAAATTGTTTGCAGCGACGTCTGAAGGGAAAATAAAATAAAAGACTGCACGATAGTTCTATTATATTGTATCACATGAAAGATTTAGATAGCGACCTATGAGAATAGCACAGCATCACATTCTCTTGCTCAGAGAATAGTGTGAGACGTTTTATTGAAACATAGAGAGAGAAGATATAAGCTGATATAACTCGAAGTTATACTGCTCGTAGTGGATGAAGCAGTCAGTTAGCTGAACTCGAGCACCGATGGCGTTGCCGCAAATGTTCCAGATGCGGCCGCCCAGGTTTTTCAGGCAGGCGGTGCAATCAGACTGAGAGACTCCCTGATTGCAAACCCCACGCCCATAGGCTGTAGGTGAGCCTGAGCGAGATGCTCTGTAGTCGTAACCGCTGGAGGCAGTGTTTCCCTCTAGATCTACGAGCAGGGATCCGAGAGTTCTATAAAAGGGACTTCCGCTTGGGATCTTCTGCGTGTTACACGCAGACGATACGAAGTTTGTGTTGGGCGTGCCTACAGCACTGCCCACCACCACGGCTAACATTACCATTACTGCCAATGCAAACCCGAATGAGTACCTCGAATGAGTACCTCATCATCGACATGGAAAATGGGGAATGAAATGATATATAACCTGTAATAAACCCCTACAATGGGAAATGTTGTTATGAATGAGTGGAGGCAGCCTCCATTTATAGGCCTGGCTGTGGGTAGGATTATGGAGAAAATGTACCTGATTTTGGATAACCACGGTGGATGGGCTCGAAATGCACGGCTACAACTCATTATAGCCGCCTGTCTTGACTAGACCGTTGCCCCATCACGAGTGAAGAGTTGCGCAAATTGCAATCCATGTGGATCACACACGACAACTACCAAGTCGCTCGCTCACATGTACGTCAGTCGCTCACATGTACATCTTGTCAGTAAGGATAAGATATGTAACAGTGTGTCCGTAAAGCTAAGTAGAATAATTAATGAGGATTTGACATGTTATTTAATAAAACTAATGAGCTTATGTTTTTTTAAATTATTAAATTAACAGTTGTATCAAATGTTGCAAAGAAAACATCTCAAGTCAATCATGGCATAGGTAAAGAAAACATAAATGAAGAGTGATGTGAAAATTAGTGGCATATGAAAAAAAAATATAGATGAAAAGTGATGTTATATGTTATGAGATATAAATATAGCCTAATTTGAGTAAAAGAGCAATATTAAGCAATGTTAATGTTGTTGCTGTTGGGTAATTCATCTCTATTTTCTTTTTATCAAGTGAAGATTTAAATGAAGAATTAAAAATTAATTTCAATAAAAGAGCAATATTAATGTTGTTGCCACTAGGTAATTGGGATCTCTATCTTTCCTTTATCAAGTGAAGATTTAAATGAAGAATTAAAAATTTTAGATATATGAATGGTGGAAAATTGGAAGTGCAGATATTATGCTATTGTTAAGTTAATCTCTAGACTTGAATTCAAAAAAGTTTCTTATATTAATTTACAAAAAATACTCCACTTTTAAAAACATCAAGACAAATCGTCAATGGTTTATTCCTTCCCTCATGTTTATGGAACCATGGGGATAAAAACATAGTGATGGGGATCACTAGTGATTAATTAATTCCTATGGAAATTGGCAAGGCAATGGAAAAGGAAAAGTGGCAACTCATTGTAGCTGCCTCCTCGCCGTCTGTCCTGACTAGATCGTTGCCCCATCATGAGAATGACTGGAGTGGACTAGACCGTTGCCCCCATCATGAGAATGACTGTAGTGGGCACAAATTGCAATCCATGTGGTTCGCACATGATTACCACCCCATTTTGGTTCAAGAAGACCAAGCTCCCTCAAGTCACATCCTCATAACACCGTGTCAGTAAAGATAAGTAGAATACTTAAAGAGGATGTTACCCATTATTTAATAAAACTAATGGGTTGATAGGCGTTTTATTTCACGCTTTTCAAAATTATTAAAAAATTAAGTGGTTGATTGGAATTTAGAGTATTTTTTTCAAAACACAAAAAAACATTTTCAAATAATTTTGTACATCTTCAATAGTCACATAGAATTACAACTCTCCACTTATAAACCATTTTTAAAATTTTATTATTTTTCATCTCAAAAAATTCCATTCCTCTCGCAACTATGTAGATCGAAAATTAACATATCTATACTATGAATATAAAATATTGAAAATAATATACTAAATAAAAATTAAAATAAATATAATCTTTTACCCTTTTACCCATACAAATGTACATATCCATAAAATTAAAATTTAAAATATTATTTTCTTAAAAAAACAAATAACATTGCAATAAATTAATGACAACATGAGAGAAATAAAAAGACAATCTACCAATAACCATATCCTAGGCTTAAATTGTTTCACATTGAATGTAATACTATTTGGCTTAAATTGGCTCACATTGAATATAATACTAACAATGTTAGATATTTTGCTAATTATAATATTCATTAGAATAACTATATTTACATAAATATATTTTAATTGGGAATTAATATCATTAAAATAATTATATTTATATAAGCTCATTTGGTCATGACCATAGGGGATTCACTCAATGAACTTCTGTCATATCACGTGCATTAGTGGCATATTAAACAATTCCCTTAATTTGTCTACATATTGGAAAAACCCTCTAAAAATCACATTATTTAACCCCCTAACAATATGAACCCAATACGCCTTTCCAATTTAAGAAACCCCTACTTTTACTAGATATTGTAGGTATCCATTTTTTCATTAACAATTTTTTATACCGTTTTATATTTTTTCATTAACTTTTAGCTCAATTTTTTATATCTGTCAATATAAAAACCCTTTACCACCTATATATCCTCCAATATATTATGTCATTTTTTCCTCAATATATATCCCCTGATATGAATCCACGTGGTATGGTATTGCTCCCCCAGTGAAACCCCTGTGGTCATGACAGGGTGTACTGTTAAGTCGCTCCATGATGTGAAGGTCACCAATTCATGGGAAAATATTCAGTGTGATCCCTGGTGATTTTTATGACATAGGTGCCCCTAGATCATGGTTTCTCAAAGCAAAGGTCACCCCTTTTGTAATATCCAACTTTAGAAACAAAAAAAATAGTATATTTATATAAACATATTTTGTTTAGAAATTTATCAAACGTTAAGAGGATAAAATTTATCCTAATTCTTAACAATATTATTTATAAATTTCATATTTTTAATAAAAAAAATTTGTAAGCTTGGCAGGACTACATCTTCATCATGTCCAATATATCACCCCGATCGGGGCGCAAAATTGCACTGACGAATTCACATCAAGGAGTGCCTTGACAAAGAACCTGATTGCCATCTGTTCAAGACCTTGTAGACTCATATTTTTAAATACGAAAATATATTATTCATTATAAATTAATATCATGGTTACCAATGTGAATTATCATTAATTATTTATTTTTAATTTAATATTCATAGGGTGAGTATTCTACTAAATAAATTGTTTGTAATATAACAAAATCAATTGAATGCACTTATATTTAGTAACCTAAATGAAATATTTTTTATAATTAAAAAAAATTAGAATAATACTATTTGTTTTATCAACTATAATATGAATTAATATCACTATCATTGAGTTGGAATATCTCTATATTAGCCTTAAAATTGGAATTATACTCTTTCAGTGTGAAACATCTTGTCATTTACTCCAACTAGGCTTCTACTTGTTCGCTCACACGACTTCTAGAAAATTCTGGGAGCTTAATATTTTGAAGGTCCCTAGTAATGTCCTTAGTTGGAGATCCTTTATTAAAGTCCCTTGATCCCTCGGGGTCTTCCATCACTGATGGAAGGTGATCTTGGTCCACCTTAGTTGTCTGATGCCCTCTTAAAGTCTCATTAATTACCTCTATGGAGAACAATATGAGATCTATATGTGGTGATGGAAATGGGGTTCTTATAGGAGGTGGTCCTTGTGATGACTCTCCTCTACCTCGATTCCCTCACATTCTCACCATTTTCAACTATTCAATTATATGCATGAAGCACAAGTCTTATTATTGCAACTTAGGACTTGGTTAGCAATTAGTTGGCTCACACACATATATGAAATTATAGGTGTAAGTTTACCTTTTACTATGCTCGTAAACAAGTGATGTTGATTCTGAGGAGGAGAGAGTATTGCGCTTAGCTTCAAAGGTGAGGTTTAGGTTGACATTCAATTTCAAAGGGGGGGGGGGGGGATGTTGGCATTGTAATGTTTCCATTGATGTTAACTAGTGCTTAGCAGTTTTTAACCTTGTAATAATGTTTCAAACTCCTATGTTGGTCCAATGTGTGGTTTTCTATGAGTGTCACAGTGTCTCATGGTTGGATGTTATGTCCTCAAGTTGAGCAGGAAATCTAGTGGAAGAAGGTTCCATGCATAAGGGTTAATTTAGGGTAACATAGGTAGACAAGCATGCATATTGCATTACAACAATGATTGACCTTATCTAGG
The DNA here is from genome assembly GCA_034641835.2 of Pinus albicaulis. Classification (NCBI taxonomy): domain Eukaryota; kingdom Viridiplantae; phylum Streptophyta; class Pinopsida; order Pinales; family Pinaceae; genus Pinus; species Pinus albicaulis. The sequence continues at coordinate 347,709,051 of CM076579.1, read as the reverse complement.
TTGTAGTGTAATTCACTTCTAGAATAAAAGAGGAGTGTTACTCCCTATAGGTGAAGTTTTTGAGATTCTGTGTGCGCTCCACTTAATTGTAGGGGCATATACTTTAGTTTTTCACTTGTTAATGGGTTAAACAACATCAGTAAGTTATCAAGAAGATGGTTCAAGTTGATAATATTTCTCATTCAATGAAGATCATGGAGGATCGGGTCAAGGAGGATAAATATCAAAATACCAAAACAATCAAGAATGTGTGAAAATAGATGACTAGTTCTCCATTACTTGATTGCAATTATTACTTTAATAATTCTCTAAAATTATATATTGGGGATTTCATTGAGGATTTGAGGTTGGCTAGATGTATTTTTAGTGTGTGAGAAGAGAAGCGTATGCAAGTGGAGAAAACTATGTAGATTTCATGAAGACTTTCGGAGATAAAACATAAGTTGTAGAAGGTAGCAGAAGCATAGTTCAGTTGTCATATTGAGTAGAGGGAAAGGAGATGTAGAAAACATAGTTATGGATATATATTTAGTGTATTTTATTGTTGTTGATGTGTTTATCAGACTATCATATGAAAAGTTGTTGTTGATCTGATTTACCATTTTGTAGAGGATTGGTGTGTTATTGTTAAGCTGTGTAGTTCTCCTCAGAGTCCAGTTTGAAAATGAATGAAATCATGGCTCTGAGTGTTTGCTGAGGTTGGGTCTTCCATTGAGTAGTGGCTAAATAAGAAAAGGGTGGTTGCTCCTTACTAGTGGTGGCTAGCAAAATGGTATCTTAGGAGTGGTATCTCCATCTAGTGGTGGTTGGGAAAGAATTATTAGGAGTGGTTGCTTCCAATAAATGGTGGCCTATAAAGTCTTGTGAGTAGAGAATTCATAAATAGTAGTGGCCAACAATACTCTAAAAGGGGTAGTGGATCCTAGTTGGTGGAGGCATGTTGAAACATGCAACTCATTTTATCATATAATAATAAGAGAATGAGAAGCAACACAACAACATAGGGTGGCTTTTTTCCCTTTGGGGTTTCCACCAAAAATCATTGGTGTCTCATATGTTTATTATTATTATGTTTTCTTGCAACATTTTGATGCTATTATCTCTCCTTACGTGTTTCATATTATTAATGTTTAAAGGATTAATGAATTGGCGAAAATTTTTATAAGTGCCATCACTACTTATTCACTTGCCATGGCTCTTAGTTATGGTGCACCCTTATCCATTATACTGTATTACATATCATTAGAGTACATGTTAGACACATGCCTATAGATTAGCACACCTTTTGATCACAATCGACACTTTTGTCGCAAATTGTGTTCTAAGTGTCATAATGTGTCGTTTCAACTGTCGCACCTAGAAATAAATGTCACTTTGTTTTCCTTTCAAGGTGTCATTCCTATCCCTTACTCATTCATATAATTTTTGACTGGGTTGATGTATTTCATTTGTGTGATACACGTTTGAGTTGTGTTCAAATTCATTTCTCTCTCTTACTATACTCGTCCCACACTTAGCCATTTTGGAGCTCTTCTTGGTCCTCCTGCTCAGTGCAAGTTATGAAGGCATTAACCCTATTATTGAGTGATGATATTAGAATATTCATGAACCTCATTAATGTAACATTTCTCACCAATAATTTTGAATCAATTATTTCTCAACTCCACCTCAAATTAATTCACATTAAGAGATTTCCAAGGACAGTTTCCTGACCCTTGGTGTTCATTTTGACTCACTGCACTATGTTTCATCACATATGGCTTGCATGGCACATAGTGAAATCCTATCTGATCACAAGGACCCCTTACAGAAGCAAGCTATATAATGCAAAGACCCTCCTATCCTCACAGTGTAGCGAAAAAATTCCTAGGGAAAGTGACTTCCCTTCTATGGCTTCCCTCTATGAAAAGCACATTCCAGATGAACAAGCAGTCATTTTTGGGTCAAAAAATGCTAGCATAGAGGTAAAAGTGAATTAAAAATTAATAGTGACCCATTTTTGACAAAAAATGTGCTTTCCTTAAGGCTTCCTCTTCCCTTTATTGCATGGCACAATCTCAAGCCTCAATCTTTCACGATTGTTCCTTTTTTCTCCCTCTCTGTGTTGAACTCTTGTCAAGATTATCTCTCTTGGTGCATGGCATAGTAAAAAGGCTCAATATGCCCTCCCCATAGTCCTTGACTAGTCAAACTATGTTGGCTTAGTATTTCTCTCTTTCCTTTTTGATTAATGGTGCAGTCCTAAGAAACAAACTCACCACCTTGTTCTTTGAGCTTCCCAACTACGCTAGACCAAGGAGAGCCCCTCTTTATAATGTAGAGTGTAGTAAAATTGAATAATGAAGCCTTATGCCACTAATGAATTCAACTGTGGTTTACTTATCAATCCTCCTACCTCCAACCCTTCCACATGCCTATCATAAAAAATTCATTCCATGATCTAGGTAGAGATAGAATATATGATTTCATGACCGATTTTTCCTTGTCATGGCTGATTTTCATTGGTAGGAGTGTTTTCTTAGCATGAAAATTATATTATCAAGGAATATAGAAAGGGGAAGAAAAAAAATCAACACTTGCATATTAGAATAACAAAAGAGAACTATCATCAAGTTATGAAGCAGATGCTATATCATGACATAAGGAAGACATTACATGATTACTCAGAAGATTCCCACAATGATCAAAAGCCCTTTGAAGAGTGAAGACAAGCAAAAAAGTGGATCTCTCATTAAAATGAATTTTTGATCATATATTTCATGAAGATTAAAGACACACCAACAAAGAGAGAAGATTGGCATTTCCACCTCATCATGAGTTCAATGTCATTATTGTTAAGTTGTAACTTATACAAGTGTCATCACTCTATCGAATATGTCCATGTGTATTGACACATCATCATGTGGATTATAATCATGTATTGTCGAAAAAAAAATAAAAAAATTTAATGCGTGGAAGTGCAAGAGTCACATGTGGAATATGAAAAGTTACATATCCATACATGGACAAAAAGAAGTCATTTATATAAGTCCAAAAATACATTTAGAAGTTCAAGATTTGTTTGCAAGTACAAAGGACATATTATACTTCCAAGAGACAGGAGGGTAGTCTAAGCGTCATGAGAATATGAAAGGTCATTCCCTTATTATAAATACAACCTCATTACTCAAGCAAAACAATTTTTGGAGGGTTAATCTTTGGAGAGCTAGTCTTGGCTTATCTAACTTGGCATAAGAGAGAAAAATATTATTTGGAGGAGCAAGAAGTGACTCAATTTTCCACTACTAGAAATAGTGCCTCACTATTGTAACTGTGTACTTGGATATTTAAACTAATATTAAACATCATTGAGCCAACATACTTCCATGTGTATATCATGGATGTTTTGATACTATTATTTGGATGTTTGTGGTATATGTTATATTCATATTAAATGAGGAAATTGAACTACTTCATTGGATTTGGTACTTAACTTATTGAATATGTGTTGAATTTGTTCCCATGACTCGTTGTTATCTTGTGAACTAATTTGTTGGTTAGTCAATGAATATTTCCTTTCTTTTGTGTACCTCTTTTGCGATAGTACTATTACTTCCTTCTAGAGACTCATTCTTGTCTCCGTCTCATGAGGGTTGCCTTTTACACATTGAAATTGGTGCTACAAATGTCAACCTACCTGCTTGTTCAAGGTTTATGTATATAATATCTTATGTTATTCATTGACACCAAGGAAAACCTTTTTGTTATGATGGCTGAGACAATACTCTTGGTGGGGCTATTACTCATAATGATGAGAGGTCTATTTGGGACTTCACATCGTGGAGACCCCCTATATGTTGGCAGTTTCCAACACCATCAACATTCTGGCATTGAGAGGAAAGGATAGATAACAAGTTATTCCCATTGAGTCTGTTTTGAATCTCTTATTTTAAATGGTTCTTTCCCAAATCATAATCCTAGGATTTTAATCTAAATATTGTGATCTTATCATCCCCGCAAAAATTATTCATAACTTCTCTGATTTTAAGTTTGATTGGAAGGGTGAACTAACATTCCTTGATGATATGTTTCAATTTTATTATTTATGTATTTCTAATGGAATACATTGTAAAGATTTCATGGCCAGGTGGTTCACCCTCACATTCAAAGGTTGAATCAAGAAATGTTGTCATACATTACTTGTTTCTCCTATCCATTTGTTCAAGCAACTAGTTAATGAGCTTCATGAAGCTTTTGATAGATATTATTATCATGATACGAAGTTTTTGTTGGGCGCCCCTATAGCACTGCCCACCACCAGGGCTAGTACTACCATTACTTCCAATGCAAACCCAAATGAGTACCTCATCATCGACATGGGAAATGAATTGATATATAACCTCAAATAAACTCTTACAATGGGAAATGTGTTGTTATGTTAATGAGTGGAGGAAACCTCCATTTATAGGCCTGGTTGTGGATAGGATTATGGATAACATGTACATGATTATGGATAACCACGGTGGATGTGGCCGAAATTCACGACTCATTGTAGCCGCCTAGACCGTTGCCCCCATCACGAGTGAAGAGTGAAGAGTGGAGTGGAGCAAATTACAAATTGCTATCCATGTGGGTCACACATGACAACTACTAAGCTCCCTCAAGTCAGTCACATCTACATCAGTTGCTCACATGTACATCTGTCAGTAAAGACTGTGTCCGTAAAGATAAGTTATGTAGAATAATTAAAGATATGTAACACCATGTCCATAAAGATATCTAGAATAATTAGAGAGGATGTGACATGTTATTATTTAATAAAACTAATGAGCTTATAGTCATTTTATTTCATAATTTTCAGAATTATTAAACAATTAAGTGCTTTATTTCAAGCTTATTATTAAAAAATTAGGTGGTTGGTTGGGATTTAGAGTATTTTTTTTTTAAAGAATATTTCGTAGAGAAAGTGCATATTCGAGAGAATGGATATTCATACAATCACCAATTCAAGAATATTGTACTTAGGAGGAGAGAGTATTGTACTTATCTTCAAAGGTGAGGTTTAGGTTGGCATATACTTTGGTTTTGCACTTGGTAATGGGTTAAAAAGTATGAGGAAGTTATCAAGAAGATGGTTCAAGTGGATAATATCTCTCATTCAATGAAGATCATGAAGAATCGAGTTAAGGAGAAATATTAAAATACCAGAAAAATCAAGAGTGTGTGAACAAAGATGATTAGCTCTGTATTACTTGATTGCAATTATTACTTTAATCATTCTAGAAAATTTTATATTGGGGATTTCATTGAGGATTTGAGGTTGGTTGGATGTATTCTTTGTGTGTAAGAAGAGAAGTGTATGCAATGGAGAAAACTATGCATATTTCATGAAGACTTGCAGAGATAGAACATAAGTTGTAGAGGGTAGCAAAAGCATATTTCAATTGGCATATTGAGTAAAGGTCAAGGAGATGGAGCAAACATAATTATGGATATATATTTAGTGTATTTTATTGTTGTTTATGTGTTTATCAAACTATCGTATGAAATGTTTATGCTGATCAGATTTACCATTTTGTAGAGGATTGGTGTGTTATTGTTGAGATGTGTAGTTCTCCTCAGGGTCCAGTTTGAAAATGAATGAAATCATGGCTCTAAGTTTTTGATGAGGTTGGGTCCTCCATTGAGTAGTGGCTGAATAATAAAGAGGAAATTGCTCCTTACTAGTGGTGCTAGAAAAATGGTATCTTGGTGCTGGTATCTCCATCTAGTGATGGTTGGGAAAGACTTACTAGGAGTGGTTGCTTCCAACAAGTGGTGGCCTATAAAGTCATGTGAGTAGAGACTTTGTAAATAGTAGTGGCCAACAATACTCTAAAAGGGGTAGTGGTTCCTAGCTGGTGGAGGTCAACTGAAACATGTAACTGATTTTGTCATATAATAATAAGAGAATGAGAAGAAACACAACAACATAGGGTGGATTTTTCCCCTTTGGGGTTTCCATCAAAAATTATTGGTGTCTCATATGTTTATTATTATCATTTTTTCTTGTTATGTTTTGATGCTCTTATCTCTCCTTACACGTTTCATATTATTAATGTTTAAAGGATTAATCAATTGGTGAAATTTTTTATAAGTGCCATCACTACTTATTCACTTGCCATCACTCTTAGTTATGGTGCACCCTTATCCATTGTATGGAATTACATATCATTAGAGTACATGTTGGACACATGCCTATATATTAGCACACCTTTTGATCATAATCAACACTTTTGTCACAAATTGTGTTCTAAGTGTCATAATGTGTCATTTCAACTGTCGCACCTAGAAATAAATGTCACTTTGTTTTCCTTTCAAGGTGTCATTTCTATCCCTAACTCATTTGTATATTTTTTTATTGGGTTGATGGATTTCATTTTTGTGATACATGTTTGAGTTGTGGTCGGATTCATTTCCCTCTCTTACTATACTCGTCCCACACTTGGCCATTTTGGAGCTCTTGTTGGTCCTCCTACTCAATGCAAGTTATGAAAGCATTAACCTTATTATCTAGTGGTGATATTAGCCTGTTCATGAACCTCATTAATGTAACATTTAACACCAATAATTATGCATTAATTCTATCTCAAGTCCATCTCAAATTAATTCACATTAGGAGATTTTCATGGACATTTTCCTAACCTTGGTTGTTCATTTTGACTTGATGCACTATGTTTTCATCACATATGGCTTGCAGGGCACATATTTCACTCCTATATGACCACAATGACCACTTATAGAAGTAAGCTATATAATGAAAATACCCTCCTATCCTCACAGTGCAGTGAAAAACTTCCTAGGAAAAGTGACTTCCCTTCTATGGCTTCCCTCTTTGAAAAGTGCATTCCAGATGAACAAACAGTCAATTTTGGGTCAAACAGTGCTAGCATAGAGGTAAAAGTGAATTCAAAAATAATAGTGACCCCTTTTTGACAAAAAATGTGCTTTCCTTAAGGCTTCCTCTTCCCTTTATTGCATGGCACAATCTCAAGCCTCAAGCTTTCACAATTGTTCCTTTTTCTCCCCCTCTATGTTGAACACTTTTCAAGATTATCTCTCTCAGTGCATGGCATAGTAAAAAGGCTCAAGGTTCCCTCCCCATAGTGCTTGACCAATCAAACTATCTTGGCTTAGTAATCCTCTCTTTCCTTTTTGGTTAATGGTGCAATATTAAGAAACAATCTCATGACCTTATCCTTTCAGCTTCCTGACCATGCTAGACCAAGCAGAGAGGACAAGTGCCCGATGATATTTTAAATTTTAGAGAGTCATGAAAAGACCAAAATGACTACTCAGAAAATCTAAGCAAGAGGGAGTACCAAGCTTCCGTGAACTGTAATATACACCTTGGTGATCAAATGAAAGAGAAATGTCCATGGACATAATGTAAGTGAAGGAAGTCTCCCTGAATGATGTGTTCGGTGTATCACAATTACAAGGCGCCAAACTCGGCTTCCTACGGATAAAGGGTTACAACCTATGAGTGTCTCCCTTTATATACTCGGTGGTACGGGGAGCACAAGTCCGTGCTAGTGCTGTCTACTACCTGATGGTGAACGAGAGCTACTAGGTTTAATGAAACTGGAACACATCACTAGCCTAGACCTCTAAATGTGAGCGTTAGGTTTCAATGCTTCATTAGGTTGATTGAATGCATTTTAAATTTGATCTTGAATTAATGTTGCAGTTTCAAGGACTTATCGAATGTAATATTGAATCCTTAATGCACAACTATATGCGAAAGAAAATCATCCCAATTCGATGAACAACTAGCTAAGAGAGGGATAGTAGTTCATAGTGAAGCAACAATCAATCAAATACAAGAAGAAATTTTCCTAATGCATCTAAGACAACCAAAGCAGAAAAAGGAAAAAAATATTTCTTTGTTCACTAAAAGCTACTAATGCAAAAGAACGTTTTTCATTTTAAAACTAAGAGAAAGAACGAAAATTTTTTCCTTTTAGATTAATGAAAATCAAAATGCACTACTACACTAAAAGACAAAATAGACACTAGTTTCGAGAAATTCGAAGGAAACGATCTAAAACAAAGAGATCAATCCAACATGAACATCAAGCATACTCAAAATAGAGACACATTCCTTCAAGAAAAAAGAGGGATTTCAAACAGATTCATTGAGAAATGTAATCAATTCTCAGGGTGACAGATGGAGAGCTAAACGAATACCAAGATGACCATTCAACAACCCAATGACACGTAGAACTAAAAGAAAAGCTAAGACAATTAGTCAACAAGCTGAAAAGATAAAGACCAAACTGACTCAAACTCAACTCAGAAGTTTCAGTGAGGAGATAGTCGAACAAGTGGCAGAAGACACCTAGAAACCCTAGGATGACAAACTTCACTGATCAGATGAATGGAAAACAGCTGAGAAGAACGAAACAAGAGAGTCAAAGAAATTCCAGTGGACCAATTGAAAGAGGAAAATCTAACCCAAAGGAAAGACATGTTGAAAAAACTCAAGGAAAAGGAAAAAATCCTAACCTACAGGATTCAACGTGTCTGTCAAGCTATAATCTATGATAAACAAAGGATGTCGCACCTATGAAAAAGACAACAAGCACCAATCGGTGCAACTCTTTAAGAAACAGCAGTGTCGAGCCAGAAAACTATGGAAAAGACAAAAAGCCACTGAGCAAAGGTAAAAATTGACACTCTGAGATTGAATGTGATGGTTAAAAATAGTTAGACAAGAAAAACAAAGTAGAAAGGCAGTAATATGACCAAATTCAAATAGACAAGAAAAACACTAGACGAACAACAAGAGATGACAAACACACTGATCCCCAGTATGGTTGCCAACTTTTCTTACAGGTAAATTCCCTTTGCTAACAGAGGCCATCCCTCTAGCCCTATAGTGGGTCTAACAACAAGGGAACAAGCTAGACTTTCAAACTTCTAGCTTATAAATGAAAATGAGTTAGGATAGATGACCTACCTTGGTCCAACACTTACGTTTTAGTTTGCAGCAGTGATCCTCTAATTTTTGTCTTCACACGTCGCGGTCCTTCAGTGATAATGTATGTGTACCTACATAAGGATCAAGTGATCGGTGACAGCATACGAAAACATATTTTCATTTACAACTATTCGATTAGTCAAGGAGAATCAAACATTTTGCATATGATTGAACACAAAATTTGAACCAAAAAACCAGTGATGTATTAATGATAGAGAAAATAATTTTACAACCTTAATGCATTGACGTTGCAACCTCCTTCGATGGGTTCATTCAAGCATGTCTGAAGAATTCGTCAGGGATCGGACTTGGTGAGGCAATGGGCCTAAACTCTCTCTCGACAATGGATTCCTCTCTGCCTTATTATTCAAACCAACTATAGTAAGGACTATTCAGCTAGCTGAAGCCATGTGAGAAGGAAGTATTTATAGGAGAGGAGGAGGTGGTTTGGAATCCCTCTTAAGGTGGAAGAGAGGTCCTATCCCTTTGGGGAGTTTCACAATTATAGGAAACAAGAATCCAAAGGGAGGACTTCGATGTTATTCAGTCAAAAAAACCATGATGACTTAGCTCGCGAAGTGGTTAGGCATGGAAACTTCGTTTCTATTTTAAAAAACTTTGCAAAAACATCTCGATGCTGATGCCCCACTGAGATAGAGTGCCAATGGGCATGGGGTCGAGTGTTAATTTCTATATAGGCACGACGCCATAACTGCCTACCAACGCCGACCCAAAATCATATGTTTTTTAGAGTCTACTTGAGGAATGATCAACAAAGGAAATACTCTTGACATGCCAAGGGATGCAATGAAACTTTTAGCAAGGTATGATAATATGCAGAAGTCACTGAAATGGACCTCTAATGTTTGAGAAGGGGATTTTAGGGACGGTGAAAAAATATTGTATAACACTGACTTTTTACAAGAGTGATCCAAACTTCATAAACACATACCAAATGCTCCTGGGAGGAAAACAAGTGCCATATTATCACCTGGAGGATGCACTGTTATGCCACCTTGGACACCTTTATGTTCCTTCAAGCGAGTGGGCCAAGATTATTTGGGAGGCATACTACAGTCAAGTCGTTGGACACTTCGGGGTAGAAAAGACAGTGGATGTATTGCAGTAGTATTTATATTGGCCAAAACTCTAACAAGATGTTTATAAATATATCCGATCCTACACTGCATATGCCATCGCCTAGCCAATCATCAAAAAGAAAGTCCTGTACACTCCTTTGCCCACTCCCAGTCAGCCTCGGGAATCCATCTCCATGGACTATATGTCCGGCCTCCCTTCTACCAAGCATGGTAATGACTATGAATTTGTGGTCATGTACAGATTCTAAAAAATGGTTATATTAGCGGCCTACAAGAAGAGAATCACAACAAAGGACACTGCCAAACTATTCTTTGAACGAGTGTGGGTACATTTTTGGATCCCATAGAGTACAATATCATATAGGAATAGTAGGTTGCTAAGCACATTCTGGTCAATACTATAGGCACTGTTGGACACCGAGCTCACCAAGTCAACTTCATTCCATCCCCATACAGATGGCCAGACAGAGGCTCTCAACAAGATGGTAGTGAATATACTCCACATGTACAACTCCAAGCATCCACGAACATGGGATCTTATAACAGAGCTTTCCATAGCTCGACTGGTCATAGTCCCTTTCAAGTGGGCCTAGGATTTCAACCATTATGTGTGATTGATATTTCCATACCTCATGCGACCACACAAATAGAATCCACACATATACTGTATAAGACTGATAAAGAAACCATATTTATTTAACGCATTCAACACATCTACTAGAAGGTCCACGACATCTTGGAGAAATCCAATTCCAAGTATAAGCAGTGATATGATCAACATCGGGTGCCACACAAGTTTCAGGTGGGTGACAAAGTTTGGCTATATTTGCAGAAAGAATGCCTAACCGGAGCCCATCAGAAAGTAAAACCACTCCCTTATGGGCCTTGCACAATCATCAAGGCGGTGGGAGACAATGATTTTGATCTTATCATTCCCCCATTCCTTGGCATGCACCCAGTGTTCAATGTGGATTGCCTTCGGCCATACTTTCCACCATTACTGGACACTTATGACATTGCAGAACAACTCACATCAATAGAGTTAAATCCAAACTACATGGAATAGGCCGAAACTGATCGGATCATGGACACATAGCTTAAGAGCACTCATCAACAACGGATCCGGCTATATCAAGTTGTCAAAGCAGGTCAACCCCTTCACCAGGGCAAGTGGTTCACCAAGGACCAGGTTCAATAGAAATTTCCCCTCATCATGGAGGCTCTGTATGCAATGGGGACCATTTCTTCCTAAGGGGTAGGAATGATCCACATGGATATTGGTGGCCAGTCACCTATTACACCTAGATAGTTTCATCAGTTTTTTTTATTTACTATTTTTATACATTTTCAGGTCCTAAAATTCCGAAGCAATTTTAACCCCATAAACAAATTCTTTTTTATGCTCACTGCAGTCCTATAGCTAGAGGCATGGACTATGGAAAACCTGTAGTCCTTAGAGAGGTATTTCTAGCGAGGTATCATACGTCCAAAACGAAGATAATATGACCAAGTTATGACCTTGGGAAGTTGATTCCCCAACTAATCCCAACATGACCCATAAAATCTTAGTATTACAACTCCTTGGGTTAGGGTTTTCATTGTTTATGGTTTTCTCTTATTGTTAAATAATAAAAGCTCCCTTGAGCCTCATTGTAACATATTTTAGAGGCATGTAGTGGCCACATCTCTGCTCAAAGATAATCTACCATCATCAGAGCTAGTTTCTTCCAATTCTATTTGTAGGAATTTTCAATATTTGATATTAATGAAATAAAATATTATTTATGTTGCGTATCAGTATTTGTGATTATATTTATATTCTATTTCATTCCTTATTAAATTCGGATCATTTTGATACTTAATTTGTACACCATGTCTCCGGTTAACATTTTCGGTTTCTTGCTGAGGTTTGATTCATGGTCTTTATTGCACTCTTTGGACGAAACCTGACAAGTAAATAATACCCTATTCACTTTCTCATCGTATCCTGGCTATAAATCATATTAGGTCAATCTACAAATTTTAATTTCTTCCTCACTATGTTTTTAGGTAATTTTGGTTTACATATCCTTCTACATGGTCCATATGTGGCTAGTTTCGTGATCTTTTCGTCTTATAACAATTTCTTCATCTGTACCATGTTTTGAAATCTGATTTTACCTTCCTTAGTTGGCAGTTGCGAATGTTGGGTGTTAATTTAATCAGTCACGCTTACCTTTCATCATGCTGACGTTGCTTATTACGTATTTCTTGTAGTTTTTGGGTTTCTTCATGTGGCGGGAATAATTATGCAATGAAAAATCTGTCTTGGGGTTCTATGCTTCGCGTGAAGTGAGAAGGGGTTCTTATTTTGATTTAATATTGCAGTCGACATTATGTATATTTGTTTACTCTAGGGATTCTATAACTTAATATTGTGATATGCATCATGTATTTAATGGAAAGTAGCTTTCTCGGTTCAATGCCCATTTATTATCGTGCTTGTAATCTCAGAGGGTTGCTATTTATTATAATAAGAAGTAAAGTCATGCAAGTTAACAATATAATTTATGCTAGTAGCTCGACTATATATAAGGATGGTTATTTTGCTTATGCTCTTGATAATTTAAATCTTTTTCAATATGTAATTTCACTTACTGTATGTGTAACATGTTATGTTTTGCAATTCATTGATTTTACTAATTAGAATGGAAGGGCACTAGCAAGAGCAGAGTCCGGTCTCTGCAATTCTGTTTGGATGCTCTAGATATGATAACCTTTCGGAAAATAAGCAGACTACTCTACCTTATTTCTTTAGACTCGGGTGAGTTAACCGTCTTCCAAGACCCTTCCTTGTCTCGAGTTACATTTTTTACCTTTTTTGATAACTTAGTCTTGTTTTTATAAAACCTAGCTACGGGATTCATACATTTTTTCTTCTTCTAAAAATATTTATTTGCACAGTTCTAGTTAATCATGAGCCACTTTGTTTCCTTTGTGGTAGCATAGTGAGAGTTGCGAACATGGTTGTAACTCTGTATTACTACTCCTATGTTATGGTTTTCTATAAATATTTCAGTAAAAGATGGTTAATTTCATTTTTCATTATTTTCGATAATAACTACAAAACATGTAGTTTCCATTTCTAGGACACCATCTGCACTCTTATTTATAATTTACACGACCATGCTTGTTGCTACCAGATCACGATAACCCTTCTCATCAAGGTCATGCTTTTCCCTTCTCATTAAGGTCATGATTTTCCCTTTGAGAGTTTCCTTATCTAAACATAACTTAAAAAATATTAAAAAATAATCAGAACATTATTTCCATATTCATCTAGGAGTAATTACCCAACTTAAACCATAATAACAAGGAAATATCAACAACAATGAAGAAAAACAAATAAAACTATTAATTGGGTGAAATTGTGTGAGACTGAATGTAAAATTAATAATGTTAAATGTTTTTTTAATTATAATTCTAATTTGAATAATTATGTTTATATAAATGTATTTTGAATTTGGATTTATTACATGTTTATAGAATGAAATTTATACTAATTTTTAATAATAATATTTATATTATATATAAATTTTAGGTGTTTAAATATATAAATATTATTAATTACATTAAAGTTTTGAAATATCATGTTCATAAATTTGAAACATTATTATTATTATTTTATTTTTTAATGTAATATGAGTATTATGAATACAATTTTTGAATAAATTGTTTATAATATAACAAATTAAATTGAACCTACTTGTTATTTTTGTTATATTTTATTTTTAGTTATCATTTTATAATCCAATACTCTATTAACATTTTATTTATTTTTCATTTTGTTGGAAGAGAATTGTATAATGGATTTTTTATTCACCCAATAATAATAATTAAAAGTAATGTATCAAGGTCAAATTCATAAAAAATATTAATATGAGTTGATAAGTAAATATATCATTAATCAAAATTAAGTTAAATAATTGTTAGTTGAGAAATTTAGAATTCAAAAATATAAAATAAGTGGTAGTTAAAAATAAAATTTGAATTAAGAGATAATGATAAAATAATATCTATTAATAGAAAATAAGAATTAAGGAGAACTACCAACTAGAAGAGTAATAATTGAATTAAGGAATGAAATAAGAATAATAATTAGTTGAAAAATAAAGTTAATATAAAAATAATAATTATTTAATGAAAAAATAAATTAAACCTATAGTATCTAAAGAAGAGGTGGGATCAAGTGTCTTAATGGTAACCCCTTTATTAAAGTATCTTGAATAAAGAATGACTGTGCTAGTGTAGAAAGCAATAAATAGGGTATTTAAATGTAAAACCAAAAAAAGGTTGTGGAGGTGGCTTTTAGACTGTCCAGGGTAGGGACCCCAGACCCCTCTTCGATAAAAAATATTATACACGGATTGCGGGATTATAGAGAGTAGCCCAGAAATAGAGATGGTCTGGACAACAACCTTATATAGTAACTGAACATTATTTAACAAGAAAATGATATATTGAATGAAAGACAGTTATGTATTTAAACAAATAAATGTAATACATGAAAGAGAAACTCTCTAGAAATAAAGATAATTGCAATGCATTTAGATTTAAAAATAAGGAAATACATGAGTAGCATTTGACATTAAAATGAACAAAATAACTACATGCAGGTAAACTTGCACTCTTGTGAGCATATAAAACATAGTATAAAAACAGTCTACAAGAATGTAGATATATGTAAAATTTTCACAGTCTGTGCACAAAGAAGATAGGACTATAGAGTCACTGCTACAATATTCAAATAAGTGTAATGAGGTAAACGATATCCACAACAAATCATAGATTGCAATATTATATTAACTCGGTGTTGAAAACTTCGCAACTGTAACATTAACAAGAATTTAAGGGAGAGTTTCCAAAACGAAACAAAAACATTTCACAGACACAAAGTGGAGTAAGAAAAATCCAGAATGCAACTATAAATTTATTGCAAGTGTGGAAAACATGTAAATATCGAAAAACCTTATACATTAAGCTATACTCATGGCTGAATAATTTATTTACACCAAGTATGAAATAAAATATGGGAATAGAGCCTTAAAGGCTTTATCCAAAAGCCTATGTTAACTTATGGTTTATATCCAGAAGCCTGAAGGGCTTCAAATTACATTAAATAATTTCAGAGACCCGTAGTACCTATATGCAGAAAGGTGAGGAAGTCACTAGCTAAAGGCAGAATTGCAGGAAGGAGAGAGCCATAAAATCAAAAGGGTGTGAAGTCCGCAAATTACCTGAAAAGACAACAGAAAAGGTATCATGGTTAGGGTTTACAGTGTAAAACACTAGGGAAAAAAAAACAAACCTGCAAAGGAATAAGACCCAGCTCAAATTTGAAGAGCTCACCTTGGTTTAGAAGTAGGGTTCGGTGTTAAAGACCTGGAAACAAGAAAAACTAAGCGATTCCAATTTTTTCTATAATGCCTATACTGTAAACAAAAAGAAACCCTTGACGTATACAACAGTTCGAATGACATCAAGAATCACTTGTAAACACTGAGACAAGGACTATTGTTTTATTATTCAGCATTGTAAGGAAGGAAAACCTTTGCATTGCTCTTGTAGAGGGATGTTTGGAGAAAAAACATTATGAATATTGCTAAAAACTATCAAGAGGCGTTATAAAAAACATAATAATCGGAACAAAAGCCTGAGAAACTATGCATATAAGTAAACCTTGTCATTTAGCATGAATTATGAAAGATAAACTAAAAGAAGACATCGATGAGTTTCCAAGTCGGGATTGAAGAGAGACCATTTCATCCGTACCTGAAGGTGGCTGAGAAAAATCGGAGAACATTCGAACCAATATCGTAACAGAGCCATGACAGTGTTTGAGTTCCCAAGCAGCAGAAGTCGAAAATGCTCACACAGTTTTGCAGAGGAAAAAATGAAAATGGCTAGGGTTGAGCGGCAGGGAAATACCCTAACCTTTCCCAAAACGCATCATAACTGTTGATTCAAGGGTGAAGGATCCAACTGTGTAACCCATAGCAGATGTCAGATCTGTAATAGATATAATAAATCACAGATAATCTTTACGGGGATATAGTTAAGTACATTCATATAATGTCGATCAATCAAGTAATAATATCCTCGCTTATGATGGCAACTATAATATTTATGTAAATTTAATGCATGATGGCCCACAGGTGGTCAAAACTCTCAATCGGTTAAACCCATGATAACTCCGATAGGTGCGAAAACTATACACCTGGTATATCTTTGTTAAAACTATCAATTAAATCTTTGTAAACTATGCCAACATAGTGTTATAATATATGACCTTATCACAGTGTCGCAAGGGTAAGGTTAATGGATTATCAAATCCATAATATTTTGTTATCAAAGTATTTTCTTTATGGTTATAAAAAAAATGCACTATGTTGTTTTCTAATAAAATAGCAAGTGAAGAAAGAATTACTGGTTAGTAAGAATGGTAAGTAAAAAGAATTAAAAAAAAAAAATTGTAAGTGGATGTCACAAAATTTTACATGTTTAAATATATAAATATTATTAATTACATTAAAGTTTTGAAATATCATGTTCATAAATTTGAAACATTATTATTATTATTTGATTTTTTTAATTTAATATGAGTATTATGAATAATTTTTTTGAATAAGTTATTTATAATATAACAAATTAAATTGAACCTACTTATTATTTTTATCATATTTTATTTTTAGTTATCATTTTATAATCCAACACTCTACTAACATCTTATTTATTTTGCTGGAAAAGAATTGTGTATTGAATTTTTATTTACTCAATAATAATAATTAAAAGTAATGTGTCAAGATTAAATTCATAAAAATTATTAATATGAATTAATAAGTAAATATATCATTAATTTAAATATTAATATGAATTAATAAGTAAATATATCATTAATCAAAATTAAGTTAAATAATTGTTGGTTGAGGAAATTAAAATTCAAATATATAAAATAAGTGGTAATTAAAAATAAAATAGAAATTAAGTGATAATAATAAAATAATATCTAGAAAATAAGAATTAAAAAGAACTATCAATTGGAAAAGTAATAACTAAATTAAAGTATGAAATAAGAATAAGAATTAGTTGAAAAATAAAGTTAATTAAAAAATAACAATTTATTTACGGAAAAAATAAATTAAATCTATACTATCTTAAAAAAGAGTGGGATAACCCGGCATCCTTCTCAAATCTGAAAAACTTAATGCGCTGTAATTAGACTATGAAACAAAAATGATGGATCTCCTGTATCTAAATGAGGCAAAAATTATTTCATGGGCTAAATAATATGTGACGAATCTCCTATATCTAAATAATATGTACTTTATATAATCCCAAAACATTTAATACCCTTCCAACTTTGGGCTCCTGTCTATTATTAATCTTTATGGCACACCAGGCTTGACTGAAAAAGATAGATGAGCAGAAGCTATTTTTTGGCGTTCATATACAATGTGAGGGGAAGCCATTTCCATTTCAGTTGAAGGCATAGAAATCCAACTTTACTTGCGGCTTTGAGAAGAAGTAAAATAAGGTAACCAAAATCAAAAGAACTGGTTTGGCTCTTTTATTAGTGGCGTCACCAGTAACGAAGATATGGCTGACCGATCCAAATAATTTTTTTTCTTTGCATTTCCAGTTTATTTAAACATAAACGTGGCTGACCGATCCAAATAATTTTTTTTCTTTGCATTTCCAGTTTATTTAAACATAAACGTTTAGGTATAAATGAGAAGTTATCTGACACCGGAAGTTAGATCCAATCGATTATCGCTTTCGTTCTAAAAGCGGATTATAATTTACACATTAAAAATATAATTTACGTAATTGTTCATGATACTTAGTTTCAGCCAGATTTCTTTTAAAATGCTCAAAACAAAAGTCATGACATTGTGAAAATGAATGAAATTGTTTGCAGCGACAGGTGAAGGGAAAATAAAATAAAAGACTGCACGATAGTTTTATTATATGATATGAAGGATTTAGATAGCGACTTATGAGAATAGCACAGCATCAACATCAGATTCTCTTGCTCAGAGAATCGTGTGAGACGTTTTATTGAAACATAGAGAGAGAAAGATATAACTAGAAGCAGTTGAGCAGACTAGAAGTTGTACTGCTCGTAGTGGATGAAGCAGTCAGTTAGCTGAACTCGAGCACCGATGGCGTTGCCGCAAATGTTCCAGATGCGGCCGCCCAGGTTTTTCAGGCAGGCGGTGCAATCGGACTGAGAGACTCCCTGATTGCAAACCCCACGCCCATAGGCTGTAGGTGAACCTGAGCGGGATGCTCTGTAGTCGTAACCGCTGAAGGCAGTGTTTCCCTCTAGATCTACGAGCAGGGCTCCGAGAGTACTATAAAAGGGGCTACCGCTTGGGATCTTCTGCGTGTTACACGCAGACGATACGAAGTTTGTGTTGGGCGTGCCTACAGCACTGCCCACCACCACGGCTAACACTACCATTACTGCCAATGCAAACCCGAATGAGTACCTCATCATCGACATGGGAAATGGGGAATGAAATGATATATAACCTCTAATAAACTCCTACAAAGGGAAATGTTGTTATGAATGAGTGGAGGCAGCCTCCATTTATAGGCCTGGCTGTGGGTAGGATTATGGATAAAATCTACGTGATTATGGATAACCACGGTGGATGGGGTCGAAATGCACCGCTACAACTCATTATAGCCGCCTGTCTTGACTAGACGGTTGTCCCCTTCACGAGTGAAGAGTTGCGTAAATTGCAATCCATGTGGGTCACACACTGACAACTACATGTACATCAGTCGCTCGCTCACATGTACATCAGTCGCTCACATGTACATCCTGTCAGTGAAGATAAGATATGTAACACCGTGTCCGTAAAGATATGTAGAATAATTAATGAGGATGTGACATGTTATTTAATAAAACTAATGAGTTTATAGTCATTTTATTTTATGTTTTTCAAAATTATTAAGTTAGCAATGGTATCAAATGTTGCAAAGAAAACACCTTAAGTCAATCATAGCATATGTAAAAAAAAACATAAATGAAGAGTGATGTGAAATTAGTAGTATATGAAAAAAAAATATAAATGAAAAATGATGTTATATGTTATGAGATGTTAATATAGCCTAATTTGACTAAAAGAGCAATATTAAGAATTTTTTTTTTTTTTTTTTTTTTTTTTTTGAATTAGATTGATTCTATTAAGCAGAAATATGGTACAAGGTGATGATACAATCAAGAGAAACAGGAAACCAGCAACGGGAAATGATAAAACTATCAACCTCGGTCCTGGAGAAGGAAAGAAACAAGCAAGGAATTACAAGAAAAGACTGGATGGCAAAAAGACTGAAATCTACCCAGAGTGGGCAGAGGCCTCTACACGAAGCTTTTTCTCTTTCTTTTTACTAACTTTAACCCATCCATCGTGGGGTGTATGAGCTAAAACAACTTGAAGACCGAAGTTCTCCAAAGGGGGGATCTCCTTATCTGAATCGGAAGAGGAGGTCACATGGGAGCGCTTCTAAGCGACGACAGTATAATGTTGTTGCTGTTGGGTAATTCATCTCTATTTTTCCTTTATCAAGTGAAGATTTAAATGAAGATTTAAAAATTAATTTCAATAAAAGAGCAATATTAATGTTGTTGCCACTAGGTAATTGGGATCTCTATCTTTTCTTTATCAAGTGAAGATTTAAATGAAGAATTAAAAATTTTAGATATATGAATGGTGGAAAATTGGAAGTGCAGATATTATGTTATTGTTAAATTAATCTCTAGACTTGAATTCAAAAAATTTTCTTATATTAATTTACAAAAACAACTCCACTTTTAAAAACATCAAGACAAATCATCAATGGTTTATTCCTTCCCTCATGTTTATGGAGCTATGGGGAAAAAAATATAGTGATGGGGATCACTAGTGATTAATTAATTCCTATGGAAATTGGCAAGGCAATGGAAAAGGAAAAGTGGCAACTCATTGTACCTGCCTCCTCGCCGCCTATGCTGACTAGACCATTGCCCCCATCATGAGAATGACTGGAGTGGGCACAAATTGCAATCCATGTGGTTCGCACACGATTACCACCCCATTCTGGTTCAAGAAGACCAAGATCCCTCAAGTCACATCCTCATAACACTGTGTTAGTAAAGATAAGTAGAATACTTAAAGAGGATGTTACCCATTATTTAATAAAACTAATGGGTTGATAGGTGTTTTATTTGACATTTTTCAAAATTATTAAAAAATTAAGTGGTTGATTGGAATTTAGAGTATTTTTTTCAAAACACAAAAAACAATTTTCAATTAATTTTGTACATATTCAATAGTCACATAGAATTACAACTCTCCACTTATAAAACATTTTTAAAATTTTATTATTTTTCATCTAAAAAAAATCCATTCCTCTCGCAACTATGTAGATCGAAAATTAACATATCTATACTATGAATATAAAATATTAAAAATAATATACTAAATAAAAATTAAAATAAATATAATCTTTTACCCTTTTACCCATACAAATATACAGGTCCATAAAATTAAAATTTAAAATATTATTTTCTTAAAAAAACAAATAACATTGCAATAAAATTAATGAGAACATGAGAGAAATAAAAAGACAATCTACCAATAACCATATCCTAGGCTTAAATTGTTTCACATTGAATGCAATACTATTTACCTTAAATTGGCTCACATTGATTATAATACTGACAATATTAGATATTTTGCTAATTATAATATTAATTAGAATAATTATATTTACATAAATATATTTTAATTGGGAATTAATATCATTAAAATAATTATATTTATATAAGCTCATTTGGTCATAACCATAGGGGATCCACTCAATGAACTTTTGTCATATCACGTGCGTTAGTGGCATATTAAACAATACCCTCAATTTCACTACATATTGGAAAATAACTCTAAAAATCACATTATTTAACCCCCTACCAATATGAAGCCAATATGCCTTTCCAATTTAAGAAACCCCTACTTTTACTAGATATTGTTGGTATCCATCTTTTCATTAACAATTTTTTATACCCTTTTATATTTTTTCATTAACTTTTAACTCCATTTTTTATATCTGTCAATATAAAAACCCTTTACCACCTATATATCCTCCAATATATTATGTCATTTTTTCCTCAATATATATCCCCTCATATGAACCCATGTGGTATGGTATTGCTCCACCAGTGAAGCCCCTGTGGTCATGACGAGGTGTACTGTTAAGTCGCTCCATGATGTGAACGTCACCAATTCATGGGAAAATATGCAATGTGTGATCCTGGTGATTTTTATGACTTAGGTGCCCCTAGATCATGGTTTCTCAAACCAAAGGTCACCCTTTTTGTAATATCCAACTTAAGAAACAAACAAAAAAATATATTTATATAAACATATTTTGTTTAGAAATTTATCAAACATTAAGAGGATAAAATTTATCCTAATTCTTAACAATATTATTTATAAATTTCATATTTTTAAATAATTTTTTTTTGTAAGCTTGGTTGGACTACATCTTCATCATGCCCAATATATCACCTCGATCGGGGTGCAGAATTACACTGACGAATTCACATCAAGGAGTGCCTTAACAAAGAACCTGATTGCCATCTGTTCAAGACCTTGTTGACTCATATTTTTAAATATGAAAATATATTATTCATTATAAATTAATATCATGGTTACCAATGTGAATTATCATTAATTATTTATTTTTAATGTAATATTCATAGGGTGAGTATTCTTCTAAATAAATGGTTTGTAATATAACAAAATCAATTGAATGCACTTATATTTAGTAACCTAAATGAAATATTTTTTATAATTTAAAAAAAATTAGAATAGTACTATTTGTTTTATCAACTATAATATGAATTAATATCACTATCATTGAGTTGGAATATCTCTAAATTAGCCTTAAAATTGGAAGTATACTCTCTCAGTGTGAAACATTTTGTCATTTACTCCAACTTGGCTTCTACTTGTTCGCTCACGTGACTTCTAGAAAATTCTGGGAGTTTAATATTTTGAAGCTCCCTAGTAATGTCCTTAGTTGGAGATCCTTTATTAAAGTCCCTTAATCCCTCCGGGTCTCCCATCACGGATGGAAGGTGATCTTGGTCGACCTTAGTTATGTTCCCTCTTAAAGTCTCATTAATTACCTTTATGGAGAACAATATGAGATCTATATGTGGTGATGGCAATGGCGTTCTTAGAGGAGGTGGTGCTTGTGATGACTCTCCTCTGCCTCGATTCCCTCATATTCTCACCATTTTCAACTATTCAATTATATGCATGAAACACAAGTCTTATTATTGCAACTTAGGACTTAGTTAGCAATTAGTTGGCTCACACACATATATGAAATTATAGGTGTAAGTTTACCTTTTACTATGCTCGTAAACAAGTGATGTTGATTCTGAGGGGGAGAGAGTATTGCACTTAGCTTCAAAGGTGAGGTTTAGGTTGACATTCAATTTCAAAGAGGGGGGGATGGGGGGGGCGGGGGGGGGGATGTTGGCATTGTAATGTTTCAATTGATGTTAACTAGTGCTTAGCAGTTTTTAACCTTGCAATAATGTTTCAAACTCCTATGTTGGTCCAATGTGTGGTTTTCTATGAGTGTAACAGTGTCTCATGGTTGGATGTTATGTCCTCAAGTTGAGCAGGAAATCTAGTGGAAGAAGGTTCCACGCATAAGGGTTAAGTTAGGGTAACATAGGTACACAAGCATGTAGATTTCATTATAACAATGGTTGGCCTTATCTAGGTTGTAGTGTAATTCACTTCCAGAATAAAAGAGGAGTGTTACTCCCTATAGGTGAAGTTTCTGAGATTCTGTATGCACTCCACTTAATTGTAGGGGAATATACTTTGGTTTTTCACTTGTTAATGGGTTAAACAACATCAGGAAGTTATCAAGAAGATGGTTCAAGTTGATAATATTTCTCATTCAATGAAGATCATGGAGGATCAGGTCAAGGAGGAGAAATATACAAATACCGAAACAATCAAGAGTGTGTGAAAATAGATGACTAGTTCTCCATTACTTGATTGCAATTATTACTTTAATAATTCTCTAAAATTATATATTGGGGATTTCATTGAGATTTGAGGTTGGCTGGATGTATTTTAGTGTGTGAGAAGAGAAGCGTATGTAAGTGGAGAAAACTATCTAGATTTCATGAAGACTTGCAGAGATAGAACATAAGTTGTAGAAGGTAGCAAAAGCATAGTTCAGTTGGCATATTGAGTAGAGGGAAAGGAGATGTAGCAAACGTAGTTATGGATATATATTTAATGTATTTTATTGTTGTTGATGTGTTTATCAGACTATCATATGAAAAGTTTTTGTTGATCTGATTTACCATTTTGGTAGAGGATTGGTGTGTTATTGTTGAGCTGTGTAGTTCTCCTCAAAGTCCAGTTTGAAAATGAATGAAATCATGGCTCTGAGTGTTTGCTGAGGTCGGGTTCTCCATTGAGTAGTGGCTAAATAAGAAAGGGGTGGTTGCTCCTTACTAGTGGTGGCTAGCAAAATGCTATCTTGGGAATGGTGTCTCCATCTAGTGGTGGCTCGGAAAGACTTATTAGGAGTGGTTGCTTCCCACAAGTGGTGGCCTATAAATTCTTGTGAGTATAGACTTTGTAAATAGTAGTAGCCAACAATACTATAACAGGGGTAGTGGATCCTAGTTGGTTGAGGCCAGTTGAAACATGCAACTCATTTTATCATATAATAATTAGAGAATGAGAAGCAACACAACAACATAGGGTGGTTTTTGTCCCTTTGGGGTTTCCACCAAAAATCATTGGTGTCTCATATGTTTATTATTATTATGTTTTCTTCCTACATTTTGATGCTCTTATCTCTCCATACGTGTATCATATCATTAATGTTTAATGGATTAATGAATTGGCGAAATTTTTTATAAGTGCCATCATTACTTATTCACTTGCCATCACTCTTAGTTATGGTGCACCCTTATCCATTGTACTTTATTACATAACATTAGAGTACATGTTAGACACATGCCTATAGATTATCAAACCTTTTGATCACAATCGACACTTTTGTCACAAATTGTGTTCTAAGTGTCATAATGTGTTGTTTCACCTGTCGCACCTAGAAATAAATGTCACTTTGTTTTCCTTTAAAGATGTCATTCCTATCCCTTAGTCACTCATATAATTTTTGACTGGGTTGATGGATTTCATTTATGTGATACATGTTTGAGTTGTTTTCAGATTCATTTCTCTCTCTTATTATACTCGTCCCACACTTAGCCATTTTGGAGCTCTTCTTGGTCCTCCTGCTCAGTGCAAGTTATGAAGGCATTAACCCTATTATTGAGTGATGATATTAGCATATTCATGAACCTCATTAATGTAACATTTCTCACCAATAATTTTGAATCAAGTATTTCTCAACTCCACCTCAAATTAATTCACATTAAGAGATTTCCAAGGACAGTTTCCTGACCCTTGGTGTTCATTTTGACTCATTGCACTATGTTTCAACACATATGGCTTGCATGGCACATAGTGAAATACTATTTGATCACAAGGACCCCTTACAAAAGCAAGCTATCTAATTCAAATACCCTCCTATCCTCACAGTGTAGTGAAAAACTTCCAAGGGAAAGTGACTTCCCTTTTATGGCTTCCCTCTGTGAAAAGTACATTCCAGATGAATAAGCAGTCACTGTTAGGTCAAAAAATACTAGCATAGAAGTAAAAGTGAATTCAAAATTAATAGTGACCCATTTTTGACAAAAAATGTGCTTTCCTTAAGGCTTCCTCTTCCCTTTATTGCATGACACAATCTCAAGCCTCAATCTTTCACGATTGTTCCTTTTTTCTCCCCCTCTATGTTGAACTCTTGTCAAGATTATCTCTCTTGGTGCATGGCATAGTAAAAAGGATCAATATGCCCTCCCCATAGTCCTTGACCAGTCAAACTATGTTGGCTTAGTATTTCTCTCTTTCCTTTTTGATTAATGGTACATTCTTAAGAAACTCACCACCTTGTCCTTTGAGCTTCCCAACTACGCTAGACCAAGAAGAGCCCCTCTTTATAGTGTAGAGTGTAGTAAAATTGAATAATGAAGCCTTATGCCACTAATGAATTCAACTATGGTTTACTTATCAATCCTCCTATCTCAAACCCTTCCACATGCCTATCATAAGAAATTCATTCCATGATCTAGGTAGAGATAGAATATATGATTTCACGACCGATTTTTCCCTGTCATGGCTAATTTTCATTAGTAGGAGTGTTTTCTTAGCATGAAAAGTATATTATCAAGGACTATAGAAAGGGGAAGACAAAAATGAACACTTGCATATTAGAATAACAAATGAGAACTATCATCAAGGTATGAAGCAAATCCTATATCATGACAGAAGGAAGACATTACATGATGACTCAGAAGATTCCAACAATGAGCCAAAACCCTTTAAAGAGTGAAGACAAGCAAAAAAGTGGATCTTTCATTAAAATTAATTTTTCATCATATATTTCATGAAGATTATTGGCATTTCCACCTCATCATGAGTTCAATGTCATTATTGTCAAGTTGTAACTTATACAAGTGTCATCACTCTATCGAATATGTCCATGTGTATTGACACATAATCATGTGGATTATAATCATGTATTATCGAAATAAAAATAAAAAACTTTAATGCGTGGAAGTGCAAGAGTCACATGTGGAATATGAAAAGTTACATATCCATACATGGACAAAAAGAAATCATTTATATAAGTCCAAAATAAATTTAGAAGTTCAAGATTTGTTTGCAAGTACAAAGGACATATTATACTTCCAAGAGTCAAGAGGGTAGTCTAAGAGTCATGAGAATATGAAAGGTCATTCCCTTATTATAAATACAACCTCATTACTCAAGAAAAATGATTTTTGGAGGGTTAATCTTTGGAGAGCTATTCTTGGCTTATGTAACTTGGCATAAGAGAGAAAACTATTATTTGGAGGAGCAAGAAGTGCCTCAATTTTCCATTGCTAGAAATAGTGCCTCACTATTGTAACTGTGTACTTGGATATTTCAACTAATATTAAACATCATTGAGCCAACATACTTCCATGTGTATATCATGGATGTTTTGATACTATTATTTGGATGTTTGTGGTATATGTTACATTCATATTAAATGAGGAAATTGAACTACCTCATTGGATTTGGTACTTAACTTATTGAATGTGTGTTGAATTTTTTCCCATGACTCATTGTTATCTTGCGAACTAAATTGTTGCTTAGTCAATGAATATTTCCTTTCTCTTGTGTACCTCTTTTGCGATAGTACTATTACTTCCTTCTAGAGACTCACTCTTGTCTCCCTCTCATGAAGGTCTCCTTTTACACATTGAAATTGGTGCTACAAATGTCAACCTACCTGCTTGTTCAAGGTTTATGTATATAATCTCTTATGCTATTCATTAACAGCAAGGAAAACCTTTTTGTTATGATGGCCGAGACAATACTCATGATGGGGCTCCTACTCATAATGATCAAAGGTCTATTTGGGACTTCACATCGTGGAGACCCCCTATATGTTGGCAGTTTACAACACCGTCAACATTTTGGCACTGAGAGAAAAGGATAGATGAAAATTTATTCCCATTGAGTCTGTTTTGAAACTCTTATTTTAAATGGTTCTTTCCCAAATCATAATCCTAGGATTTTAATCTAAATATTGTGATCTTATCATCCCCGCAGAAATTATTCATAACTTCTCTGATTTTAAGTTTGATTGGAAGGGTGAACTAAAATTCCTTGATGATATGTTTGAATTTTATTATTTATGTATTTCTAATGGAATACATTGTAAATATTTCATGGCCAGGTGGTTCACCCTCACATTCGAAGGTTGAATCAATAAATGGTGTCATACATTACCTGCTGCTCCGATACAAGTGTTCAAGCAACTCGTTAATGAGTTTCATGAAGCTTTTGGTAGATATTATTATCATGAGACGTGTGAAAGAATTGATTTGATTAGAATGAAACCTGGTGAATTTGCCGCAATATTTTCTTAATCGATTTATTTGCCTTTGCTATGAATTTCCCGAGGGAGTTATTAATTCGGATTTCATTACGGAACACTTTCAAAGTTTGTCTCTACTCACCTTGAAATATTTTGGATCTAAACCCCTAGATTATTTCACTCTTTCAAATTAAATGAGTAATTAAATATTCCAAATCTATGAGGAGGAACCTACGATTTCATTTTTTCTTTTTCCGCCTCATTTTCCAGTACCAATAGGGGTGCCTGTGCATACTAATGATCAAGTTGGGAAATTTGAAAATAAAAATTTTGATCCATCCATTCAACCTCCATCCAGGTCTTATGATCCACATCATATTGAGGAAAAATTGAAATGGTTTACCAATTGTACGAATCCTAAAGTTAAAGTTGATCCCTTTGGTTTTCAAGATCATATTAGTGTACATAAGTATGATCTTAAATCTTATGCAAATGTAAACTTGGTTTCCTCCGGAGAAACTTCAAAACATTTACCATTTATTTCTCATGATTCCTTGTTTCATGAGGTAGATGTATTTCACATGTAGAGGAGAAGAGTGTTGGAGACATGTTCCATATGTTGTAACACGCCCAATTTATGTGTTTGAATTTCAAAGCTAGACATTGAACTTTAATCCTAAGTGGAGTGGACCACAAAGGATAAATATTTTGTGAATGTAATTAAGTATTTAATTGAGTAAATGAATAAAATGATGTTGTGCAGATTGACCAAAATGAGATTTATGAGATCACTTGCTAAATCCATGAGGATGGATAAGGCAAATATTTCCCCACAATCTTTCAAAAATCCTTGAAAGAAATTATTTCTAAATTTGATTTTTGAGGAAAAATCTAAATTTCCCAATGATGAGGGAAGTAGTTAGGAAGAGGTAAAAAGCTGGAAAAGCTGGGAAAAACATAAAACAACTTTAAAGAATCCCAAAAATGGGAAGCCTAGGCAAACAGGAAGAAAAGCATCCTGATATTTTGGACACAGAATTAGAAACAGGCTTTGGGGAACAATAGCTTAAATAAGCTACTCCTAAACAGATTAGAGGTTGATATGTTCTAGGAGATGATCTCAGCTCGGGGGTGAGTTCTGGGAGACAGAATGACTCTAAGGTTGGGAGGTTGGTCAATTGCATGAGTGGTATGTCTGTAGATTTATTGATGTGTTTACTTCATATAGTATGAATTGGCTACATATAAAAATTGATTGTATATTAGAATTATAGATGCTATATTTCACAGAATTAATCATAAGGAATTCACCTTTATAATTCTGCATAGTTGTATAAAATAAATCTGTGAAGTAGAATCCAATAGAATCTCTAAACCAGTGTTGGTTTAAATCTGAGGATACATATTTCTCCACAGGAAAATTTGTGATTTAACTTTAATCTGCTTATGATATATTAGTATAAATTATGAACATGAGTAGGATAAAGCAGTGTGAGAGCCACTGTACCAATTTTAAATATTGTCATATGTAAACTATAATTTAAACTATACAATTAACGAGAAAGCAAAAATGGTATAGACTGACTTCAGGGTCAGCACATTGTTCATAGGTAAAGAGAAACATATAAGAAGTTAATTCTACATCATGAAGAAGTAAACATCAATTAGCATGGGGTTGCTCATTAATATTTATTTTATAGAACTATTACTGCATTTGAGGATAGAATTAGTAGATGGAAGAAAGCTAAGTAAATAAACAACATGCAGATTTCACAATAGCAGAATATAGTTAACTATATGTATTCTAGTCTATCATACAAACCAAAGGCAGTGGTGTATGGTAGCATATTATAAATGAAATGTCTCCTAGACATAAATATAGAGATAGATATTCTTACACCACCTATAGATAATTAGAAAAATATCCTGTGCAAATAAACAAACGAAAGTACAGAGCAGGGCTGGCAATTATTTTATAATATTCCCAAAATTATTGAAGATACCTAGATACTGTTACTAGAAAAACTACAAACCAGTGTGGTAGGAGAACTCCATACAATTGCCTTGAACAACTAATCTCCCTGCTACGAAAATGTTTTAGACAGAACAATTACTGGAATACCATAACAAATGGTGGAGTTACCAGAATCCCGGAAACTGACTTTACACTATGGAAAAGAACAGTATATTATTCATTAAAATACCACCACATTTATGAATATATTTTAACAATTGTATGGCGTGAAAGCTTTAAGGCAATAAACTACACAGAATGCTGGATATATGTATATAGATATATATAAAATTGAAAATGCCATCAGTTAACTATTAAGTTACAGCCAAGTCAAAAATGAGCAAGGAGAGAGTACTGCTGGAACATAATAATAATAACTGGAATCAAAATGGGTATTATGAAAATCCAGTAATGACAGATATATATATATATATATATATATATATATATATATATATATATATATATATATATATATATATATATATAAAACAATCCAACGATTTCAAGCCCACTGTGCTCTGAGAACAACCTTATAATGTTCCATGAATTGATATAAATGAATATTCAGGGTTGGGATTTAACAATTATAGTTGTCAAAATATTTAAAACTTTATCAATACAATTTTTAAACTGTCGGAAAAGAAATTATATAACCAGGAGAGAAGAACGGATTTCCTCTAACCGGAGTTTGGTGAATACCAACCTGCAAGTGGCAAGAGGAGACAATGTTAATGTCTAAGGGAGTCACGTCTCTCAGTGGTTTGAGAGAGAGAACACGACGCAAGTCGAAATTACCTGCAAGAGACAAAACCCCAATATAAATATGATGTAGAACATGAAGAGTAAGAATAACATGAACAAAGTTAAAATAATGACTGAGAAGGGAATAGTTACCTGGTAAGGGAGAAACCACTATTCCATCCTTGACCTGTTACATATAAATAGGGATTTTTCATAAATAGAGGTTGGCAGTCAAAATTTGAATAACAAAGATAACACTCCAGTGAACGAACAATAGGAATTGCGTCCTACGCATGGTCAAAGAAAGAAGCTAACTAACCAGAGTGTCGAGAAGGATAGAGTCCCTCTAGCGCCAAACTAATGCCCTCGTAGCAACCTTCGGTTGAGATTAAGGTGGAGGGTAAGGCTCCGAAGCCATAAGAGCATAAGTTCAGTCTCGCTTCTGAGAATACGTGTAGGGAAACACAAAGGCTAGGAATTTAAACCAAGCCAATCGAATCACTGGAGTGAAGAAAACAAATTTTCTGCAAAAACAATATAGCAACTCGTTATACATATAACAATCTAGACCCGAACGACAGTAAACGATGCTTTTAAATCCAAAATCTCAGTACCGGCTCGTAGTAGTGAGCGTAATTCTAAAACAGAGAAGGGAAGCCCTGTTAAATGGTAAGAACAGAGCGTAAATTTACAAAACTCTGAAATGATCTTACCTAAATTGCAAATTGAAGCACAGGGATAAGTCGAAGACTGAACTGAATCACGCTCAGTGTCCATGGTGTTGAAACTCACTGTCAAGAGACAAACCAAGCAAATAGGAAGGTAAAAGAACCGCCGAGCAAAATAACATGTTGAATTTATATCAATGTTCCCTGAATCGAACAACGAAGCCCTAACGTACCATATGAATCCGAGTCATCCACATGGCGAGATCCTAAGGGTGAAGCCACGAATCGAGGGGTTTAATGGGTTCTGTACACCATCCGTTCAACATTTAATATGACAAGCAATGAAATAAATGTTATAGCGATCTGGCCATGCCATGGAAATTGTCTTGGTAACAAGGTAAGCTGGTGGGATGAATCCAGTACTACGTGGAGAAAACACACATGATCACAAATGGAATGAGACCAATTATAACCTTTACGACGAGACTAAAGATCCTATGAAAGCTTTCGTGGAAGATAGATTGACGTCGCCATTCCAAATTATGTTGAACAAATTTATAAATTTGTATTACGTGGAGGCCAAAATAAATAAACCCAAATTCATATAAATGTTGACAAGACGTCAAAAAAAGAAGAAGGACATGAATGCCAGACTCGCATAAATATCTACGGGGGTAAGTTAAATCCCACTAAGGTTATATGTTCTCAACGAGGGGTAAACATGGATGACCGAATTGATTTCACATAGGTCCATGGGAATATAACAATATGGTACCCATGTGGAACCGAATCGACCCCACTGATACGAATCTATTGAAGGTTCAAAGGTTGATTATATACAACGAAGATGGAACATAGAAGTGGTGGGTGATAAAATAAAACCATTATGTTATGTCTAATGTAATTATATTTGTTACAAATCAAATAAATTCCCATGTGGTGGGATAGAGTTGATATATGAATAGTAATTGAAAAGAAAATTTTGATATGTTCAAACCTACAAAGTAATAACATAGTACCTTATTAGCAATAAACTTGAGAAGATAGAAAAAAAAAAAAAATTGTGGAAGGAAAATGGGAGGTGTGACTAATGGTATCGGAGCCCAAGTTATAAAAAACTGGGCTGTTGTCATTGTGCTCACTGTTGCTGTGTGTTCCCTGTATAAATGAGTATTGTGGAAAAATTTTAAATTTTACTGATCTGTGTTGTGTAATGTACAGTGGTACTAGAATGGCAGAAGGTGAAGAAATTTATGTGGATCTGCGTGATGAGTATAGTACACCAGATCCCAACGCTCCGATGATGGCTATGTTGCATAGGTTGCAACGAGAAATGGCTGAGCTGAGAAGCCAGAATGACAGGTTGTCATTAGCCAGTAAGGAGCAGGAAAAGCTCATCAGAGAGCTAACTTCACGGAACAGCCAAGAAGGCGAAGGTTCCGGAAAGAAGAAGACTGATGATTCTGAGGATGATGATGCTGTTAGGCATCAGTATAAGCAGAAAAAGGAATTACAGGGGGGATTCTGAAAGATCAAACCTCCCTCCTATGATGGGGAGAAGGAGGAAGATGCGGAAGCTTGGTTGCTGAACATGATTAAGTATTTCCAGGTCTATGAATATGAAATCAATCTGAAGGCCAGATTAGCTGTATACCAGCTACAAGGTAAGGCTACCTTGTGGTGGGAGGAGACGAAAATGGTGCATGACATTGATGAAAAGACAGTTACTTGGGAAGATTTCCAGGTTAAGTTCAAAAATCGATATCTAAATGAACGTTACTATGATGATAAAGCCAAGGAATTCCATGAACTTAGACTAGGACAGCTCACTATTGATGAGTTTGTTACTAAGTTTACAAATCTGTTGAGATATGTACCCTACATAATGGAAGAAAAGGAAAAGGTACAAAGGTTTCTGAATTGTTTGCCTGCTGTATAAAAAGAGAAGATCGAATTTGATAACCCAAAAACAATGGATGAAGTTGTTAGAAAAGCTAGATTGTGCTACCAACAGTTCAAAAGCAAAACTGAACATGGGAAAAACTGGGTAAATAAGAGCGAATTCAAAGGGAAGAAGTAGAAACCAGCTTATTTGAAGAATTTTGGCAGAGATCATCAGCGGAAAAAGTTTAATAAACCAAAAGAAAGTCAAACTGCTCAGTCCCAAGTGGCCTCAAAACAAATAGATGGAGACAATAAGAAGGAGGGTACAATGAAAATGAGGGAACCCCTGAAATGCTGGGGATGTGGAGAACCCCATCTTCTGAGGGATTGTCCTCATCGAAACATTCAGATGATTATGAGAGATCGAGAAGCCACCATAGTAAATGACATAGCCAGAAATATACCAACTATCAGTGCAAACTTGGAAAATCGACAAGCAGAACATCAAGCTACCATGGTGGAAATAGAGGGTAAGATTTCTGACCAATCTGTCACAGTTTTGATTGATCCGGGTGCTTCTTTGAGTTACATTAACCAAAAAATAGTAGAAAAATGTAATTTGAAACCTGAAAAATTTCAACAGTCATGGTTGGTTCAGCTGGCCACTGGAACCAAGAGGAAGGTAACACATAAATTGCCCCGAACAGCAATAAAATTAAATGATTTTCACACAGAAGTAAGTTTGAACATTCTGCCCTTAGGTTCATATGACCTGCTGATAGGAATGGACTGGCTAGAAAAGAAGAAAGCCTTAATGAATTGCTAGGATAAGACTCTGCATTGTGTAGATGAGGAAGGGAAACCTTTTATTCTTAAAGGAAAACCAAAACCTATCTCTGTAAGACAAATATCAGCACTGCAATTAAAACGAACAACTAGAAAAGGATACCAATTTTATGCAGTACATGTGGAAGAAACAGAACAAAAACCTGAAGAAAGATTGCTGGATGCTGTGCCAGTAGTAAGAGAGTTTAAGGAAGTCTTTCCAGATGAGATTCCTCATCTTCCCCCCAAAAGAGAGATTGACTTTTCAATCGATCTGGTGCCGGGAGCAGTACCTGTTTCCCGAGCCCCTTATCGAATGAGCCCCCCTGAACTGATGGAACTGAAAATGCAATTGCAAGAACTGTTAGATAAAGGTTATATCAGACCGAGTGTGTCTCCTTGGGGAGCACCAGTGCTGTTCGTGAAAAAGAAATATGGAACTTTTAGGATGTGCATTGATTACCGTCAACTGAATAAGTTGACCATTAAAAACAGATATCCCTTGCCCAGAATTGATGATCTTTTTGATCAAGTGAGAGGAGCTTCGGTATTTTCGAAGATTGAATTAAGGACCGGTTATCACCAGCTCATAATTAAAGAAGAAGACATCAACAAAACAACCTTTCGAACCCGGTATGGTCACTACGAATTTGTAGTCCTACCTTTTGGGTTGACAAATGCCCCTGCCACATTCATGTGCCTGATGAACAGTGTGTTAAATAAATACTTGGATAAATTTTTCCTTGTGTTCATAGATGATATTTTAGTCTACTCAAAAAGTGAGGAGGAACATAAAGAACACTTAAGGATAGTATTGCAAACCCTGAAGGAAAACCAGCTATATGCCAAGTTCAGCAAATGTGAATTTTATAAAGATAAGATCCAATACTTGGGTCATATTATTTCTGAACAAGGCCTTGCTATTGATCCTAAAAAGATAAAGGCTATAAAAGAATGGCCTGTACCAACTGATGTCTCAGTAGTGAGATCATTCATGGGGATCACCAGTTATTATCGCAGATTTTTGGAGAGATTTTCTGCTATAGCACATCCCATAACATCATTACAAAGGAACGGTGTCAAATTTGAATGGACTGAAAAATGCCAAAACAGTCTTGACCAATTAAAGAAAAAACTTACTACAGCCCCTATACTGAAGATTGCAGATCCTGATAAAGAATTTGTGGTATGTACGGATGCCTGTAGAGAGGGGTTGGGAGGAGTTATTTTGCAGGAAAATTCAGTTATTGCCTATGAATCTAGGAAACTGAAAATACATGAACAGAACTATAGTGCCTATGATTTAGAATTAGCAGCTGTTATCCATGCTTTGAAAATGTGGCAACACTATCTCCTTGGAAAGAAATTTACGTTGATGACTGATCATATTAGTCTCAAGTATTTCTTTTCCCAAACTAATTTGAATGTTAGACAAGCCAGATGGCTGTCTTTTTTAAGTGAATTTGATATGGACATAAAACATATAAAGGGGAAAGAAAATAAAGTTGCTGATGCCCTAAGCAGAAATGCTTGTCAAAATATAAACAACATTGGAAGTAGTGCCCAGTTTGACTTAGAGGAATTAGTGAAAAATGCAGTAAACCAATATTTAAGTTATGAAACATTATTGGTGAAACTACTAAAGAAGGAGAAGACTGATTATACTCAAAACAAAAAAAGGCTGATCTGCTACAAAAACGGATTGTATATCCCCAATATAGAGTCCTTGAAAAGAGAGATTTTAGATGAATATCACAAACAACCATATGCAGGACATCCAGGATACCAGAAAATGTTAACAGCTTTGAAAAAGAAGTTGTTTTGGCCAGGAATGAAGAAAGATGTAGCAGAATATTTAACTAGATGCATGGAATGTCAACTAGTCAAAGTTGAGCATCAACATCCTGCTGGTCTTTTAAACCCTTTGCCAATTGCAGAATGGAAATGGGACACCGTTTCCATGGACTTCATAACAGGATTACCCAAAACCAAATACCAACATGATTCAGTGATGGTGGTAGTAGACACTTTAACAAAAGCTGCCCATTTTATACCAGTGAAATCTACTTTTGGGACTGCCCAGGTCGTGAATGTATTCCTGAAAGAAATAGTAAGACTACATGGGGTTCCAAAAGTGATTGTTTCTAACCGAGATGCTAAGTTTACAGCCGCTTTTTGGAAAGGGCTATTTGGAGGTATGGGCACTAAATTGAATTTTAGTACCGCCTATCACCCTCAGACCGATGGGCAGACAGAGAGGACTAATCAAATTTTGGAGGACATGCTGAGAATGTATGTGATGGATAGGCCATCAAAGTGGGAAGATTACTTGCATTTAGCTGAATTTGCCTATAATAACAGCTACCAATCCTCTATTAAGATGAGCTCGTTTGAGGCACTGTATGGAAGAAAATGTCGTACTCCTTTGAGCTGGAGCCAGCTAGAAGATAAACTAATGTTGGGACCAGATGCTTTACAAGAGATGGAAAGAATTGTTAAACATATACAAAGAAACATCAAGACAACACAAGATTTCCAGAAAAACTATGCTGATAAGAAAAGAGTGCACCGAGAGTTTAAAGTGGGGGAGTATGTGCATTTGCGTATTAAACCCAAAAAGAGTACACTCTATGCTGGAAGCTGTGAAAAAATGGCTCCTAGATATTGTGGTCCTTTTGAAGTATTAGAAAGGGTGGGACCAGTGGCTTACAAGCTGGCCTTACCACCCCATGTTAGAGTTCATGATGTGTTTCACGTTTCATTGTTAAAAAGATATGTCCATGATGCTTCTCACATAGTTGATTGGAATGTTGTACAGGTGGAACCAAAAGGGGAGTTTCTGCCATAACTGCTTCAAATATTGGAGCGGGAAGAAATTGAATTAAGAAACAGAACAGTAGCAAGAGTAAAGGTGCAGTGGAAGCACTCCACCGCTGAAGAAGCTACCTGGGAAAGGGAAGTTGAAATGATGGAAAGATATCCATTTTTGTTTGAAAAAATGAACTCTAGTAGTTGAATAACAACACCGAGGACGGTGTTTATTTTCAGAGGGGGAATATGTAACACGCCCAATTTATGTGTTTGAATTTCAAAGCTAGACATTTAACTTTAATCCTAAGGGGAGTGGACCCCAAAGGATAAATATTTTGTGAATGTAATTAAGTATTTAATTGAGTAAATGAATAAAATGATGTTGTGCAGATTGACCAAAATGAGATTTATGAGATCACTTGCTAAATCCATGAGGATGGATAAGGCAAATATTTCCTCACAATCTTTCAAAAATCCTTGAAAGAAATTATTTCTAAATTTGATTTTTGAGGAAAAATATGAATTCCCCAATGATGAGGGAAGTAGTTGGGAAGAGGTAAAAAGCTGGAAAAGCTGGGAAAATGATAAAACAGCTTTAAAGAATCCCAAAAATGGGAGCCTAGGCAAACAGGAAGAAAAGCATCCTGATATTCTGGACGCAGAATTAGAAACAAGCTTTGGGGAACAATAGCTTAAATAAGCTGCTCCTAAACAGATTAGAGATTGATCTGTTCTAAGAGATGATCTCAGCTCGGGGGTGAGTTCTGGGAGACAGAAGGACTCTAAGGTTGGGAGGTTGGTCAATTGCATGAGTGGTATGTCTCTAGATTTATTGATGTGTTTACTTCATATAGTATGAATTGGCTACATATAAAAATTGATTGTATATTAGAATTATAAATGCTACATTTCACAAAATTAATCATAAGGAATTCACCTTTATAATTCTGCATAGTTGTATAAAATAAATCTGTGAAGTAGAATCCAACAGAATCTCTAAACCAGTGTTGGTTTAAATCTGAGGATACATATTTCTCCACAGGAAAATTTGTGATTTAACTTTAATCTGCTTCTGATATATTAGTATAAATTATGAACATGAGTAGGATAAAGCAGTGTGAGAGCCACTGTACCAATTTTGAAGATTTTCATATGTAAACTGTAATTTAAACTATAAAATTAACGAGAAAGAAAAAATGGTATAGACTGACTTCAGGGTCAGCACATTGTTCATAGGTAAAGAGAAGCATATAAGAAGTTAATTCTACATGAGAAAGAAGTAAACATCAATTAGCATGGGGCTGCTCATTAATATTTATTTTATAGAACTATTACTACATTTGAGGATAGAATTAGTAGATGGAAGAAAGTTAAGTAAATAAACAACATGCAGATTTCACAATAGCAGAATATAGTTAACTATATGTATTCTAGTCTATCATACAAACCAAAGGCAGTGGTGTATGGTAGTATATTATAAATGAAATGTCTCCTAGACATAAATATAGAGATAGATATTCTTACACCGCCTATAGATAATTTGACAAATATCCTGTGCAAATAAACAAACGAAAGTACAGAGCAGGGCTGGCAATTATTTTAAAATATTCCCAAAATTATTGAAGAGACCTAGATACTGTTACTAGAAAAACTACAAACCAGTGTGGTATGAGAACTCTATACAATTTCCTTGAACAACTAATCTCCCTGCCACGAAAATGTTTTAGACAGAACAATTACTGGAATACCATAATGAATTGTGGAGTTACCAGAATGCTGGAAACTGACTTTACACTATGGAAAAGAGCAGTATAGTATTCATTAAAATACCACCACATTTATGAATATAGTTTAACAATTGTATGGCCTGAAAGATTTAAGGAAATAAACTACACAGAATGCTGGATATATGTATATAGATATATATAAAATTGAAAATGCCATCATTTAAGTATTAAGTTACAGCCAAGTAAAAAATGAGCAAGGAGAGAGTACTGCTGGAACATAATAATAATAACCGGAATCAAAATGGGTATTATGAAAATCCAGTAATGACAGATATATATATATATATATATATATATATATATATATATAAATCCAACGATTTCAAGCCCACTGTGGTCTGAGAACAGCTTTATAATGTTCCATGAATGGATATAAATGAATATTCAGGGTTGGGATTTAACAATTATAGTTGTCAAAATATTTACAACTTTATCAATACAATTTTTAAACTGTCGGAAAAGAAATTATATAACCAGGAGAGAAACACGGATTTCCTCTAACCGGAGTTCGGTGAATACCGACCTGCAAGTGGCAAGAGGAGACAATGTTAATGTCTAAGGGAGTCACGTCTCTCAGCGGTTTGAGAGAGAGAACACGACGCAAGTCAAAATTACCTGCAAGAGACAAAACCCCAATATAAATACGATGTAGAACATGAAGAGTAAGAATAACATGAACAAAGTTAAAATAATGACTGAGAAGCGAATAGTTACCTGGTAAGGGAGAAACCCCTATTCCATCCTTGACCTATTACATATAAATAGGGATTTTTCATAAATAGAGGTTGGCAGTCAAAAGTTGAATAACAAAGATAACACTCCAGTGAACGAACAATAGGAATTGCGTCCTACGCATGGTCAAAGAAAGAAGCTAACTAACCAGAGTGCCAAGAAGAATAGA
Source organism: Pinus albicaulis (assembly GCA_034641835.2). Taxonomy (NCBI): domain Eukaryota; kingdom Viridiplantae; phylum Streptophyta; class Pinopsida; order Pinales; family Pinaceae; genus Pinus; species Pinus albicaulis. The sequence goes on along the minus strand of CM076579.1, from coordinate 347,670,255 downwards.
GTCCCTCTAGCACCAAAATAATGCCCTCGTAGCAACCTTCGGTTGAGAGTAAGGTGGAGGGTAAGGCTCCGAAGCCATAAGAGCATACGTTCAGTCTCGCTTCTGAGAATACGTGTAGGGAAACACAAAGGCTAGGAATTTAAACCAAGCCAATCGAATCACTGGAGTGAAGAAAACAAATTCTCTGCAAAAACAATATAGCAACTCGTTATACATATAACAATCTAGACCCGAACGACAATAAACGATGCTTTTAAATCCAAAATCTCAGTACCGGCTCGAAGCAGTGAGCGTAATTCTAAACCAGAGAAGGGAAGCCCTGTTAAATGGTAAGAATAGAGCGTAAATTTACAAAACTCTGAAATTATCTTACCTAAATTGCAAATTGAAGCACAGGGATAAGTCTAAGACTGAACCGAATCACGCTTAGTGTCCATGGCGTTGAAACTCACTGTCAAGAGACAAACCAAGAAAATAGGAAGGTAAAAGAACCGCCGAGCAAAATAACATGTTGAATTTATATCCATGTTCCCTGAATCGAACAATGAAGCCCTAACGCACCAGATGAATCTGAGTCATCCACATGGCGAGATCCTAAGGGTGAAGCCACAGATCGAGGGGTTTAATGGGTCATGTACACCATCCGTTCAACATTTAATATGACAAGCAATGAAATAAATGTTATAGCGATCTGGCCACGCCATGGAAATTGCCTTGGTAACAAGGTAAGCTGGTGGGATGAATCCAGTACTACGTGGAGCAAACCCACGTGATCACAAATGGAACGAGACCAATTATAACCTCTACGAAGAGACTAAATATCCTATAAAAGCTTTCGTGGAAGATAGATTGATGTCGCCATTCCCAATTACGTTGAACAAATTTATAAATTTGTATTACGTGGAGGCCAAAATAAATAAACCCAAATTCATATACATGTTGACAAGACGTCAAAAAAAAAAAAGGGGGGACATGAATGCCAGACTCGCATAAATATCGACGGGGGTAAGTTAAATCCCACTAAGGTTATATGTTCTCAACGAGGGGTAAACATGGATGACCGAATTGATTTCACATAGGTCCATGGGAATATAACAATATGGTACCCATGTGGAACCGAATCGACCCCACCGATACGAATCTATTGAAGGTTCAAAGGTTGATTATATACAACGAAGATGGAACATGGAAGTGGCGGGTGATAAAATAAAACCATTATGTTATGTATAATGTAATTATATTTGTTACAAATCAAATAAATTCCCATGTGGTGGGATAGAGTTGACATATGAATAGTAATTGAAAAGAAAATTTTGATCTGTTCAAACCTACAAAGTAATAACATAGTACCTTATTAGCATTAAACTTGAGAAGATAGAAAAAAAAAAAATTGTGGAAGGAAAATGGGAGGTGTGACATATGTATTCCCTCTTTCGGAATGTTAATCTTATAGTCTCAGTTGATGATGAATCAAACAATCTTGTTAACCTATCAAGTGATTCTAAATGTTTCATTCATGTCAAGACCTTGGAAAAACATCACCATGATGTCCATATTTTTAGTAACACAAGCAGTGATGAATATCCAACTAAATCAGATGATGTTTTTCATTCTTCGCAATAATTATATTTGCAAGGTATTGAGTTGAAATATGTTTCTCAAAATTTACAATCGTAATTTGTGAATTGATATGCTCTTTCAATTTAGAATGACCCTAAATATCCTCTCATACATATTTGGATATCAAGTTTGAAGAGGTATGTGGTTAGGTTTTTGAATATTTGCTGAAGACGTAGGTAAATTTGAAGATCATAGTGATATGTATTTATTTTATCATTATGTTGATGAATATTATGAGGATTCAATAAAAATTTAGCTCAACCCAGTTACAATTGATATCTCTCCTTGTAACAACCCCAATTAAAAATCCATGTAGTAAAGATAATACTTGAAAAAATAAGACCAAGGTCATGGGACACGCATTCCAAGCTCAATGTTGGTTAAAAAACATACACGTATTCCAAGATGAATGTTGGTTAAAAAATATAGTGATGGTGATCACTGGTGATTAATTAATGGCTATGGAAATTGGCAACGACAATGGCAAAGGTAAAGTGGCATTAATTGACATTTTATTTATGGAAATAATGGAAAACAAGAGAAAAGGAAGGTTAAAGGGATATGTTACATGTGAGGAGGAAAATGAAGGAAAATAGTGGAAAATCAATAAAATAGATATATCAATGAGAAAAAGGCTTATGAGGATCAGTTCATGGATTTTTGTCATTTTTAGCATCCACTACTCTCTCTATTATCTCTCTCATACCCTTGCACACTTAGAGTTTTCTTGGAGAATTCTTGGAGTATTTTTGGAATACTTTGGATTTGGAGCAAGAGTGAAAAATAAAAGTAGGAAAGCACAAGGGATAAATGGGATCAATAGCTACAATGAGTTTACTTTGCAGGTATCGAGTTTCACGTATGATTTCCTTGCAATTTTTGGCATGCATGGATTAAGCATGTGGTTATTTGGTTATGATCTGTCATTGACATGGAGGATTTCCTGGATTGATAGTGGTTTTTCCTAGCCATGAAATTTCTTGGATATCCATATTTTTTTGGGTTTTCCCCTTTTTTTCTAATTGGCACTGTGTTCCTTATGGTTGTGGGTTGATTTACTAGTTCATGGAAGCCTTGGTTCGACAAACACTTTGGAAGCCCTGTAATAGCTTAGGTTGAGTTAATAGTCCTGGAAGACTTGGCTGGAAAAATGCTCTAGAGCCTCGTGGTAGCTATGGGTTAGGTTACTAGTCCTAGAAGTGAGGCTGGAACAAACACTCTAGATCCCTGGACAAATTTTTTAGAGACCAATATAATGATGGTTAGCGATGTTCTACCATGAGGTGGAATCACTAGTTGGAGGTTGGGGTGCTTTTTCCTTTGGAAGGTTTGGGTTTTCTTTATTTATTCCATGATATCCCACATTGAAGCTTGGAATATGGCACGGTGGTGATTGGCTAAAAGAGAGATTTGGTTCAACCTAATGTATGGTTAGGTGGTACGTGGAAGTCCCTAACTTGGTTGGATTTTTCATGTGTTAATATGTGTTTTTTCTTCTTCTATTTTATGAGTAAGTGTACTTGTTATGATGTGGCTTTAACGATTTTTATATTATTTATATTTCTCCCATTATATGTTGGTTATATGCATGGTTTTATGAAAGGCTTGAGTTGTGGCTCTCATCATGTTTTGATTAGTAAGTGAAATGTTAATGCATGGATGACCTAATAAATTATAATGTAGATATTGAGATATGGCATAAAATTCTTGACTATTCTTAGATAAGTATGATACCCATATGTTTAGATGTGTATTTATGACCTATACATTACATGCTCATGATGTGTTTGAAAAAATAGATGTCATGGTTAGGCCATTCTAGGTAAATTTCCTGATTGAGTTTTGTGTTACAAGCTTTTTCCTTGTTTCATTTTTAGTTTTGGAAAGTTTCATCAGGTTCTAGGTAGTGACTTGGAGTCTAGCCCTGAAAAGGTGGCACGAATTTCCTGGTAGAAGGCACATAACTTTGAAATTGAGACTACAGTTGCACCCTTTCAGGATTATGCATGTGATTAGAGGATTTTAGTCACATGGATTCAGTCTTGTGCAGGTGACTAGGAGTTCAGGTCAGTGAAAAGTAAATTTAGCTCAATTTTTCGCCGCCTAGAAGGGTGGTTTAGCGTTTGGGAGTCCTATAGCACCTGAGGGAAGTCATTAAGGTAATTTTTTGTTGATTCCATTTCCTTAAGCTGATATATGAGTTTGAATCAGATCATAATAACTCTTCGTCACATATTTACCCTAGTGGACTGGTGAACTTTGGCAAGTGTGGGACGAGGGTGCTATAGAGTGGTATCACAGCATAGTTCAACCGTTGGAATCGATGGTTGGAATGTATTTGTCGTGCATGCATGATGGTTGTATATGTGATTTTAATGTATGAATGGTGGTGGTCATTGATACAATTGTGTTTTCATGTATAAGTTGACGATGTTGTGGTTAGATGTGTTTATAATGTGTTTTTTATGCATGTCAGTGTTTGCATGGTTGTTATGCATGTATGGTTATGGCTATGATTATCATGCATGAGGTCATTATTGCAGCTGTGTACCTCCCCTGAACTTCACTAAGGTACGTGTAATTTGTATATATTTGGTTATTTGACATGGGATGTTTGCAGGAAGTAGAGGATCAAAGATGACAACAAATATTGTAGAATATAGTTCACATGAATCTCCCTACCAATCATATGAGAAGCACAATGATAAGTACTCCCCTCACATAGTAGGTACATTAAGAAGTGATACGGAAAAAATTAGTTTCAAGGAAGACATTGACAAGTTCATTCGTTCACAATAGAGACTTTCTAGGGCACAACAAAAACAAATAGAGTTTAATGTATTTATCCTTTAGGCTCCATCACAGTTGCAGAGACGAGGACCACTTAGGATCAGTCATGGAAAGGAGGATGGGACTAATGGAGCATATGGCAATAGGTCTCATGGGGGGCGTAGGTCGAATAAGATGATACTATTTGAGATGGGAAGTCCTTGGATACACCTGATATATGAGGAAGTGGAAATGGGCTTTACTCTAGTTTTGGTTCAATAGGTATCATGGTAATCATCACTATCATCCTTATAGTAGTTAGAGGGGATATTTTCCAGATGAGTTCAAGAAAGAAAAACCACCAACATTTGTTGGATAAATGAAGAAGTCATAGGATGAAGAAGTGTGGTTACTAGGGATGAATAAGTTATTTTAATTGCATGATTACCCATAGAACATGAAGTCAAAAATAGATAGTTTCATTCTTAAGGCTAAATCATACATTTGGTGGGAAGATTTAAAGAATTTCATAGGCGTCTGGGAAGAGAAGTTGACTTTGAGTGAGTTTGAGAGACTTTTTAGGAAGAAGTATCTATCTGAGAGATACTATGATGACAAGGAAAAGGAATTCTAGGGGTTGAATATGGGAACTATAACCGATGAGGAGTACACTATCAGGTTCTTGGAGTGGTTGAGGTATGTTCCTTATCTGAACGAGGATAAAGTGAAGATTAAAAGATTCATCACTTGGTTTTCGATAACATTCAAGGACAAAATCGAGTTTGATGAGTCTAGATCATTGGAGGAAGTCATTAGAAATTTGAATCATTGTTATGAACAATCAAAGCACATGCATGAATCTAAACAGGATTGGAAAGGTAATGATAAGGATAAGGGAAAGTGGATTAAGAAGAGAGGAAAACAACAAGATACAAATTACTAGGCACAACAAGAAAAAAGGACATTGGTGAGGGTCATGTTTTTGATGGACCTTTAAGGTCCGTCACCAATGTCACATATGGTGACAGTCCTTAAAAAAGCGTCACTGTAAGTGTATATAATGATGGTCCTTTAAGGTTCGTCACCAAAGCCATTTTCAATGACACTTTTAGTGAGGGTCATTAAGGGCCCATCACTAATTATCTCTTTGGTGACACTTCTAGTGACAGACTTTTAATGACCCTCACCAATGCTATTTTTGTTACTTTTGGTGACGGTAAAAAAAATTTCGTCACCATTGATCATTCCAATGAGTTTTTGATGACGCTATTTGCATGTGAATATATTTTTTTTCAAAAGGTAACAATTTAAGGCCATTATTGTGGAGTACTTTTTATGATATTTCCAAGGCCATAGTGGTTAGAATTAGTCAATTTTTTAAGAAGTAATTAGTGTGTATCATTTCCCTCAAGTAATCACTAGTCGAATAGAGTTTTCCTATGAGTCAACACATGGTTCATATCTATTAAGTTTATTATCTATCAAATTCCCTTTAGATAAAGTTCCACTACTTTGTGTAGGAAATATATTATTTAATACATAATCAAGCTATGAAAATTCTATTAATGAGAAAGGCCTAACACTCCTCAACAATCCGGGCACATATTAAATTAATGATTTGTCACACACTAACATTTCTTAGCACCTCGCATGTTTTGGAACATCCTTGTACCTAGAAAATCTTGTCATGAAACTGGCACCAAAGCACATTGTGGAATGCGCTAGCACAACATGGAACTCTCCTAGCATGTGTTGGCATGCATGTAGTCACTAGAATGCCCTAGAACACCTTCATTGAATGCATTGACATACATTAGCACTTGCCACACAATGCCACTTGACATGTATTGGGACCTATTATTAGTGTGGCTAGGATGCGCCTTTTGAAAAAGATAAAGTCTTGACTTATTAACCCTCTTATGTGTTCATTTACTTACATTTAGCTTGGTTCTTCCTTTTGTTGCCTCAACACTTCTTGACACATATTGACATACCCTGGCACCCTGCACATCCTTAGCACCTAGCATGTATTGGCATATCTTGGCACTATTTGGAACATATAATTAGCACACCCTGGAACTACCTAGCAAACTTTGGCACTTCTTTACATGCCTTGATATTCCCTAGCATGCCTTACCAATTCTTAGCATACCTTGTCACTCCCTCCTTGGCATGACAACTAGCACTCATTAACACTAGTCCCTGGCACACGTTCCTCATATTCATTAAATTCCATGAATTTTGACCTAGTGCTCCCTTAATGTTTTGTCCTGGTACTCCTTAACACTACTCAATGTGCATTAGCACTCTCTAGCACACCTTAGCACTCTTCAACATGCCATTCCTCTTCATAGCATGCATAACACTCCCTGACAATACATATTGGCGATTGGAACGTGTTGGCGCTTGGAAAGTCTTAGCATGTATGGAAGACGTTGAGATGCCTTGGTATGATTTGGCATGGTTTAATATTAAATTTATTTGAGATCAATTTTTGGAAAGTAGACAAGAAGTAACAAAGGAAGACTTGGCACTTAGAATGCACTAAGACTTTGCACTTGGCACCTAGTGTTGGTGTGCCTAGCATGCCCCTCATAGAAAAGGTAAATTGATAACTCATTAACCCTCTTATGTGTTCATTTCCTTGTAGTTTAACTTGTTTCTCCCTTTTGTTGCATTGACATTCCCTGGCGCGCATTTACACACCCTTGCACATCTTGGCATGCCTTATCACTTGACACATATTATCATGTTTGACATGCCTTCGCACTATCTGGCACATATTAGCATTCCCTAGCATGGCTTGGCACTCAAGTCCTCACAACTAACCTTTACATTTTTTCATGACTTGGGAACCCAATAAAGTCCTTGGCTACTGCAGTTCATGTGAAAACATTGGCATGCTTCAACCGCAACAACCTGAACAATTACACCTACTACAAGTAGATTGTGCCTTGTTCACCTAAGAACTGTCTATAACTCATCTTATGCCACTCATGTCCAAGCTCAACTTGTCCCACTTAACTATTTACCAATACAAGGATCACATGATCTAGCCATGGCCATAAAACAACTAAGCAACGTAGCTTACACAAGCAATGTTTCATATGTATGTTCAGTTTATATAAACAATAGAACATTAACTGAGAGTTTGCAAGAACCATAAGATTCACAAGGCACACAATATATAAGCTAACACAAGCTGAGTGTCCCAAACTTATACACAACAATCTACAATATGAAGTTCTCTAGAATAGTTTAAAACATGAGCATGTACCCAAAGTGTGCCACATCTAATATAAAAAAAATAACTAAAGGCAAAACAATGTTGTACCTAGCACAAAGTGATCTCCCTTTGCCTACAAATTCTATGTCGAGCCCCTTATAACAATCGTAGGTTTTCCTCCTATAAATCCTATTCTAAACTTCTCCTAACACACTTCGTCCTTAGAACACTTGAATTCGCTAACACTCCCTGGCACACACTCTTATTTGTTCCTTTCCATGCATTTTGACCTAGTTATCCCTTGATATGCCACGACACTCCCTAACACTCTAGTTCAACATGCATTGACATTGTCCGACATGTATTAGCATGCCTTTTAAATCCTTTGCATGCCCTGACCCTCCCTATCTATCATGCCCTCACAACTACCCTTACTTAATTTTCAACTTGGGAACCCAACCAAGCCCTTGCTTGATTACAAGATCTTGACCAAGTTATAGTTACTGCAGCTAGACTATGTTGTTGAATTGTGTAGCTTGCGAGATACTCCACAATCCTAGTGAGATGGATTTGTGTGATTTTGGTCATAAAAGGCTATGTGGGAATAGAAGCCAAGGAAAGGGATTTTGGACCCAATACAGGGTTTAAAATATAAAAGAAAATTTAAAAGGAAAATTAATATTTCCTAAGGTCTAAGTGGATAAAACCCGTAAGTTCTAGAGGGTTCCTAAGAGGTCTAGGAAAAACTATTTGAGTCCTTAGGATGAAGGAAATAACATCAAGTGAGAAGGAACTTATTTGATCAAGGGGGTGAAGAGATATGTAGTCCTAAAGAGGCCATAATAATTATCATGTCTAGCATTCATTAAGATGACTCGGTATGCTTTGGCATGGTTTAATATTAAAGTTATTTGAGATCAGTTGTTGGAAAGTAGAAGAGAAGTAACAGAGGATGATTTGGCACTTAGAATGCACTAACACTTGGCACTTAACACTCATTTCGACCTAGTGTTGATGTGCATAGCATGCCCCTCTTGGAAAATGTAAATTGATGACTTATTAACCCTACGATGTGTTCATTTCCTTGTATTTTAACTTGTTTCTCTTTTTTGTTGCCTTGATAGTCCCTGGCATATATTGTCAAACCTTTGTAGATCTTGGCATGCCTTAGAAATTGACACATATTAGCATATTTGGAATGCCTTCAAACTATCTGGAACATGTTAGCATTCCCTAACATGCCTTGGCACTCATGCCCTCACAAATAGCCTTACATTTTTTCACGACTTGGGAACCCAATCAAGTCCTTAGCTACTCCAATTCATGTGACATTGGTCTGCTTCAGCCGTAACAACTTGATCAATTGCACCTACTACAAGTAGATTGTGCCTTCTTCACCTAAGAACTTCCTATACCTCATCTAAGGCCAGTCATGTCCAAGCTTAACTTTTCCCACCTAAGAACTTACCAAGACAAGGATGATCACATCTAACCATGGCCATAAAACAACTAAGCTACATAGATTACATAGGAAATATTTCACATGTATGTCCAGTTCATATAAATAGTAGAGCATTAACTGAGAGTTTGCAAGAACGACAAGATACAAAAGACACACAATTTATAGGTCAGCACAAGCTGATTTCCCCAAAAATTATACACAACAATCTATAATATGGAATTGACTAAAATAGTTTAAAACATGAGCATTTGGCTAAAGTGTGCCACATGTCATATAAAAATAATAGATAAAGGCAAAATAGTGTTGTGCCCAATGCAAAGTTTCCCTTTGTTTAAAATTTCTTTGTTGAGCCCCTTATTGCAATCATAGGCTAGCCTCTTACAAATCCTATTATGAACTTTTTCTAACACACTTCATCCTTGGCACAATTGAATTCATTGACACTCCCTGGAACACACTCTTATTTGTTCATTTCCATGCATTTTGACCTAGTTCTCCCTTGTGATGCCTCGACACTCCTTAACACTCCTCAACATGCATTGACATTGTCCAACATGTGTTAGCACACCTTTTCATTCCTTGGCATGGTCTAACCCTTCCTAGTTATCATGCCCTCACAACTACCCTTACTTAATTTTCAACTTGGGAACTCAACCAAGTCCTTGCTTGACTATAGGAGCTTGACCAAGTTACGATTACTACAACTAGACTATGTTGTCGAATTGTGTAGCTTGGGAGGTACTCCACAAGCCTAGTGAGATGGGTTTGTGTGATTTTGACCACAAAAGGTTTTGTGGGAAAATAACCCAAGCAAAGGGGCTTTGTACCCAAGATGAGGTTTAAAATATAAAATAAAATTAAACAGAAGAATAACATTTAATAAGGTATAAGTAGATAAAGTTCTTAAGTTCTAGAACGTTCTTAAGAGGCCTAGCTAGGAAAATATATTTAAGGAGGCCTTAGTATGAAGGCAAGAACATCAAGTGAGAAGGAGCTCATTTTATCAAGGAGACTAGGAGAGATGTAGTCCTAAAGGAGGTCAAGTTAGAGGGTTGAGTAAGCGTTGCTAAAGGGAGGCCATGATCAGCCACCAAGAGTAAGATAATCATTTGAGGGTTCACAAGAATGTCACATACCTTAATGGGTTCGAGATAGGAAGTAGGATGTCATATTGTAATTGGTTCTCTTAGGGTAGATAAAGCTCAAGACAGGCGACTCATGAGAATTTGGGCATGTAATTTCAGTGGAATTTCTGTGTGAATTCTGCATCAAATTTCAAAATCATAGAGAGGGTTGAGACCCTACCTTGTGGTGGTTACTAGGTTGCAAGGTCTGTGATAAAGACCAACACAAATGGAGGAGGGTATGCACTAGAATTTAGGGCCATAACATAAGTAGTCACAGGTGTAATATTAACTGAGCTAACCGTAGTTTGAGGGTACTCGTAGATATCTAAAGTTCAGTTCAATATTTAGTCAAATAAATGACCATAATATATGGATCCATATGAGCTAGGCCAAGTCTCTTATGGAGGAAAGATTTGTATTTTTTGCTATGGGTGGATATGGTTTGTTCTAAAGTAATTAGAATAGAAGTATAATTCCATATTTAGGGAAGTTTCCTAGCATGTTCACTCCATAAGGTGTGCCATTAAGACTGTGACAAATCTGCATAGAAGAGGGGTTGTGACCCTTAGAGAGAGGTTTATCTCTGCAATATATACCAAAAATTTGGAAGATGGTTTGTAGAAGTATGTGTAGAGATAAAAAAATCCAAAAGAAGGTGGAACCTGAGTAGAATATGGAGCAAAAGAAATGTGCCATATGAGGAATGGATTGACATGAATAGGAGCTGATTTTGTTCGACTGTCCATAGAGTTTTGGACAAATATTTGAAGCAGCCTATAAATAGTTAGTCAATGGACTGTTAATGGATGATTTGTGACACTAGTTCAGTCATCTACAAATTGTTAGAAGGATGATATGATGAGTATTTCGGATTTGTTCATAGATTTGACAACAAAGAAATTGGTACACAAGAATAGTGATTTTGAGAGGACTCAAATCACTATTAGGTGGCATATTTGAAGAGCCCTAGATGAGGGCAGTGTTGTGGGCACTAGATCAGTAAAAAAATTTACTGTGGTTGGGAAAATTGATGGTAGTCCAAGTAAAATTGGAGGGTTAATGTTAGGTGAATATTAAATAAGAGCTCTAAGTCCTGTACTTATGAAGGAAAACAAGACTGGTAGAAGGGTAGGTGTATTGGGCCTAAGGACGTGCAAAATTTGAAGGACTAAAGTAGCATTCAAGTGGGCTAGCCAACTAGCCCTAGTTCACTGTATTGTAGAATATTGTGTCATTAAGAAGAAGGGAAACCTCCATATCCCTAGACTTGTCATCTTGGAGCAACAGTATGGAAAAAGTGGGTAGACCAAAGAGTTGTTCACAATGCAGTTGTGAACAACTAATTGAAAACATTAAGTGTTGCAGACCTTAAATGAAAAAAGAGGTAGATATAGGGAAAAAAACTTTGAGCCAAGTTCTGTAACATAAAGGAGTTGAGTTCATGATATATGTAGATTGAAGATTTTCATAATGGGAGGAAAGAGGACCTGCCAGATGTGTTCAAGACATGTGGATTGAAAGGGCTATGTGTACTGGCCACCATCAAAAATTGGGTCAAGTGTTGTCTTGTTCAAGGTATATTGGTTGTCAAAGGACTAACACCAAGCCCTAGTTGTATTCCTTGTATCAATGTGATTGTAAAGGGCCATGATCCTGGGTACGATAGCTCTAGCCTATTCTATTAAATTTTGTAATTTAATGAAGAACAGTTTGAAAAGGTTAAAAATTTTCATGTGCACTGATTGATTCCTTGATGTGTATATATTTTATTGTGAAAAGTTGATGTGTTGTGGCACTTTAGTGTGTTTGCATCAAAGATTCTAAGACCAAACCCAAATTCTCATGTGTTAGTATGAATCCTTTGTCGAAATGTACGAAAAAATACACCTTAGCTACGCATAACTAATAGCCCTAACATCAAATATGGCTACCAATATCTTCAGATCTGCAGTTAGTTGATCAAGACAAGAGCTACAAAAACCAGATCTATGCATAGAAAGACATTAAGTAGTAAAAAGAAGGGTTTGCTCCATATATCCAATAGACAAGACAAGAAAAATTTTTGAAAGAATTTTTTGTATTAAGGGCACCTGGGAGGAAAACAAGAAGATGTTTCCAATTCTCCTCAATGGGATGGGTTCTTGGAAGTCCTCAGCACTTCAGATCTAGCATTTCTCTCTCCTGTTGGTGTAGAAAAACCAGACAAAGATAGAACTCAAAGGGAGCTCACACAGCAAATAATGGAAAATATGACAATGATAATGGCTCAAAGTCAGACCAAGAGTATAGATCCAGAGTGATCTAATAGGCAACAAAAGGTGAAGAATGGTAGGAAAAACCCTCCTATTTATAACAAAATATTGGGTCATTTTAGATCTTGGTGCATGATTAAAATAATGTTAACCAAATCTAGATCCACCTTTTATGGAATATTTTATTATATTTGTTGGAGGGAAAAGGTATTTGACTTGGGTCAAATCCCTTTATTTGTCAATAATAAATAAATAAATGATTTATTTATCTTTTTAAAGAAGTGGTTGAAGGATAATCAAATAAATAATGATTTATTTAATTATTTGTGGATGATTTGGTCATATTTAACAAGGAATAATATCTAAATAAGATTTAAATAATTATTCCTAGAAAATAATAAGATAAATAAAGGTTTATCTAATTAATTTCTTTGTTTTGGGTTAAACATGACTAGGAATAATAATTAAATTATGAATTAATTATTCCATGAGGAAAATCAAACAAATATAGGTTTTTTCAATATTTCCTTTTGGGGTTTCCTGTTTAGACCATAAACAACCTAATAAATGTGGTTTATTAAGTTATTTTACATAGTGAGAGCAATTTTACTTAGGGTAAAATTGGTCTTACATGGTGTACTTGGGTCCATCTAATGATAGTAAGTTAGATGACCAAAAAATGGTGTAACAGATTGCCCCCTAGCGTGCGAGTGTTAGGAGAAAATCGTATGACCGAAGTACGTTGTGAGAACTCAATCACCAGACATCAAAAGGGAAGTCAGAGAGAGAAATGTAAGGTAGACTAATGTACTGAAGAACTAGAACCTGAGGAGACGAGACTTGCAAGTGCAACAAGTCTCTTTTTATGAGAGGGTACCTATGCTAAAGGCGGCGGGGGAGGCATACCTATGCCCGCCGAGACAAAGTACAAAAGAATAGTGTGTCCGGTAAACAAGGGACCGAACCATAAAGTACAGCCGGCACAAACATGAGCCAGATAAAAATACAATGAGGGATCCCACATACATGCTGTGCCTGGGATAACAGCCAGGACTTATACAATAATATCTGAGTACATGAGATACAAATACAACCCAAATACCCCCTATAAGCGGGGAAGGGCTCACAAAATCTGACTGATACATGTAAATCAAAGAGGCGCTGCAAGCGGCTAAGGCCGACATCATCAAATATATGGAGCTGCATCGAGGGCTGCAATGAAGAGGTCATCCGGGCATGTGGGGGGCTACCTGTAGGGCCACCCCCTCATGAGGGCTGAGACATCTCACACACACCCGGGAATCACCAAGAGCTGCTGCTGCATCACTGAACCATCAAGTATACGGATCTCGATCATGCTAAAAGGAGCTGGAGTGGAGAAACAATCAAGTCAAAGGGAAAAGAGAGATCCCTTTTCCTGATCCGAGGCACCGAACAAGAGTGGAAGCTGGAACCAAGGTACACCGCCCTCTAGACCTGTCTTCTGGAATGAAGGAGCTGATGTCGACAGAAGGAGGTCCGCCATAGGTGAGGCAATGGGAGGTCCTCAACTAAGGCACGAGAGAAAATAATAGAGTGACGGACAGACTAATACCAATGATGATGGTGGAATGGAGGGGACTGAGTAGCGAATGGACGACTTCCCTTGCTAGAGCATAAAGGGCATGAATGACATGGCAGCGACTGACACAATATCATCAGGGATAAGGGATAGTGGGACTGAAGGACATAGTGTGCGACACAAGAGAGAAACCAAGCAATGAGGGGTGGAGGACTATAGCGGGGTATAAAGGGACTCGGGATAGACTCCGTGAATGCGATGATGACTCCACTTGGATGCTCTAAACAAGGGCGACTCGATGGTGCTGCCACACAGTAAAGGTCCAATGGGGGACCATGAAAACATGAGTACAATATGGTGACTCACGACGAAAATCAATAAGAACAAAGGCAAGTAAGGAGGCAAAGTGGTGCCCCAAGTACAAGTGTTGTAAGTGAAGAAATGTGATTTTAAGGAGAGGTGAAGTGACCCATCTTGGACAAAATGTGTCATGGTGAAGTATCAAATCACAAAAAACTAATAGATACCCATTTGAGGGCTCGGTGAGAGCTTTCCAACGGTGCAGACGGTTCGTCAAACAGAGCTACGGTATGGTCGCAGCAGGCGAAAGAAGAAACAAGGGTTCTCTTTTAATAAGGCAGTTTTCCCTCCAAATCCACTCATTTGCTAGTGTTGCTATGGTGAATGTAGAGAGGAGAGAAGGCCCTAATTCTTGTGGCGAGCATAGCGGACAAACCGACCATTGGAATCGAGATCCGTCAGTTGCAGGTAAGAGGCCTAACCTTACTCTTTCATTTTGATGGATTGAAAGTTCAGATTAGGGCCCAGAATCTTAGGAACAGCCCCCATTGCATCTTTTCGGCCAGGTTGCACTTTTTGGGCCAAAATCTGTGACCTGGGACGTAGGTACTGAGCCAAAAGGTGCGACCTGTCCCAGGATTTGGCAAAAAAGTGCGACCTGGAAGATGAGGGGGTTTTAGTGCTGTTTGATGGCTGAGAGTTGGGTTTTTTGTGTTTGTTTATAGTATTCCCTATATGTAGGCTAACAAAGATGATGTTTTTGTGTAGATATGGCAGATATACAGGTGAAATGGGGAGAGAGAGACCTGGGTACATTACGGGCAGAGATCCAGGCAGATCAGGGTGTCCATCGTGTGTTGGCCAGGTTTGGGGTTCTGAGTTTTTTGGAGAACCCTTTGATGAGAGCTGGAGAGCCCTTGTTGGCCCGGATTATCAGTTATTGGGATCTAGAGCATGAGGTCTTTGTAGTGCAGGGGCACAGGATCGAACTGACAGTTCAGGATGTGTATTTCCTGACAGGTCTCCTGCCACTTGGGATGGTGGGAAATACGCAACCAGTGTTACCGCGGGGGCGGAACATCATGGAGTTTGTGGAGTGGCATTGTCGACCAGGTCTCCGAGTCAAAGGGACGCGGATACCGATCGGGGAACTAGAGAGACTGGAGACCCGGGCAGTGGCGCAGCGGTGCTGCGGATCCTGGGCAGCCAGGCGTTCCATCACATCACTGGGGGGCAGATGATGATCGTAGAGAGCGTGTTGAATGGGACCTACTATGGGTGGGCCCAAATGATGTTGGTGTTGTTAAAACGACAGCTGTCGCTGTGCAAGCGGCAAGTGAATCACGATTGCTCGTATGGGACTTTATTTTGTTTCTTCTTTTTTGAGAAGATCCCGACCTTACGACCTCGTATACAGCTCCTAGATGGGGGCCCGAGAGAGCCCAGGATGCGCCGGTGGGGGCGGCTACTGTGCAGAGGAGGAGGAGGGGCGGTCGGACGAGTGTTTCGACCTGATTTTTTTTTCCCATTGGGAGAAGATGCCATTATACATAGACGACTATCCCTATAGTGGGATGAGCTATTGTGGGGATCCGGACCTACCACTTCCGCCTGGTCGAGTATGGGGACGTGATGGTAAGTGATAAATAACTATTCTTTTTTGGGCATGTTACAGTTAGTGAATAGTAGATAGGGTACTGATTCCTGTACGTTTGGTATGCAGATATAGCTCCGGTAAAACCGGCCGGATATATGGGACGACCGGCAGCATCTGGAGTTGCAAGTCCGAGTGGGTCGAGAGCAGCGTGTAATGAGGACGCGACTGCCCTTATGGAGGACATCTGCTGTAGATGCGAGAGGTTGCTGACCGGAGTGTTAGAGCGCGGGTGGCAAGACTTAGATGACCAGTACATAGAGCCATGCATTGGTCTACCCTTGGAATGGCGAGGTTTCATGTGGCACATGGCGATGGCCGGTCAGGGGATACGTGATCTACAGGCTGCAGGAGCAGAGCCATTGGCTTGGGATCCACCAGATAGTGATTAGGTGTGGGGCATGTGGTGCCCCCTAGTGTGTATGTAGGGGCAGGTGGTGCCCCCAGTTTTTGAGTTTTTTGTAACATGCTATGGGCATGTCATATGTATCAGAGTAGATGGACTCTAAACACATGTTTTACGACACATATTATGGATACACATCTTTTTTAATGATTATGAATGTTATTGTCTTGTATGAAATGCATGTGATAAATGCCAATCTAGAACATGGTTTGCAATACTATCCACATAGTGATTCTGGTCTCGAGGTACATGGTTGAACGTTATGGTTTCAAATTCACATATTAAGAGTTTCACTCATAAATATCGTCTAAAAAACACAGGATTACGCACACGATAGACACCGTTTAGTTGCATGACAAGAAGGAGGGAATCTAAACAAACACGTAGATGGAGGATGCGATGAAAGAGGGCATCGACTAAGAGACCACGCACTACATCATATTCGGCCTGATTTTTGGTGGCAGTACCAATGCAGACCCCATTTGAGAGCACAAGGGCATGCAAGGGGGTGAAAATGGCCCAACCTATCGAGGCTAGATTCAGGGAGTAATGACTTGCACCATCGGCGTAACCGATATAGGGTGGGGACGGGAGGTCCTGCAGAATAGTGTTACAAGACAACAAATGGGGGGAGAAGGGACAATGACGACAACATGAGTGTACAGAAGACATCGAGTGGCAACTGCGGGAGGGAGTGCGATGAGCAGGATGGCTATGACTCATATACAAACTAGAGGGTGGTATATGAGGGCTGTAGGAGGTATGGCGGGGACTCGGGCTATGGAGGTCAACAGAGATACGGGTGGATTTATCTCATGTATGGGCAGAAAAGAGGGGGTCAAGGGTGGAAGGTGTTGTACCTTAAGAAAACAATTCCTTGGCTGTGAAAGGAATCCGTGCTTAAGACATTAAAATAAATATGTCACAGAAATATGATCCCATTTTATCCACCTCCGGAGCTCAATCAGTGAATGTTCAAAATCAAATACTGTAAACATCCCACAACGTTATTATCTGTTGATATAGAATGAAATGCTCAGAAGAAGAATGAAAGGAAAAAGCCCAAAACAATATGCTGCTATACAGAATCTATCATCTCAAGCTCTAGAAGAAATAAAGAAAAGAACAGTTAAAATGAGGGAGCGCTTATTAAGGGTTTTAAATCCTGCTGCTTCGATACTTCATTTTATTCAAGGACTGAAAAAACATTATGTAAACTAGAACACGAATCAATAGCAACAAATACTACAAGTTTGTTTTTCATTTATCAATCATTTGAAAAATCCATACAAAGATCACTGTTTGGAGATCTGAAAACTGAACCCCTCTCTCCTCCTCCTATCTCTGTTTTTATATCAGCCTTCTGAAATAACTTCCTAACTGCTATGATCAGTTTTGAAACTGATTCTTGAAAGTGCTTAAATTATTAAAATTTAGAAAAATATATGTTTTAATATTATATATATAATATATAATATAAAACCAAAAAAATAATCGAAAGTATTAAAGGATGAATAGTGCATTTTGGGTCCCACTACTACAGCCATATGCATTTACGACACACTCACCCATTGTTTTGGAAAACCCAAAACTACCTACGGGGGGTGTTGATAGTGGTTTCTGGAAAAGGGCCAAGAGGTGTCGTAATACATCACAGCCGTCGATCTTGGTAAACAATGGTTTCAACTAAACCATCTACGGGGGTGCTGTCTTCCATAAACTTCGTTTACTTCATACCCCCACAAACCGTTGGATCTGAATTGGATGATCCAAATTGTCGATTGGTGCATAAAGAAGAGTTCGAGCCATTGTTGCTACTGATGAGTGTAAAAGGCATGATCTGCATTGCTATACGCAGGTTCACATATCTGAGGGTCATATCAGCCATATTTAGGCCAGGCATTACTTTTTCCCAATTTATCAAGACTTGTATTTAATATTCCTTCTGAAAAATTCGACCTCTCCTTGATAGCGCTAGGCTGTCCACTATTACTCCTGGCATTGCCAAACAAGTCCTTATCATCTTTTGTACTGTTATCTCCATAATCAGAAGAATGGCCAGGAATTTCTCCATCATCCAACTCAGAATCGCTTCTATCAACATTTTCTACCCTTGTAATACTGGAAACTGGCTCTGAGTTGACAAAGCTATGTGAAGTGGCTTTGAGGTCATTTTCTTCATCTGGTTACCTTCTTCCATAACCTTCACAAAATGTTCGATATCATCATAATCATCCTCATGCTCAAGCACTGTAACAACCGCTTGAAAATGCAGCAACAGGCTTTGGATTTATATCATTCTTCAACGCTTTAAACATAAGCCCCTGAAACATATCAATCTTTGCATTACTCAAGATAATTGTAGTATCTTCCTTCATGATATCAGCTTGATTGTTTCTGGCAGTGAATAGAATCGTCCTAGTTTCATCTCCTACCAAGCACTCTGCAATACGCATCTGACGGGTAGGAGCATTAGGTCGGTCTTTTTCAAGAACAGGTTGTGCGCTCAGCACTTTCACAACGAGATTGTGCCCAGATGACCCAGGTGTCAGTTGGTCAATCTTTGTGAAAACAGGCTTCCTGAGATTTGCATTTGTAGAAGCCATTTTTCTTTGAAGTTATACACAATGCAATACACGTCTGAAACGATGGCCGTTAATTCAAATGAAAATTCGTGAAACTTTGACTGGAGCCCGAGCAAGATGTGATTTAATCTGCTCTCCTAACAAGACATTGAGAAGCGAAAATGCTAAAATGATTCCAACCTCATCTAGCATCACATATAGTGGTTCAAGCGCATTTAACATTCCCTCTACATTCCGCTCACCAAAATATAAGCAGCTAGGTTCTATCAATTCGCACCAACAGTGACTGAACCAATTCTCTTACAGCTGTAATGTTCGAGTGAAATCTTACCATTATCTGTGGCAATACTACCAACCTGGTATCAATATTAACATATGAAAACCCATCTTTGCAAAGTAACCTGCATCGGAGCAGTAGCCCCATGGTTGAACTATAAAGTAAGCAGTCAAAGGATATTTAAAGCAGCAACATCAGATACAATAATTAACACTGTCTTCCCAGCTTTAAATGTTTTTTGACCCATAGAAAACACTGCAACTTCCACATGTCCATGAACTGTACACATTTTCACGCATGATAAAACCCTCTAGTTGGAAAAGCAAGCACTCTTTCCAGACCTTAATTTTCTCGACAATAAGTAATTTACGCAGCCCCTGCGCACACTTTATTTCTTATAGAACAGAGCCAATAGTAAAGTTTTCTTTTGTTTGCATCATCCCAAGGTTGGGCTAATCCATCGTTGTTGAAATCATAATTTGATAGATCCGTGCCATCATCATATTCATTCCATGTATCCAAATGTGGCTTATTGAAATTTTCAACCTACTCATACAAGAACTATTCATCGCAGATTTGAAAGATGCACCTTTCCCATCGGCTGCCAATCCTTTTGCCCTGCAGAACATCCTTTGTTTTGTTCTTATGTTTCTTATAAACTGCTGCAGTGTGTTCACCAGAAACAGTGAAATCGTTTCTACAGCATTCAGATCCAATAGCATGTACCAAAGTTTCCATCTGTGACCCATCCAAAAGCACATTTGCATTCTAAGTACAGATAGATGCATTGAATGAATGGACAATATTCAAAATAAAAGTTGTTCTTGCTAAATCAAATATCTCTGCCAACACAGCTTTTCCCCTCTCCTCTAATGGAAACACATCAACATCCATATTAGCAACAGAACCAACAGGTATAAATTTCCCTCGAGGGTCATTTGTCACAGGGAGTGAATATTGAGTAACTAAATCAAAAAGTTTGCTGAGTAAGATTATGCTACAACATCTGGCTCCAATTGGGGACAGTACTTTGGTAGCAAAGTGCTGAGAACTTGTAGATCGGTAGCCTTTATTGGGCATGGAGTCGAGTCAAACTGAATTTTCCCTCATTCCCAAAATCTCTGAAAATTTCAAACTCTTTCTGAAACCTCTCTTCTTCTAAGATCTTTATTTCGAACTGAAAATGATAAACTAGAACTACTGCAACTGGAAATGCTCAACCTCTGAGCTTATTTATGTACAACTCATATTTATATAAGCATGGTTGAACTTAATCAAGTGAATTCAACCTTCCAATGGAACCAATCCAACATCTTCTTGTTAGATTTAATACCTTCATACTACTGAGATTTAAAAATCAAAAGAAGAATGTACCATAAAAATTTTTCATCTACAAAATTTTCTACATACCCTGGCATTGAAGCTTGTTGCTGACTGAAGAAATTTGTCATATATTCAGCAACCGGATCATATAATTCATGGAATAAAGTTTTGGCCACCTTCTTTTTTTGAACAGTTTGCTGAGGCAGACTTCTTTGAACATGGTGGCTTCTTGCATTTTTTGACTTTTCAACTAGGAATTGCGTGTGAGGAACTTCACTACCATTTTCTGTAGACAGGCATTCAGGCTGAAAATAAAAATCCAAGTTTTGCTCTCCATAATGCGGATGCTCTTCATATAACATCAACTCTTGACAAAAATTTTCCTCTTCTTGCAAATAGGTCTGAGGAACTGCACTATTTTCCTCACTACTCACAAGATTATTGCAATGATCTTCCACACTTTCATAGTGTAGTTCAGCTGTTGCAATTAAGTTTTGACTAGAATCGTCAAAATGATTAGATTCTTGTCTTTCACCAATATATGAACCTTTCGACACTTTTTGGAAATTTTTATTCGCCTCTGAACTCACATTATCTTGTAAAGAAATCCCAATGTTCCCTTCACAAGCACTTTTATCTTTGTCATAACTTGGACTTTCTACATTGCAAGAAAAATTTTTACAAGCCCATGCATTATTCTCGATTTCTTGCGCATGGAGAAACATCAACTTCAGAGTGCTAGAATTTCTCTCCTTGAGATAAAAAGCCAAGGCAAAAGAAAGAGCTTTCAAATAATAGACCATAGCTGCTGCTTCTGGAGGTCTAATTTCTTCTGGCATGCTGAAATAATTTTTTTGAAACCTCCTATTAAACTCAGAAATCGATTCATTACTTTGGCTTCGAATAGAATGTAATTCCAAAAGGTGCTCTTCATATGAACTACTCTCGCCCCAATATGTAAGGAATACATCTTGAAGATCTTACTAGGAATTGACTGAACCTGCTTCCAAACATTGGAACCATTGCTGATCATCCTGCTTTACAGAATGGAAAAACATCCTCAAGGCTACGTCTTCATGAATAATTTGGAATTTGTCTAGAAAGTATTCAAATTCCAAGATATGTGACTCAACTGAAATGTCTTTCTCCCTCCCGGAGAAACTTGGCAAGGACTTGAACCCGTTTAAAGGATATTGATAAAGAATAGTGGGCAACTTCAGGGGTTTAAAGATTTCTCTGTTTTTGAATTGAAAAACAGTCAATTTCTTATGAGGAAAAATATTATCATCCAAAGATGATGAATCATCACCTTTATGCCCAGACTGTAACTGATTATCTTCTGGGATTGTAATACTACAATCGTCCCTCCTTTCATGTTTAGGAGATACACCTATGTCAAGATTTATAATACAAGCAGATGCAAAATCATCTTTTTCTAATAATGAATTTACATTTTGGGTTTTGTAGTCTTCTGAGAAAACAAAGCAGGAAACAATCCTTTTAATATAAATGGGAAAATGGATCACTAAACTGACATTAAAAAATAGAACCTCCTTTAAAAAAAAGAAATTCTGATACATGTTTTTTCCATGATACTTTCTCATCTTCTTGCCAGGAAGATTCTTCATCTAATGAAACTTTCATCCGTGGAGTCGCCAGGTGAATAATAAAGAACCAATCTTCAAATCTGAATCTTGTTCACCATCAAAAAGAAAGAATTATGAAACCATCTGCTGCAAGGTATGTGACCTCGCGCTTGGCTTTGTGAAAATGAGAATTTTGTACAAAGTAAACACAGCCAAAAACTTCCTCCTCACTGAACAACCAAAGGAAGTAGAAAGAAAACCCAGGGAAATGAACTTCGCCTCTTCGATCCCTGGCAACGGCGCCGATTAATGTTGTACCTTAAGAAAACAATTCCTTGGCTATGAAAGGAATCCGTGCTTAAGACATTAAAATAAATATCTCACAGAAATATGATCCTAGTTTATCCACCTCCGGAGCTCAATCAGTGAATGTTCAAAATCAAATACTGTAAACATCCCACAACGCTATTATCTGTTGATATAGAATGAAATGTTCAGAAGAAGAATGAAAGGAAAAAGCCCAAAACTATATGCTGCTGTACAGAATCTATCATCTCAAGCTCTAGAAGAAATAAAGAAAAGAACAGTTAAAATGAAGGAGCGCTTATTAAGGGTTTTAAATCCTGCTGCTTTGATACTTCATTTTATTCAAGGACTGAAAAAACATTATGTAAACTAGAACACAAATCAATAGCAACAAATACTAGAATTTTGTTTTTCATTTATCAATCATTTGAAAAATCCATAGAAAGATCACTGTCTGGAGATCTGAAAACCGGACCCCTCTCTCCTCCTCCTATCTCTGTTTTTATATCAGCCTTCTGAAATAACTTCATAACTGCTATGATCAGTTTTGAAACTTATTCTTGAAAGTGCTGAAATTATTAAAATTTACAAAATATATGTTTTAATATTATATATATAATATATAATATAAAACCCAAAAAAGAATCGAAAGTCTTAAAGGATGAATAGTGCATTTTGGGTCCCGCCACTACAGCCATATGCATTTACGACACAATCACCCATTGTTTTGGAAAACCCAAAACTACCTACGGGGGGTGCTGATAGTGGTTTCTGGAAAAGGGCCAAGAGGTGCCGTAATACATCACAGCCGTCGATCTTGGTAAATAATGGTTTCAACTAAACCATCTATGGGGGTGCTGTCTCCCATAAACTTCGTTTACTTCATACCCCCGCAAACCATTGGATCTGAATTGGATGATCCAAATTGTCGATTGGTGCATAAAGAAGAGTTCGAGCCATTGTTGCTACTGATGAGTGTAAAAGGCATGATCTGCATTGCTATACGCAGGTTCACATATCCGAGGGTCATAGCGGCCAGATTTAGGCCAGGCATTACTTTTTCCCAATTTATCAAGACTTTTATTTAATATACCTTCTGAAAAATTCGACCTCTCCTTGATAGCGCTAGGCTGTCCACTATTACTCCTGGCATTGACAAACAAGTCCTTATCATCTTTTGTATTTTTATCTCCATAATCAGAAGAATGGCCAGGAATTTCTCCATCATCCAACTCAGAATCGCTTCTATCAGCATTTTCTACCCTCGTAATACTGGAAACTGGCTCTGAGTTGACAAAGCTATGTGAAGTGGCTTTGAGGTCATTTTCTGCATCTGGTTACCTTCTTCCATAACCTTCACAAAATGTTCGATATCATCATAATCATCCTCAGGCTCAAGCACTGTAACAACCGCTTGAAAATGCAGCAACAGGCTTTGGATTTATATCAGACTTCAACACTTTAAACATAAGCCCCTGAAACATATCAATCTTTGCATCACTCAAGATAATTGTAGTATCTTCCTTCATGATATCAACTTGATCGTTTCTGGTAGTGAATAGAATCGTCCTAGTTTCATCTCCTACGAGGCACTCTGCAATACACATCTGACGGGTAGGAGCATCAAGTCGGTCTTTTTCAAGAACAGGTTGTGCGCTCAGCACTTTCACAACGAGATTGTGCCCAGATGACCCAGGTGTCAGTTGGTCAATCTTTGTGAAAACAGGCTTCCTGAGATTTGCATTTGTAGAAGCCATTTTTCTTTGAAGTTATACACAATGCAATACACGTCTGAAACGATGGCCGTTAATTCAAATGAAAATTCGCGAAACTTTGACTGGAGCCCGAGCAAGATGTGATTTAATCCGCTCTCCTAACAAGACATTGAGAAGCGAAAACGCTAAAATGATTCCAACCTCATCTAGCATCACATATAGTGGTTCAAGCGCATTTAAAATTCCCTCTACATTCCGCTCACCAAAATATAAGCAGCTAGGTTCTATCAATTCGCACCAACAGTGACTGAACCAATTCTCTTACAGCTGTAATGTTCGAGTGAAATCTTTCCATTATCTGTGGCAATACTACCAACCTGGTATCAATATTAACATATGAAAACCCATCTTTGCAAAGCAACCTGCGTCGGAGCAGTAGCCCCATGGTTGAACTATAAAGTAAGCAATCAAAGGATATTTAAAGCAGAAACATCAGATACAAGAATTAACACTGTCTTCCCAGCTTTAAACGTTTTTTGACCCATAGAAAACACTGCAACTTCCCCACGTCCATGAACTGTACACATTTTCACGCATGATAAAACCCTCTAGTTGGAAAAGCAAGCACTCTTTCCAGACCTTAATTTGTTCGACAATAAGTAATTTACGTAGCCCCTGTGGATACTTTATTGCTTATAGAACAGAGCCGATAGGCAAGTTTTCTTTTGTTTGCATCATCCCAAGGTTGAGCTAATCCATCGTTGTTGAAATCATAATTTGATAGATCCGTGCCATCATCATATTCATTCCATGTATCCAAATGTGGCTTATTTAAATTTTCAACCTGCTCATTCAAGAACTATTCATCGCAGATTTGAAAGTTGTGCCTTTCCCATCGGCTGCCAATCCTTTTGCCCTGCAGAACATCCTTTGTTTTGTTCTTATGTTTCTTATAATCTGCTACAGTGTGTTCACCAGAAACAGTGAAATCGTTTCTACAGCATTCAGATCCAATAGCATATACCAAAGTTTCCATCGGTGACCCATCCAAAAGCACATTTGCATTCTAAGTACAGATAGATGCATTGAATGAATGGACAATCTTCAAAATAAAAGCTGTTCTTGCTAAATCAAATATCTCTGCCAACACAGCTTTTCCCCTCTCCTCTGATGGAAACACATCAACATCCATATTAGCAACAGAACCAGCAGGTATAAATTTCCCTCGAGGGTCATTTGTCACAGGGAGTGAATATTGAGTAACTGAATCAAAAATTTTGCTGAGTAAGATTATACTACAACATTTGGCTCCAATTGGGGACAGTACTTTTGTAGCAAAGTGATGAGAACTTGTAGATTAGTAGCCTTTATTGGGCATGGAGTCGAGTCAAACTGAATTTTCCCTCATTCCCAAAATCTCTGAAAATTTCAAACTCTTTCTGAAACCTCTCTTCTTCTAAGATCTTTATTTCGAACTGAAAATGATAAACTAGAACTACTGCAACTGGAAATGCTCAACCTCTGAGCTTATTTATGTACAACTCATATTTATATAAGCATGGTTGAACTTAATCAAGTGAAGTCAACCTTCCAATGGAACCAATCCAGCATCTGCTTGTTAGATTTAATACCTTCATACTACTGAGATTTAAAAATCAAAAGAAGAATGCACCATAAAAAATTTTCATCTACAAAATTTTGTACATACCCTGGCATTGAAGCTTGTTGCTGACTGAAGAAATTTGTCATATATTCAGCAACCGGATCGTAGAATTCATGGAATAAAGTTTTGGCCACCTTCTTTTTTTGAACAGTTTGCTGAGGTAGACTTATTTGAACATGGTGGCTTCTTGCATTGTTTGACTTTTCAACTAGGAATTGCGTGTGAGGAACTTCACTACCATTTTCTGTAGACAGGCATTCAGGCTGAAAATAAAAATCCAAGTTTTGCTCTCCATAATGCGGATGCTCTTTAGATAACATCAACTCTTGACAAAAATTTTCCTCTTCTTGCAAACAAGTCTGAGAAACTGCACTATTTTCCTCACTACTCACAAGATTATTGCAATGATCTTCCACGCTTTCATAGTGTAGTTCAGCTGTTGCAATTAAGTTTTGACTAGAATCGTCAAAATGATTAGATTCTTGTCTTTCACCAATATATGAACCTTTTGACACTTTTTGGAAATTTTTATTCGCCTCTGAACTCACATTATCTTGTAAAGAAATCCAAATGTTCCCTTCACAAGCACTTTTATCTTTGTCATAACTTGGACTTTCTACATTGCAAGAAAATTTTTTACAAGCCCATGCATTATTCTCGATTTCTTGCGCATGGAGAAACATCAACTTCAGAGTGCTAGAATTTCTCTCCTTGAGATAAAAAGCCAAGGCAAAAGAAAGAGCTTTCAAATAATAGACCATAGCTGCTGCTTCTGGAGGTCTAATTTCTTCTGGCATGCTGAAATAAATTTTTTGAAACCTCCTTTTAAACTCAGAAATCGATTCATTACTTTTCCTTCGGATAGAATGTAATTCCAAAAGCTGCTCTTCATATGACCTACTCTCGCCCCAATATGTAAGGAATACATCTTGAAGATCTTTCCAGGAATTGATTGAACTTGCTTCCAAACACTGGAACCATTGCTGAGCATCCTGCTTTATAGAATGGAAAAACATCCTCAAGGCTACGTCTTCATGAATAATTTGGAATTTGTCTAGAGAGTATTCAAATTCCAAGATATGTGATTCAGCTGAAATGTCTTTCTCCCTCCCGGAGAAACTTTGCAAGGACTTGAACCCGTTTAAAGGATATTGATAAAGAATAGTGGGCAACTTCAGGGGTTTAAAGATTTCTCTGTTTTTTAATTGAAAAACAGTCAATTTCTTATGAGGAAAAATATTATCATCCAAAGATGATGAATCATCACCTTTATGCCCAGACTGTAACTGATTATCTTTTGGGATTGTAATACTACAATCGTCCCTCCTTTCGTGTTTAGGAGATACTCCTGTGTCAAGATTTATAATACAAGCAGATGCAAAATCATCTTTTTCTAATAATGAATTTACATTTTGGGTTTTGTAGTCTTCTGAGAAAACAAAGCAGGAAACAATCCTTTTAATATAAATGGGAAAATGGATCACTAAATTGACAGTAAAAAATAGAACCTCCTTTAAAAAAAAGAAATTCTGATACATGTTTTTTCCATGATACTTTCTCATCTTCTTGCCAGGAAGATTCTTCATCTAATGAAACTTTCATCCGTGGAGTCGCCAGGTGAATAATAAAGAACCAATCTTCAAATCTGAATCTTGTTCACCATCAAAAAGAAAGAATTATGAAACCATCTGCTGCAAGGTATGTGACCTCGCACTTGGCTTTGTGAAAATGAGAATTTTGTACAAAGTAAACACAGCCAAAAACTTCCTCCTCACTGAACAACCAAAGGAAGTAGAAAGAAAACCGAGGGAAATGAACTTCGCCTCTTCGATCCCCGGCAACGGCGCCGATTAATGTTGTACCTTAAGAAAACAATTCCTTGGCTGTGAAAGGAATCCGTGCTTAAGACATTAAAATAAATATGTCACAGAAATATGATCCCAGTTTATCCACCTCTGGAGCTCAATCAGTGAATGTTCAAAATCAAATACTGTAAACATCCCACAACGCTATTATCTGCTGATATAGAATGAAATGTTTAGAAGAAGAATGAAAGGAAAAAGCCCAAAACAATATGCTGCTATACAGAATCTATCATCTCAAGCTCTAGAAGAAATAAAGAAAAGAACAGTTAAAATGAAGGAGCGCTTATTAAGGGTTTTAAATCCCGCTGCTTCGATACTTCATTTTATTCAAGGACTGAAAAAACATTATGTAAACTAGAACACGAATCAATAGCAACAAATACTAGAAGTTTGTTTTTCATTTATCAATCATTTGGAAAATCCATAGAAAGATCACTGTCTGGAGATCTGAAAACCGGACCCCTCTCTCCTCCTCCTATCTCTGTTTTTATATCAGCCTTCTGAAATAACTTCCTAACTGCTATGATCAGTTTTGAAACTGATTCTTGAAAGTGCTGAAATTATTAAAATTTACAAAATATATGTTTTAATATTATATATATAATATATAATATAAAACCCAAAAAATAATCGAAAGTCTTAAAGGATGAATAGTGCATTTTGGGTCCCGCCACTACAACCATATGCATTTACGACACAATCACCCATTGTTTTGGAAAACCCAAAACTACCTACGGGGGGTGCTGATAGTGGTTTCTGGAAAAGGGCCAAGAGGTGCCGTAATACATCACAGCCGTCGATCTTGGTAAATAATGGTTTCAACTAAACCATCTACGGGGGTGCTGTCTCCCATAAACTTCGTTTACTTCATACCCCCGCAAACCGTTGGATCTGAATTGGATGATCCAAATTGTCGATTGGTACATAAAGAAGAGTTCAAGCCATTGTTGCTACTGATGAGTGTAAAAGGCATGATCTGCATTGCTATACGCAGGTTCACATATCTGAGGGTCATAGCGGACAGATTTAGGCTAGGCATTACTTTTTCCCAATTTATCAAGACTTGTATTTAATATTCCTTCTGAAAAATTCGACCTCTCCTTGATAGCGCTAGGCTGTCCACTATTACTCCTGGAATTGCCAAACAAGTCCTTATCATCTTTTGTATTGTTATCTCCATAATCAGAAGAATGGCCAGGAATTTCTCCATCATCCAACTCAGAATCGCTTCTATCAGCATTTTCTACCCTCGTAATACTGGAAATTGGCTCTGAGTTGACAAAGCTATGTGAAGTGGCTTTCAGGTCATTTTCTGCATCTGGTTACCTTCTTCCATAACCTTCACAAAATGTTCGATGTCATCATAATCATCCTCATGCTCAAGAACTGTAACAACCGCTTGAAAATGCAGCAACAGGCTTTGGATTTATATCAGACTTCAACGCTTTAAACATAAGCCCCTGAAACATATCAATCTTTGCATTACTCAAGATAATTGTAGTATCTTCCTTCATGATATCAACTTGATCGTTTCTGGCAGTGAATAGAATCGTCCTAGTTTCATCTACTACCAGGCACTCTGCAATACGCATCTGACGGGTAGGAGCATCAGGTCGGTCCTTTTCAAGAACAGGTTGTGCGCTCAGCATTTTCACAACGAGATTGTGCCCAGATGACCCATGTGTTAGTTGGTCAATCTTTGTGAAAACAGGCTTCCTGAGATTTGCATTTGTAGAAGCCATTTTTCTTTGAAGTTATACACAATGCAATACATGTCTGAAACGATGGCCATTAATTCAAATGAAAATTCGCGAAACTTTGACTGGAGCCCGAGCAAGATGTGATTTAATCCGCTCTCCTAACAAGACATTGAGAAGCGAAAACGCTAAAATGATTCCAACCTCATCTAGCATCACATATAGTGGTTCAAGCGCATTTAAAATTCCCTCTACATTCCGCTCACCAAAATACAAGCAGCTAGCTTCTATCAATTCGCACCAACAGTGACTGAACCAATTCTCTTACAGCTGTAATGTTCGAGTGAAATCTTACCATTATCTGTGGAAATACTACCAACCTGGTATCAATATTAACATATGAAAACCCATCTTTGCAAAGCAACCTGCATCGGAGCAGTAGCCCCATGGTTGAACTATAAAGTAAGCAATCAAAGGATATTTAAAGCAGCAACATCAAATACAAGAATTAACACTGTCTTCCCAGCTTTAAACATTTTTTGACCCATAGAAAACACTGCAACTTCCCCACGTCCATGAAATGTACACATTTTCACGCATGATAAAACCCTCTAGTTGGAAAAGCAAGCACTCTTTCCAGACCTTAATTTTCTTGACAATAAGTAATTTACGCAGCCCTTGTGCATACTTTATTGCTTATAGAACAGAGCCGATAGGCAAGTTTTCTTTTGTTTGCATCATCCCAAGGTTGAGCTAATCCATCGTTGTTGAAATCATAATTTGATAGATCCGTGCCATCATCATATTCATTCCATGTATCCATATGTGGCTTATTGAAATTTTCAACCTGCTCATTCAAGAACTATTCATCGCAGATTTGAAAGATGCGCCTTTCCCATCGGATGCCAATCCTTTTGCCCTGCAGAACATCCTTTGTTTTGTTCTTATGTTTCTTATAAACTGCTACAGTGTGTTCACCAGAAACAGTGACATCGTTTCTACAGCATTCAGATCCAATAGCATGTACCAAAGTTTCCATCGGTGACCCATCCAAAAGCACATTTGCATTCTAAGTATAGATAGATGCATTGAATGAATGGACAATATTCAAAATAAAAGTTGTTCTTTCTAAATCAAATATCTCTGCCAACACAGCTTTTCCCCTCTCCTCTGATGGAAACACATCAACATCCATATTAGCAACAGAACCAGCAGGTATAAATTTCCCTCGAGGGTCATTTGTCACAGGGAGTGAATATTGAGTAACTGAATCAAAAAGTTTTCTGAGTAAGATTATGATACAACATCTGGCTCCAATTGGGGACAATAATTTGGTAGCAAAGTGCTGAGAAATTGTAGATCAGTAGCCTTTATTGGGCATGGAGTCGAGTCAAACTGAATTTTCCCTCATTCCCAAAATCTCTGAAAATTTCAAACTCTTTCTGAAACCTCTCTTCTTCTAAGATCTTTATTTCGAACTGAAAATGATAAACTGGAACTACTGCAACTGGAAATGCTCAACCTCTGAGCTTATTTATGTACAACTCATATTTATATAAGCATGGTTGAACTTAATCAAGTGAAGTCAACCTTCCAATGGAACCAATCCAGCATCTGCTTGTTAGATTTAATACCTTCATACTGCTGAGATTTAAAAATCAAAAGAAGAATGTACCATAAAAAAATTTCATCTAAAAAATTTTGTACATACCCTGGCATTGAAGCTTGTTGCTGACTGAAGAAATTTGTCATATATTCAACAACCGGATCGTAGAATTCATGGAATAAAGTTTTTGCCACCTTCTTTTTTTGAACAGTTTGCTGAGGCAGACTTCTTTGAACATGGTGGCTTCTTGCATTGTTTGACTTTTCAACTAGGAATTGCGTGTGAGGAACTTCACTACCATTTTCTGTAGACAGGCATTCAGGCTGAAAATAAAAATCCAAGTTTTGCTCTCCATAATGTGGATGCTCTTCATATAACATCAACTCTTGACAAAAAATTTCCTCTTCTTGCAAACAGGTCTGAGGAACTGCACTATTTTCGTCACTACTCACAAGATTATTGCAATGATCTTCCACACTTTCATAGTGTAGTTCAGCTGTTGCAATTAAGTTTTGACTAGAATCGTCAAAATGATTAGATTCTTGTCTTTCACCAATATAGGAACCTTTTGACACTTTTTGGAAATTTTTATTCGCCTCTGAACTCACATTATCTTGTAAAGAAATCCCAATGTTCACTTCACAAGCACTTTTATCTTTGTCATAACTTGGACTTTCTACATTGCAAGAAAATTTTTTACAAGCCCATGCATTATTCTCGATTTCTTGCGCATGGAGAAACATCAACTTCAGAGTGCTAGAATTTCTCTCCTTGAGATAAAAAGCCAAGGCAAAAGAAAGAGCTTTCAAATAATAGACCATAGCTGCTGCTTCTGGAGGTCTAATTTCTTCTGGCATGCTGAAATAAATTTTTTGAAACCTCCTATTAAACTCAGAAATCGATTCATTACTTTGCCTTCGGATAGAATGTAATTCCAAAAGGTGCTCTTCATATGACCTACTCTTGCCCCAATATTTAAGGAATACATCTTGAAGATCTTGCCAGGAATTGATTGAACCTGCTTCCAAACACTGGAACCATTGCTGAGCATCCTGCTTTACAGAATGGAAAAACATCCTCAAGTCTACGTCTTCATGAATAATTTGGAATTTGTCTAGAAAGTATTCAAATTCCAAGATATGTGATTCAGCTGAAATGTCTTTCTCCCTCCAGGAGAAACTTGGCAAGGAATTGAACCCGTTTAAAGGATATTGATAAAGAATAGTGGGCAACTTCAGGGGTTAAAGATTTCTCTGTTTTTGAATTGAAAAACAATCAATTTCTTATGAGGAAAAATATTATCATCCGAAGATGATGAATCATCACCTTTATGCCCAGACTGTAACTGATTATCTTTTGGGATTGTAATACTACAATCGTCCCTCCTTTCGTGTTTAGGAGATACACCTGTGTCAAGATTTATAATACAAGCAGATGCAAAATCATCTTTTTCTAATAATGAATTTACATTTTGGGCTTTGTAGTCTTCTGAGAAAACAAAGAAGGAAACAATCCTTTTAATATAAATGGGAAACTAGACCACTAAACTGACAGTAACAAATAGAACCTCCTTTAAAAAACCGAAATTCTGATACATGTTTTTTCCATGATACTTTCTCATCTTCTTGCCAGGAAGATTCTTCATCCAATGAAACTTTCATCCGTGGAGTCGCCAGGTGAATAATAAAGAGCCAATCTTCAAATCTGAATCTTGTTCACCATCAAAAAGAAAGAATTATGAAACCATCTGCTGCAAGGTATGTGACCTCGCGCTTGGCTTTGTGAAAATGAGAATTTTGTACAAAGTAAACACAGCCAAAAACTTCCTCCTCACTGAACAACCAAAGGAAGTAGAAATAAAACCCAGGGAAGTGAACTTTGCCTCTTCGATCCCCGGCAATGGCGCCGATTAATGTTGTAACTTAAGAAAACAATTCCTTGGCTGTGAAAGGAATCCGTGCTTAAGACATTAAAATAAATATGTCACAGAAATATGATCCGAGTTTATCCACCTCCGGACCTCAATCAGTGAATGTTCAAAATCAAATACTGTAAACATCCCACAACGCTATTATCTGTTGATATAGAATGAAATGTTCAGAAGAAGAATGAAAGGAAAAAACCCAAAACAATATGCTGCTATACAGAATCTATCATCTCAAGCTCTAGAAGAAATAAAGAAAAGAACAGTTAAAATGAATTAGCACTTATTAAGGGTTTTAAATCCGGCTGCTTCGATACTTCATTTTATTCAAGGACTGAAAAAACATTATGTAAACTAGAACACGAATCAATAGCAACAAATACTAGAAGTTTGTTTTTCATTTATCAATCATTTGAAAAATCCATACAAAGATCACTGTCTGGAGATCTGAAAACCGGACCCCTCTCTCCTCCTCCTATCTCTGTTTTTATATCAGCCTTCTGAAATAACTTCCTAACTGCTATGATCAGTTTTGAAACTGATTCTTGAAAGTGCTGAAATTATTAAAATTTACAAAATATATATTTTAATATAATATATATAATATATAATATAAAACCCAAAAAAGAATCGAAAGTCTTAAAGGATGAATAGTGCATTTTGGGTCCCGCCACTACAGCCATATGCATTTACGACACAATCACCCATTGTTTTGGAAAACCCAAAACTACCTATGGGGGGTGCTGATAGTGGTTTCTGGAAAAGGGCCAAGAGGTGCCGTAATACATCACAGCCGTCGATCTTGGTAAATAATGGTTTCAACTAAACCATCTACGGGGGTGTTGTCTCCCATAAACTTCGTTTACTTCATACCGCCGCAAACCGTTGGATCAGAATTGGATGATCCAAATTGTCGATTGGTGCATAAAGAAGAGTTCGAGCCATTGTTGCTACTGATGAGTGTAAAAGGCACAATCTGCATTGCTATACACAGGTTCACATATCCGAGGGTCATAGCGGCCAGATTTAGGCCAGGCATTACTTTTTCCCAATTTATCAAGACTTGTATTTAATATTCCTTTTGAAAAATTCGACCTCTCCTTGATAGTGCTAGGCTGTCCACTATTACTCCTGGAATTTCCAAATAAGTCCTTATCATCTTTTGTACTGTTATCTCCATAATCAGAAGAATGGCCAGGAATTTCTCCATCATCCAACTCAGAATCGCTTCTATCAGCATTTTCTACCCTCGTAATACTGGAAACTGGCTCTGAGTTGACAAAGCTATGTGAAGTGGCTTTGAGGTCATTTTCTACATCTGGTTACCTTCTTCCATAACCTTCACAAAATGTTCGATATCATCATAATCATCCTCATGCTCAAGCACTATAACAACCACTTGAAAATGCAGCAACAGGCTTTGGATTTATATCAGACTTCAACGCTTTAAACATAAGCCCCTAAAACATATCAATCTTTGCATTACTCAAGATAATTGTAGTATCTTCCTTCATGATATCAACTTGATCGTTTCTGGAAGTGAATAGAATCGTCCCAATTTCATCTCCTACCAGGCACTCTGCAATATGCATCTGACGGGTAGGAGCATCAGGTCGGTCTTTTTCAAGAACAGGTTGTGCGCTCAGCACTTTCACAACGAGATTGTGCCCAGATGACCCAGGTGTCAGTTGGTCAATCTTTGTGAAAATAGGCTTCCTGACATTTGCATTTGTAGAAGCCATTTTTCTTTGAAGTTATACACAATGCAATACATGTCTGAAACGATGGCCGTTAATTCAAATGAAAATTCGTGAAACTTTGACTGGAGCCCGAGCAAGATGTGATTTAATCCACTCTCCTAACAAGACATTGAGAAGCGAAAACACTAAAATGATTCCAACCTCATCTAGCATCACATATAGTGGTTCAAGCGCATTTAACATTCCCTCTACATTCTGCTCACCAAAATATAAGCAACTAGCTTCTATCAATTCACACCAACAGTGACTGAACCAATTCTCTTACAGATGTAATGTTCGAGTGAAATCCTACCATTATCTGTGGCAATACTACCAACCTGGTATCAATATTAACATATGAAAACCCATCTTTGCAAAGCAACCTGCATCGGAGCAGTAGCCCCATGGTTGAACTATAAAGTAAGAAGTCAAAGGATATTTAAAGCAGCAACATTAGATACAAGAATTAACACTGTCTTCCCAGCTTTAAACGTTTTTTGACCCATAGAAAACACTGCAACTTCCCCACGTCCATGAACTGTACACATTTTCACGCATGATAAAACCTTCTAGTTGGAAAAGCAAGCACTCTTTCCAGACCTTAATTTGCTCGACAATAAGTAATTTACGCAGCCCCTGTCCATAATTTATTGCTTATAGAATAGAGCCGATAGGCAAGTTTTCTTTTGTTTGCATCATCCCAAGGTTGAGCTAATCCATCGTTGTTGAAATCATAATTTGATAGATCCGTGCCATCATCATATTCATTCCATGTATCCAAATGTGGCTTATTGAAATTTTCAACCTGCTCATACAAGAA
The DNA here is from genome assembly GCA_034641835.2 of Pinus albicaulis. Classification (NCBI taxonomy): domain Eukaryota; kingdom Viridiplantae; phylum Streptophyta; class Pinopsida; order Pinales; family Pinaceae; genus Pinus; species Pinus albicaulis. The sequence continues at coordinate 347,634,772 of CM076579.1, read as the reverse complement.
CTATTCATCGTAGATTTGAAAGATGTGCCTTTCCCATCGGCTGCCAATCCTTTTGCCCTGCAGAACATCCTTTGTTTTGTTCTTATGTTTCTTATAAAATGCTGCAGTGTGTTCACTAGAAACAGTGAAATCGTTTCTACAACATTCAGATCCAATATCATGTACCAAAGTTTCCATCTGTGACCCATCCAAAAGCACATTTGCATTCTAAGTACAGATATATGCATTGAATGAATGGACAATCTTCAAAATAAAAGTTGTTCTTGCTAAATCAAATATCTCTGCCAACACAGTTTTTCCCCTCTCCTCTGATGGAAACACATCAACATCCATATTAGCAACAGAACCAGCAGGTATAAATTTCCCTCGAGGGTCATTTGTCGGGGAATAGATATTCGATGGCTTGAATCCAAAAAGTTTCTTTGAGTAAGATTATGCTACAACGAAGGGATGTCACATGACGCGGCAACATTATCTAAACCATCCGTAGGGGAGGAAAGGCGTGCATACGGATCGTCATGGGGAATGGCGGAAGAACAGGGAAACAAATGGTTAAAATATGGGGAGCCCAGGGTGATCACTGAAGGGGGGTCAAGTGAAACAACAGGGGAGGATTCAACGGGAATGTGCTCCAAGGGTCTCACAGAGGATGATAGGTAAAGAATGGTCGTAGTAGACTCTGTCATCTGGACATCAGGGGGGGAATTTCGATGGGAGCGGGGGGATCCTCAAGCTGACCCGAAGCATATTGCGCGAGTATGGGAGAAGCAGATTGATTTTTTTCAACCTCATACTCTCGGACTACTTCTAAAGAGGCGCGGTAATGCATCAGGTGAGGAAAATGGTGGGAATAATGGCCATGGATACCGCACAAAGCACAGGGTTTTCTAGTGCAAATAGTTTTTGGGTTCTTGGTTACGGACAAGGACGGAAGGGAAGGGTCGGAGACCGTAGACTCAGGGAACGCGACTTTAACCATGGGTTGAATGTGGGGCAACTTAGGACAAGTATGGGTGGCATGACCGACGACATCACACAAGGCGCAAGGCTTTGCGGGCGGAGGAGGAGCTGGGTCAGTCGGGGTGGCCTTGTCTTTGGATGCCCCCTTGCGAGCTTTGCCTTTTTTTCCTGGAGCGGTAACCACAGGGGTAGGGTCCTGGGTAGGTGCCGGGGGCATGGTAGCAACGGAGGGAGCGAGGGGGACCGGTTGAACCAGTGTCAAAGAAAGATAGGGTTTGGGGTGACCAGGAGGGGTGGCGGCTGGAGGGTCAAGGTACCAGACGGGAATACCCAAGGTCAGGTTAGGAAGAGAGAGGGTGGCCATGACGAGGACCGAATAGACTCCGGGAGGGGGAGCCAGGAAAGGTATCTGACCCGCGGGATAATGACCAGGAGGGACGGCTCTGAGATGATTAAGGCCTGGGGGAACCGATCCAGGGGGATAAAGGGGTTCAGGGATACCATCTCTAGGAGAAGGGCCAGAAGGAGGAGGTCCGGCTGGCGGAGATGAAGGGCTAGGAGCAGGTTGCGGTGGGCGAGGTTGAGTCTAAGGTTGCTGACTAGCCGAAGCGGGTCGCTTAAGGGCAGCCCGAGATGATTGCATCATGCAAACATTCGATAAGCTGGGATCAGAGATATGAGGAGGGGGAATACCAGGAAAAGTTCCAAGTAGGGAGGAATATTTGTAAACGCCGGGGGAGACACTGGTCAAGGAATCAACGGTTTGCTTATTGGCTACAAAAGAGATGGTCGTCTCCGGAGAGGTTTGAGACGGTGGCTCATGGTAAGTCAACTGGTCAATGGTGACTATCTTTCCATTATGAGGAAAATACATCTTGCGAAAAACCGCGGATGGGACAGTAGACATGGCATAGGTGTAGCTTCGCCCCAATAGAATGTTGTAGTCTAGAGGGGCGTCAATGACTTCGACGTCAACGCAAACGGTCTTACCGGCGAGGGTGATAGGACAATTACGGAAAAGGCCAATGGGCTGGGAGGCATGGCCGTCCCACGCTTGAAGGGTGATCGTGGAAGAGGTGTGTCAAAGAGATCAGTTGCTTCCAAACCGAAGTGGACATCACACGGTGGATGCCCCCTCATCGATTATGCAGAAACGTTGGCATTCGGGTGGCGGGATTTGGAAGGCGACGGAAGCGGGGAAGAGGAGGATATTCTGATTGATGGGCGTCGAAAACAATCATTTGGTCATCGGCGGGATCTACGGCGCCCATGGAGGATGGCAGAGCCTTATTTTGGGAAGGGCACGATTGGAGGAGTTCCAATGTGGAAATGGCAGCAGGAGATTGCGCCAAATCATCTACTATGCTATACGAATGAGCAGCTCGACCAGAAGCAGCATTTCGACGTAATGGTCCCTTAGGAATCTTGGTATGAACCTCAACTTTGTGTTGAGGGATATGTAAGGGGCCATTGGATGTCGAAAGAGGCTCTGTAGAACCTGAAGAAGGGGACTCGGGGGCAGACTAAGCGGGAGGCTTGGGGTACTGGCGAGACCGAGTTTGAAGGTGAAGGTCGACGGTAGGGGATGGATCAGAGTTCATCATGAGGATCTGGTAATCGGAGGAACTAGAAGGGGAAGGTTGAGTGGTGACCTGTCCGTCAGGTGGTTGGGTAGCCACGAATCCTTACTGAGGGAAAGGATCAGTAAACACAACTGGTTGAGTAGTGGCCACATTAGGGGGAGCATGAGGGGAGGCATGTTGTCCTCGCAATGTGGTTTGAGACTCCCACATCTGCCGCATCTGTGGTAAGAGGGGACAATCGTGGGTGTAATGACCATAAACACTGCAACACGAACAATGCTTATTTGTGCGAAGAGGCCCGCCCGGCTTGGGCTTAGTGCCCTGTTGCTGGTTAACAGTGTTAGGGTCAATACCTTGAGGATTGGGTCCACGAGTACTAGGGGAAAATTGGTTTGGATCGCCTCTCCGCCTCCTTTGAGAAGAAGGGGGATTAGTCGCGCCCTGCTGTGCAAATACTTGCCCTGAAGGGGGTTGTAGGTGCTGTTGCGGGGTTGGAGGAGGCAAGGGAGAAGGAAGCGCATATGCTGGAGGAGCTGGCGCACCAGGCTGCGGATAAGGGTAATGGTTAGGTTTGGCAACATTGAGGTAAGCAGGAGGTTGGGCAAAAGGATGAGGCATTCCGTATCCTGGATACATGCTACTTGGAGGGGGAAGAGTGCTAGAGGTGCCGGCCCCTCCCTGAGGGAGACCATAGCCCATAGGAGGTTAAGCATACGGATGAGAAAGGGCTCCAATGATACCGTCGGCGGAATGAGATGCCCCCGGGGCATTAGCGCCTCCGGGCCTGGGGAGGTCAGGAAGGACAGTATAAACATAACCAGACTGAGCGTAGATTAGGTCATATTTCAAGGCTATTTGGAGGGCGGCTTCTTCGGTTTGAGGGAAATGGGAGGCGACATCTTTGCCAATGGGAGCTAAGAGAGTGCAAAGGAACCAGTCCATATAAACCCGATCTTCAAAGGGGGGGCTCGACATAAGCTCCGTCTTCTTCGCCATTCCTGGACATGGGTAGAAAGGCGAGTCGAAGAGGTTTGCTTGAAGGAAGTCAAGAGCTCCGTACCAGTATCGTATCGGAGAGGGAGCTAGAAATAAGATAAAAAGGCTTTGGCAATGGTCGCAAAGGTGGTATGGGAAGAGGTGGCTTGGTCAACATACCATTTAGAAGCTTCACCGGTAAGAGTGCGTTGGAACAACCGAAGACGGATGGAATCATCGGTAATGGAATTGGAGGAACACCACATGTGGAAATATCGGACATGGTTGGTTGGATCTTCTCTAGCAATGCCTTCGAACTTAGGGATGTCGGAGGGGAGCTTGGTTGGCATAGCAGGCCAACCAACATCGTGGTAGATAGGGTCATTGATCAACTGATTGAAATCGGGGAGGCTGAGGCCTACGATGTACGGTAGCAAGGGTGCAGCCGAGGTAGTTCCTGTGGCGGTTCCGCTAGTAGTAGTTTCGGCATTAGGGCCAGGAGTACCGCTAGCGTTATGCCCTGGACCAGACATAGTGAAGGTGACAGGGGGAGAACCATAGGTAAAAGGAGAACCCAATGAATCAAAAGAGGAGTCATAATGTGGACTCGGAGGAGGATTGGCTCGACGACGGCGGGACGGAGCAGGTCGATCGACCGAAAAATGAGGGTGAAGGCCAAGAAGTCTCCGAGAGGCGTGCCTTGGGGGCGCAATGGTGACAACACAAACACAGCACGAGGGGAAGAAGAATGACTAACAAAGGCAGGGAGGTGCAGAATCAAGTGATTACAATGTCAAAACAAGGGCAAAAAGGTGCAGTGTCAATTGATTTTAAAGTCTTTGCTTGGCGGTGTAAACCAGGCTCTTCTTCGCTTAGGGTGAGTGTGTGGCATGCGTTAATTTTAATTTTTAAACCCTTTTCGTTTCGAGAGAAAGAGAAAAAGTGTGCTGCGCAACTGAAAATAATGCTGCAAAAACAGTATATAATGCTGAAATAATAGAAAATTAACAGCTACTATTGCATCGATTCAACCCAACTAGGCGGGTCTCTCAAAACTAATCTAAAAGAGGGAAAAAATCTAGTCAAAACACACTAAAAAGAGGCCAATAGATCTAGGGTCGAAATGGACAGGGATCTAAAGGAGAAAGCTGCTGAAAAGAGGTGCAGATCACAGCCAAGAGGCAGTGGCAAGGTGGCTGGAAAAAAGGAGGAAATCAGCAAAAAGCGGAAAGGACAGGGAGGAGGTCCTAAAGGGAGGTCCAAAAAAAACTACAAGAGGTGATTTGAAAGGAAGAAGAGCTGATTTAAAGGAATCTGAGAATGAGGTATCAGATCTAAAAAAGGGAAGGCTGAAACTCTGAAAAAACAGACAGCTGAAACAGCTGAAAACTCTTCCACAAAAAGTGGAGGGTACTGAAGCCCTAGGGGGCTAGGTTCCCACTTAGATGAGCAAAAAATATCAGAAACAGGTCTAAACCAGTGGAGACAGAGGCTGGAAAACCCTGACAAAAGCTTCAGCAAAACCCAAAAAAATTGCAGAAAAACAACAGAAAAAAGCACAGGTCGCAGGTTCTGACCTGTTTTCCTATTCAGGTCGCAGAAAGGAGGCTGAAAAGTGCGACCTGGAGTCCAGGTCGCAGTTTTTGGGCTGAAAAGTGTGACCTCCAACTCCGATTGTCCCGGCGGCAGATTTTCGGAAAAGTTGTCGTCTCAGTTGCGGCTAATGTCTGTCACCTGCGCAATAGGGCCAGAAACACATGGAAGTTAGAAATTTTAATGTTTTAGGGTTTTATAGGTGAAAAACAACATGAAAATAGGAAAAACAAAAAGCTGAAAAGAAACCCTAGGGTCTGAAGTAGCTGGATATGCAGGAATATGAAAAACGACAACGGTCGTAATTGAAAACCCGTGTGGAGTCGCCAATTGTTAGTATGAATCCTTTGTCGAAGTGTATGAAAAAATACCACTTTAGCTACACATAAATAATAGCCCTAACATCAAATATGGCTGCCAATATCTTTAGATCTGCAGTTAGTTGATCAAGACAAGAGCTGCAAAAACCAGATCTATGCATAGAAAGACATTAAGCAGTAAAAAGAAGGGTTTGCTCCATATATCCAATAGACAAGACAAGAACAATTTTTAAAAGAATTTTTTGTATTAAGGGCACCTGGGAGGAAAACAAGAAGATGTTTCCAATTCTCCTCAATGGGATGGGTTCTTGGAAGTCCTCAGCACTTCAGATCTAGCATTTCTCTCTCCTGTTGGTGTAGAAAACCCAGACAAAGATAGAACTCAAAGGGAGCTCACACGGCAAATAATGGAAAATATGACAATGATAATGGCTCAAAGTCAGACCAAGAGTTTAGATCCAGAGTGATCTAATAGGCAACAAAAGGTGAAGAATGGTAGGAAAAGCCCTCCTATTTATAACAAAATATTGGGTCATTCTAGATCTTGGTGCACGATTAAAATAATGTTAACCAAATCTAGATCCACCTTTTATGGAATATTTTATTATATTTGTTGGAGGGAAAAAGTATTTGACTTGGGTCAAATCCCTTTATTTGTCAATAATAAATAAATAAATGATTTATTTATCTTTTTAACGAAGTGGTTGAAGGATAATCAAATAAATAATGATTTATTGAATTATTTGTGGATGATTTGGTCATATTTAACAAGGAATAATATCTAAATAAGATTTAAATAATTATTCCTAGAAAATAATAAGATAAATAAAGGTTTATCTAATTAATTTCTTTGTTTTGGGTTAAACATGATTAGGAATAATAATTAAATTATGGTTTAATTAATTATTCCATGAGAAAAATCAAACAAATATAGGTTTGTTTAATATTTCCTTTTGGGGTTTCCTGTTTAGACCATAAACAACCTAATAAATGTGGTTTATTAAGTTATTTTACATAGTGAGAGCAATTTTACTTAGGGTAAAATTGGTCTTACATGGTGTACTTGGGTCCATCTAATGATAGTAGGTTAGATGACCAAAAAATGGTGTAACATCATGTGTTGTGGAAATTCAACATATGCCTTGTTCACCTAAGAACTACATGTAACTCATCTTAGACTACTCATGTCCAATCTTAATTGATCCCACTTAACAAGATACCAAGATAATGATCATCACATCCAACTGTGGTCATAAAGCGACTTATAAGCAACATAATTGACATCTTGACATGCCATAATACTTGACATGTCTTAAATGCCTTGGAATTATGTGGCATGTGCTAGCATCCCCTACATTCCTTGATGTGATTTTACACCCCCTAACACACCGTAGCACTTCCCTACACACCTTGGTAGTTTAACATACCTTGGCATTTCCTATCATATAACCCTGTCACTCCCTCCTTAACACACCAAAATCATTGACACTCCCTATCACACACTCTTATTTGTTCATTTCCATGCTTTTTGATCTAGTTCTTCCTTTTATTTACTTGATACTCCCTAACACTTCGTAGCACACATTGGCACACCCTAAAACCTGGCACATCTTGTCATGTCGCCCTAGCACTCTAGCATTCCTTGGCACTACTTAACATACCTTGTCATTCTCTCCTTAGAACACCTGAGCTCATTGAAACTACTAGTCACAAACTCTTATTCATTCATTTCCATGCATTTTTACCTAGTGCTCCCTTGTCTTTCCATAGCATTCCTTAACATTCCTTGGCACGTGTTGGTACGCCCTAGCACCTAGGACATCTTGGCATGTTTCCCTAGCCTCTAACATTCCTTAACACTGCTTAGCATACCTCATCACTCCCTCCTTAGCACACTTGGAACTCACTGCCACTTCCAATCACAAACTCTTATTTTTTCATTTCCATGCATTTTGAGGTAGTGCTCCCTTGTGTTTCCCTAGAACTCCTAGTTAACACTTCCTTACATGCGTTGGCACATCTTGGCCGCATGTCACCCTAGCACTCTAGCATTCCTTAACACTTCCAAGAATGCCTTGTCACTCCTCCTTATCACACTTGGAACTCGTTGAAACTCCTTGTCACGCACTCTTATTCATTCATTTCCATGCATTATGACATAGTGCTCCATTGTGCTTCTCTAACACTCCCTAACACTCCTCGACACACATTGGCACAACTTGGAACTTGGCACATCTTGGCATGATTTCCTAGCACTCTATCATGCCTTGGAATTGCCTACCATACCTTTTCACTCTCTCCTTAGCACACCTAGAACTTTCTAACACTCCCTATCACACACTCTTATTCATTCATTTCCATGCAATTGAAACTAGTCTGCCATCATGTTTCCCTGGCACTCCCTAACATGTGTTGGTTCCAAACACTAGCACCTAGCACATATTGGAATGCCTAACATGCCTTGGAAATTTCTAGCATGTGTTAGCACTTCCTGAGATTCCCTGCACACCTTGGAACTCCCTAATTGTCATGCCCTCATAGATAACCTTACTTTTTTTGCGACTTGGGAACCCAACCAAGTCATTGAAAAAATAGTGTTCTGTCTAGCACAAAGTCTCCCTTTGTCTGAGACTGCTTCGTCCATCCCCTTATCGCAATCATAGGCTTGCCTCCTGCAAGTCCTATTATGAAATTCTCCTAATACATTTCATCCATGGGACACCTGGAATTAACTGACACTCCCTGAAAAAAACTCTTATTCATTCGTTTCCATGCACTTTGAACTAGTTCTCCCTTGTGATGCCCTAACACTGCCAAGCACTCCTTGTCATGCATTAACATTGAATGGCGTGTGTTAACGCACCTTTTAATTCATTGGGACGCCCTAACACTCCTTAACTATCATGTCCTCATAACTACCCTTTTTATATATACGTAGGAACCCAACCAAGTCCTGCCTCGACAACAACAACTTGACCAAGTTTCATTTACTACAACTATACTATGCCTTATTCGCCTAAGAATGGATTATAAATAATCTTAGGCTACTCATGGCCAATATTACCAAGTCAAGGCTCACGTCCAAATGTGGCCATTAAAAAACTGAGCAACATAGTTTACATCTTGACATGCCATAACACCTGGAACATCTAACAATCCCTTGCCACTATGTGGCATGTGTTAGCATCCCCTGCATTCCTTGATGTGATTTGGAACTCCCTAACACAGCCTACCATTCCCTGACATGCCCTGGAACTCTAACATGCCTTGGAAATGCCTAGCATATAACCTTTTCATTCCCTTCTTATCACAATTGGAACTCACTGACACTCCCTATCACACACTCTATATTCGTTCATTTCCATGCATTTTGAACTAGTTCTCCCTCATGTTTCCATGGCACTCCCTAACACTCCCTGACACACATTAGCACACCTCGACACTCGACACATCTTGGAATTTTGCACTGGCACTCTAGCATTCCTTGGCACTACCTAACATACATTGTCACTCCCTCATCACACCTATATTTTTCTAACAATCCTTGTCACACACTCTTATTCATTCATTTCCATGCATTTGAAACTATTTCTCACTTGTTTTTTCCTGGCACTCCATAACACTCCCTGACATGGATTGGCACACCCTAGCACTTTTCACATCTTGGCATGTTTCCCTAGCCTCTAGCACACCTTGTCACTCCACCCTTAGCACACCTGGAACTCACTAACACTTCCGGTCACAATCTCTTGATTGTTCATTTTCATGCATTATTTTCACCTAGTGCTCCCTTGTGTGTCCCTAGGACTCCCTAACACTTCCAATCATGTGTTGGCACACCCTGGCACCTGGCACTTCTTGGCCACATGCCACTCTGGCACACTAGCATGACTTAGCACTCCCTAGAATACCATGTCACTCCCTCCTTAACACACTCGGAACTCACTGAAAATCCCTGTCAAAGACTCTTATTCATTTATTTCCATGCATTTTTACATAGTGATCCCTTGTGTTTCCCTAGAACTCGCTAACACTCAACACACATTGGCACTTGGAACATCTTTGTATGCTTCCCTAGCATGTTAGCATGCGTTGGAAATATCTAGCATATCTTGTCACTCAATCCTTAGCAAACCTGGAACTCCATAGCATGCCCTATAACTCCCTGACACATATTCGCTCTTGGCACTTAGTGGCACTCGAGAATTCTTGGCATGTGTTTGGATGCCCTGGAATTCCTTTTCATGGTTTAAGATAAAATTTATTTGAGATCAATTATTCACAATTAAGAGAGAAGTAATATAGGATGATTTGGCACTTAAGACACACTAAAACTTGGCATGTATTGGCACTAGTGTTGGTATTCTTAGCATGACCCTCTTGAAAAGGTAAGGTCTTGAATTATTAACCCTCGTATGTGTTCATTTATTTGCATTTTAACTTGGTGTTCCCTTTTGTCTCTTGACAAGTCTCCTTGACATGCGTTCACATACCCTAACACCTGTCACATCTCGTCATGCCTTAACACATGGCATGTCTTGGCATGCTTGGCATGCATTTGCATGCCTTGGCACTATCTGACACATGTTAGCACACCCTGACACTTATTGAAATTCCATATCATTCTCTAGCATGCCTTGTCACTCCCCCCTTGCCATGTCTGACACTCGCTGACACTCCCCAACACACCCTCTTATTCATTCATTTTCATTTATTTTTCATTCGATGATTTATGTTTGATGGGGTGCATGTCTAGAAAGAGTTCATTTAAGAGTAAAAAAATGATCGCACCATTACTGACATAAGTAATTGTGATATTCTACTTGAATGACAATAGGAAACTACACAAGATATTTTAAGAATGACATTTTTAGGGTTATATTTTATGGTGTGGGGATGGTAAGAAGTGAGTAGTCAATATGTTGTGTGAATGCTTAGAATACCTTCTCACTCCTTCCTTGGCATGACAACTAACACTCATTGCCACTCCCTGTCACACCCTCATATTCATTCACTTCCATGCATTTTGACCTAGTTCTCCCTTGTGTTTTCTTAGTACTCCCTAACACTCCTCAACATGCATTGACACTCTCTACTTAGAACTTTTCAACATTCCCTGCCACTTCATATTATACATAACACTACCTAACACACATTGGCACTTGGCACATGTTAGCGCTTGGAAAGTTTTAACATGTTTTCCATGCATTGAGATGAGTTGGTATGCTTTGGCATGGTTAAATATTAAATTTATTTGAAATCAATTATTGGAAAGTAGACGAGAAGTAATAGAGGAAGATTTGGCATGTAGAATGCACTAACACTTTTCATTTGGCACCTATTCGCACCTAGTGTCGGTGTGCCTAGCATGCCCCTCATAGAAAAGGTAAATTGATGACTTATGAACCCTCTTATGTGTTCATCTCCTTGTAGTTTAACTTGTTTCTCCATTTTGTTTCCATGACCATCCCTCACACGCATTGTCACACCCTTGCACATCTTGGCATGCCTTAACACTTGGAACATCTTAGCATGTTTGACATGACTTCGCACTATCTTTCACATATTATCATTCCCAAGCATGCCTTGGCACTCATGCCCTCACAATTAGCCTTAGTTGGGAACCTTACATTCCCTGGAACACCTTGGCACTCCTTAGTTGTCATACTGTCATAGATAGCCTTACTTTTTTTGCAACTTGGGAACCCAACCAAGTCATTAGAAAAACAATGTTGTACCCAACCCAAAGTATCCCTTTCTTTGAAATTAATTTTTCCACACCTTATCACAACCATAGGCTTCCCTCTCGCAAGTCTTCCTTTGAACTTCTCCTGAAACACTTCATCCTTGGGACACCTAGAATTCACTGACACTCCTTGGAACACACTCAGTATTCATTCATTACGAAGCATTTTGATCTAATTCTCCATTGTGTTCTCCTAGAACTCCATAACACCCCTCAACATGCATTGACATTGTCTGCCATGTGTTAGCATACCTTTTCATTCCTTGGCACTCCTTAGCTATCATGCCCTCACAACCACCCTTACGTTTTTTTAAACTTGGGAACCCAAACAAGTCCTTCCTTGACTATAATATCTTGACCAAGTTACAATTATTAAAACTACACTATGCCTTGTTCACCTAAGAGTTTCCTATAACTCATCTTAGACTACTCATTTCCAATCTCAACCCATTCCACTTAACAAGTTACCAAGTCAAGGCTCAGATCCAACCGTGGCCATAAAACAAATAAGAAACATAGTTTAAATCTTTCTCTTTGTGTTTGGTTAGTGTTTAGTGATAGAAGCTTGGGTTTGTTTCTATCATTAGCATGGCTGGAATATATGGGATGTCTTGACTCAGTTATTTCTATTCCGGTGACTTTTCCTAGGTGTTGGGGAGGGTGGTTTTGCGTGGGTTCTTTTGATTATCTACTATGATAGTTTATGGAGTATTATTTCTTGCAAAATTTTGGATTATTTCTTGTGTCAAATTAGTATCGGAGGGATTTCTTTTGTTATCCCAATTGGAAATATATTTTTCTTTTCATAGGGCGAGGATCGTAACAGTCCAATGGCAGGGGGCTATGCAACCTCCAAAGTGTTGGAATTGTGCGAGTTGGTTGTGAGGGTGTGGATTAGCTATCTTCGGATCTTGGTAGAGTTGGTGTTGCTTGCTTAGCATAGGGATGAGCCCTCAATGGGGTCATGCTTGGCGTGGTTGTGGTTGCAAAGGCATAGATGGGGAGAGAGCCAATGTGAGGGATGGTAGAGGTGATGAAGAGGGTGAGGTTTCCCACAAACGAGACCTATCAACTGGCGTGATGGAGCAAGTGCCTTCTCTTACATCAATTGCAGAGCAATAGCAAGATAGGTGGCTATTTTGGGCATTCTTCGAGAGTAGAGGTATGGTGACTGCATTGAAATCCTTGCATATATGAATGATATTCAGTTCACCCAACGGGAAATTTTCGAATATCTCGCCTCAGTTCGTTGGAGCTAGCAGAGAACTAACAAGCGGTTGGATGAAACCCCTTGTGTGGCCAAGGTCAAGTGCGATCGCTCGGTGAGTTTGACGGATTAGAAGCCCCTAGGTCGCAGCTACTCAAGCCAGAGGTCAAGGCTGTTGGAGGATCAAAGACAACTTGAGAGACAAAAACAAAATAATGAGATTTGAAATTTTATTCCCCGCAAAATGTTTCAGATAAAACTTTAAGTAAAAATAACAAACAAAAAATAAAAAGTAGAACATAGAATTTTAAAATTAAAAACTATAAAAAAAAACATTAAAAAAAAGTTTCAATTAAATTAAAAGAATAAAAAAATAAAAAACATAAAAAATAAAATATTTAAAAGAATTAAAATAATAACATTAAAATAGAAAATATAAAAAAAAATAAAAGGACAAACATTAAAAATATTTTTTAAAAAAAATAAAAAAGCGTTATAGAACAATTAAAAAAAACTATAAAAAACAATTAAAAAATCTTCAATATGGGTGAGTTTCGGAAATGATCTAACGACATGAAGTATTACTTCTTCCACACACGACAATTATAATGTGGTTGGGGGATAGCGAATGGGTGTTGGAAAGAGGCAGCATGACGAGCCTTCTCAAAGCGATGCTAGGTATATTTTTCAAAGTAGTGGGAATGATGGCAAAGTTGGTGAGTGTGGAAATGAGTATAGGGATCTCAGGGGTAATTCAATTTTTTGTGGACAGTCTCCTCGAAACCATTACCTAGTTCTTTTAGGGAGGGGAGACTCAGCCAATTGAGACAATGGACAGTGAAGGCTGCAAAGTGACATGAGTCAACTACGTGCCCGTTATTTGAGACACACAAGTGTGTTGCTAGTCAAATTTTAAAGGTTCTATAATCGGGTCAGAATTTAGGTAAGCATTTTTTTCATTACCTCTTTCTGTTTGGGTTTGGTCAATGTTTAGTGATCGAAGCTTGGTTTTTGTTCTATCATTAGCTTGGATGGAATCTATGGGATGTCTTGAGTCTATTATTTCTATTCTGATGACTTGTCTTGGGTGTTGGGGAGGGTGGTTCCACGTGGGTCCTTTTGATTCTGTACTATGAGAGTTTATGGAGTATTGTTTTTTGAAATTTTTTGGATTATTTATTGTGAAAAATTAGTATCGTAGGGGGGACCTATGTTATCCCAATTGGAAATATCTTTTTCTTTTGTCATAGGGCAAGGATCATAACAGTCCCAACCATTACGGATGGTGGGGGGCTACGCAACCTCCAAAGTGCTGGAATTGTGCTAGTTTGTTGGGAGGGTGTGGATTAGCTATGTTGGGCTCTTGTTAGAGTTAGTGTTGCATGTTTAGTGTAGGGATGAACCCGCAATGGGCTCATGCTTGGCGTGGTAGTGGCCGCAAAGGTATAGATGGGGAGAGATCTAATGAGGGGGAGGGTAGAGTTGATTAAGAGGGTGAGGTTTCCCACAACCGATACTTGTCAACTGGCATGATGGAGCAGGCACCTTCCCTTACATCGATTGCAGAGAAATTGCTGCACATGGTGGCTATTTGGGAATTCTTCGAGAGCAGAGGTATGATGAATGTAATGAAATACTTGCATATATTAATGATATTCAGTTCAACCAAGGGGAATTGTTGGAGCATCTCGGCTCAGTTCGCCAGAGCTGGCAGAGAACTAACAAGCAGTTGGATGAAATATAAGCTTGTATGGCGCATGCTAAATTCCATGTGCATGAAGGATTTGGTCGCCAATTCGTCCATGGTGCAACTTACAAACTACATCCTCCTTTGTAAATGCCGCCAACTAGTTGTTTCTTGGTGCTTTTAGTTTTTTGGAAAGTAAGGCATTTTTGTCTATGTAGATACTTTGAAACAAGGAAATATCTTCTTTGTTTTTGTATTGCTCTCCTAGCTAAAACTCTAGTCGGTGTGAATCGGGGAGAGCATGAACGAATCAGACTATATAATGTACTTATTTTATAACTTAATAGAAATTTTTCGATAAAAAAACAAGGTTAGTGTGTATTTCTCAAAAATTTAAATCCTAAATAGTATAACCCTTTTTTTTAAGCATAATAAAATTACAAGCATATTTCCCACGAGTCGTAGAATATACGATGACAATGTCTTATTTTAAGAAACTCCATGGTGAAGAGGTAAGTAGTTTGAAATTCTATCAACAAAAAACCATTCATGCTAAGGGTTGGTGTTTCCCAAGCTCAGTGTGATCCCCAAGATATTTTGATAGCTTAAATTCCCCTAGGTCACATCTACTCAAGGCATAGATCATGCATCCCACTCATCGTAGAACTCACATCACCTAACAGACAAAGGAAAAAAAATTACAAACATATTAAAGTAATATGTTATGCAAAAAATTTTAAAAATAGAATCTTTAATTTTATTTCTCTAAAAGAAAATAACATGGAAATATCAAGAACACTAAAGGAAACAAAAAAAATAAAATAATTATTGGTAGGATGAAATTTAGTCATATTGTAAGACTAATAATGTTAAATATTTTTTGAATTATAATATTGATTTGAACAATTATAATTGTATAAATATATTTTAATTTTAGATTTATTACATAATTATAGAATCAAATTTATACTAACTTTTAATAATATAATTTATATTATACACAAATATTACATGTTTAAATATTATGATTTACATTTAAAGTTAAAGTTTTGAAATATCATATCAAAGTTTTGAATTATTATTATTGTTATTATATTTTTAATGCAAAATGATTATTATGAATATTTTTAGAATAAATTGTTTATAATATAACAACTTCAATTTATCCTATTTATTTATTATTTTGATTACTTTTTACTTTTAATTATTATTTTATAATCTACGTAACATCTTATTTATTTATTTTTAGTACAAATATCTTTCATACTAGAATTTAAATCACCTCTCTAGATGAGATATTTTTAGCAAACTAGATGATATTATTTTTTATATTTAAAAAATTTAAAATAAAATTTAAATTTTTATTTATTATAATATTAATTAATATGATGAATTTGTTTTTTATTCTACTTTATAAATTTTAGGATTTATTTTTCATAGCCATGTATGCTTGGCTCTACAAGAGGGAGATCTACCCCTTCCTTTAGCCAAATTATTTTGAAAGTTCATAATGAGTCTATATCTATAAGCATTCCCCATGATTCTCTTTGTATATGTAACAGATCTCTTACATGAATTCACATGGTAAATAATTATTACGTTACTATCTTTTAACTGTTTTATAAATATTTGGTTTAATGTAGAACCAATTCTTGATAACGACCTAGGTAGTCTCTATTTACTTAGGGAAAGGTGTAGTTGGGGGCGGGGGGAAAACCGACTCGGCTCCTCTAGTTCTTGGAAGGAGATTCCTCCATCGATATACCAAAAAGATTTTTATGGAGCCCTTGGTTGGTTCGAGTGCGTAGGTTTGAGTGAGACTTAGCCCTGTTTCTAATCCGTCGTTGGTCAAAAATCTGTTAGTGTTTCAACCGAGACCAGAAATGATTGTTTCCTGAAACATGTCTTTGGCTCGTGTGGTTCGTGTGAATATCGTACAGCTTGCATGTGAACTGCTTTCTCTGTGTCGAGAATCAAATAACGACATGAGGAGATGGAACTTTATGAGATAAGTGATGTTTTCTTATTTTTTGGTGATCATTTTCTTCAAAATAATTTCCATGTTTACTTGTTGATGTGCACAACTAGATTTTACTTAATCTACTATGATATATATGATTGTAGAGAGGTTTTTTGTACTTGGTGCACAAGCCATATTTTACTTAACATCTACTATGTTATATTTCTTAAAAAAGAATATATGGAAACCTTGCACAAGAAGACAAAGAAATCATGAAAACACTAGATATTGGACAGATTTCTTGGAAAGTACATGTATTCTAATAGTTTTTCTTTTGAGAAACAAGAACATGTATTTGCACGAATGAAAACAATAGTTAAAAGTCAGAGTTCTCAACAATAGTTAAAAGTCAGAGTTTTTGGAAAAGAAGTGACAATAAATCCAATATTATTTTCTTGAAAATGAATGTAGATTAAAGACAGTAACTCTTGAAATATTTTCATGTGCGATGAAGAAGAAAAGAGAAGTTTTCTCATATTAATATTCTTGGAAGAGTTTTTATGAATCTGTATGCATACATTAACCATGTTTTGAATATGTATATAGTTTATTATGGTGTTGTTAAATATTTATTGTTTAACAAATCCATGAATAGATTACCATGGTGTTTTTAAATATTAGTTATGTAACAAATCCATGGATAGTTTACCATGGTGTTCGTAAAGTTTAGTTATTGAATAAATCCATGGATAGAGGAACTATTCAATTATATTTCTTACAAGAATAAATTGTGTGATTACTTTTATGGTATCATGACTATGATGTTAATTTCTTTTGGAATAAGATCATGCATAGGCATGCAATATTTGTATTAGATTTCATTAGAAAGAATAGACATTTGTTTTGGTTAATTGATATACATGTATAGGTAATGTTGGGATAACATTTGGAGAAATAAGACATGTTTTATGTTATATTTCCTGGAAATATGTGTTTGCATGTTCTCTGGTATTAAGTACTTCTTTGGAAATACTGGTGAAGGAAGCTATGTGCTTCGTTGTGTAAGCACTCCTTTGGGGAGACTCTTTTGGAATATATATGAATTTGCATGGGAGAAACATTTGATATGTTAGCTTGCATTCCATGCTCTAAAAGTAATAGCCTAAGGGTTAGCTATTTTGATTAAAATCTATGTAAATCGCATGCACAAATATCGTAACTGATGTATCAGTTTCTTTTAAAGAAATGTTGGGGAGTTGTAGCTATTTTCTTATAGGAATGTGTGCTTATGCGAGGGAAACATTAGTTAATGTGATTACTTATAACTAGCACATATGTAGTATGTGTTGTTAAAGAGAGAATGTCAAGGTATTTTACTTTCATGTCATGAATATACAAGAGTAGATGGAGAAGCCTCTCTAGCATAGATATATGAAATAGTTGATTAATAATTTATGAATATTGACATCAATGTATTTTGAAGGCATCATTAGCAGGGAATGATGGTGATACATATGAAGGAAATAGTATGCTTAACCTGGTGGCAGGTACATGATTATGGTTCATGCAGATGAGTGTGAACTACCGGATGATCCAATGTATGATGGACCATTGTAGGTACAACCATGCCATCAAGATATGAAGATATGAAGACCAGAGGGTAAACGCTATCTTATTTATATGTAATGGCTTTAAGCTAGATATTTTTATATTTACTTGTAAGATTTATAAACGATGGTTAAGTGATTGTCTCCCTTTAAAGCCATTGAGTGAGGGTTGATCACCCTCACGAGCATTTAATAATAAAATTAAACGCTTGCTGGTTTTCACCCTACGGGGTTTCTAGGGAATATTGGTGTTCAATGATGTGATTGATTATTGTGTCAAGTTGATGATGTTGATTCCTTTCTTGTTATGATGTTCATAAAGGCAAGTATGTGATGACTATATGAGTAATGAAATGAATGGAAGGTTACATCATACAATATTATGTTAATGTGTTGTAATAGAGGTTGTTAATGGTTAAGGAGCTTACTATTCTTATTCTAAAGTTACATTATGAACTGGTAAACATTCTATGTAATGATGAGTAAGGAATATTTAGTAGTGAATGGATAGTTACCCATGAGTAACTTGTATAAAAAAAAAAAAATATCAACTACTTACATTTCCATGTGAAGTTATCGGTATATGTTGGAAAGACAATTACCTACTTCTCTGAGGATAAAGTTGAATCCTAGAGGAGGAGTAGGGGTTCTGTACAAAATTTTAAAGGGGAGTATTTTCTAGAGCTGGTTGTGATCAGTTGAAAATAACTCACAGCAACCCTTGTGAAAACAAATTTTCTGAGTTTGAATGGATTGGCCATCCAAAGGTCATAGCAAAAAGAGAATTTATTCTACTGTTAACTCGGGGCACCGTCCAGATTCTAGAGCTAGGGGGAAAGTGGAGGAAGTAATAGCCTCCCTTGATGGTTGGGAGGACCACAGCTTAAAATACTAAATTTCCAGATAAGTATAAAGACTTTTTAGTGTGGAAATATTGACTTTCTGGATGTGAAAAATGACTCGATTTGGTTGCGGAAACCAACTCCTATGGGTTAGGAGGAGCATTTTTTTTACCATTGTGGTTCTCATAGTGGAAAAAGTTAAGTAAAAAGTTATGTGTTGTATTAAAATGAAGTTTTATAAGATTGTGTAAATATCCTATGTAGATATTAAGAGAAAAGGAGCTTAGCACTCATGAATTACTGAATGTATAAGTTCATTTATTTTATTACTAATTTTTTTGAATGTCTTAGCAGATGCTAGGATATGCCCATGGTGCATTGATTGACCATTGGTACGATTAGAGAGCTAGGTGCTCTCTGAGTAGTTTTTGAAGTACTGTATGGATGTCTTTAGTAGGAGCTAATACAGTGTGCACGTGATGCATTGATGAGAGGGTTGGTTCTCTCGGAGTACTTGTGGAAGTACTTTGATTAAAACATCTCTTAATATTGCAAGAATGTTTGATAGTTGCAAGTATTTTCATTTCATTGAAAATATGTGACTAATGTGATTGAATGGTTAGTCATACATTACAGGCCCTTTCCAGGAAGTGTTGATGGGTGTTCAACCATTCTATGAGAGCTTGCGTAAAAGTCATCATTTCTTCCAATAGTAATTGGTAGATAATGGTAAGTTCGTGTAGAGATTTTTCTATACTTTTATGAATTGAATAAGGAATAAGCAGTTAGAAATGGAAATGAAATATTCTTTGCACTATACATGCTTATGACTACGGATAAAAACATTTCTCAATTAATGGTATTTAAGGAAACGAAAGTGTTTCATTGTGAAGGGGAATGACCCCCTTTGGGTTGTTTATATCATTATATCATTAGTATAAGTTTAAGTTTCAGTGAGAGAAGCACACCGAGGATGGTGTTCTCTTCAAGGGGGGGAGTATGTAACAGACCTCTTACGTGAATTCACATGGTAAATAGTTATTATGTTACTATCTTTTAATTGTTTTATAAAGATTCGGTTTAATGTAGAACCAATTCTTGATAACGACCTGGTTAGTCTTTATTTACTTAGGGAAAGGCGTAGTTGGGGATGGGGGGAAAACTGACTCGACTCCTCTAGTTCTTGGAAGGAGATTCCTCCATCGATATACCAAAAATATTTTTACGGAGCCCTTGGTTGGTTCGAGTGCATAGGTTTGAGTGAGACTTAGCCATGTTTCTAATCTGTGGTTGGTCGAAAATCTGTTAGTGTTTCAACCAAGACCAGAAATGATTGTTGCCTAAAACATGGCTTTGGCTCGTGTGGTTCATGTGAATATCATACAACTTGCATGTGAACTGCTTTCCTTGTGTCGAGAATCAAATAACGACATGAGGAGATGGAACTTTATGAGATAAGTAATGTTTTCTTATTTTATGGTGATCATTTTCTTCAAAATAATTTCCATGTTTACTTGTTGATGTGCACAACTAGATTTTACTTAATCTACTATGATATATATGATTGTAGAGAGGTTTTTTGTACCTAGTGCACAAGCCAAATTTTACTTAACATCTACTATGTTATATTTCTTGAAAAATAATATATGGAAACCTTGCACAAGAAGACAACGAAATCATGAAAACACTAGATATTGGATAGATTTATTGGAAATTACATGCTTTCTAATAGTTTTTATTTTGAGAAACAAGAACATGTATTTGAAAGAATGAAAATAATAGTTAAAAGTCAGAGTTCTCGACAATAGTTAAAAGTCAGAGTTCTTGGAAAAGAAGTGATAATAAATCCAATATTATTTTCTTGAAAATGAATGTAGATTAAAGAGAGTAACTCTTGAAATATTTTCATGTGCGATGAAGAAGAAAAGAGAAGTTTTCTCATATCAATATTCTTGGAAGAGTTTTTATGAATCTGTATACATACATTAACCATGTTGTGAATATGTATATATAGTTTATTATGGTGTTGTTAAATATTTATTATTTAACAAATCCGTGATTAGATTACCATGGTGTTTTTAAATATTAGTTATGTAATAAATCCATGGATAGTTTACCATGGTGTTCGTAAAGTTTAGTTATTGAATAAACCCATGGATAAAGGAACTATTCAATTATATTTCTTAGAAGAATAAACTATGTGATTACTTTTATGATATCATGACTATGATGTTAATTTCTTTTGGAATAATATCATGCATACGCATGCAATATTTGTATTAGATTTCATTGGAAAGAATATACATTTGTTTTGGTTAATTGATATACATGTATGGGTAATGTTGGGATATCATTTGGAGAAATAAGACATGTTTTATGTTATATTTCCTGGAAATATGTGTTTTCATGTTCTCTGGAATTAAGTACTTCTTTGGAAAGATTGGTGAAGGAAGCTATGTGCTTCGGTGTGTAAGCACTCCTTTGGGGAGACTCTTTTGGAATCTATATGAATTTTCATGGGAGCAACATTTGATATGTTAGCTTGCATTCCATGCTCGAAAAGTAATAGCATAAGGGTTAGCTATTTTGATTAAAATCTATGTAAATTTCATGCACAAATATCATAATTGATGTATCAGTTTATTTTAAAGAAATGCTGGGGAGTTGTAGCTATTGTCTTATAGGAATGTGTGCTTATGCAAGGGAAACATTAGTTAATGTGATTACTTATAACTAGCACATATGTAGTATGTGTTGTTAAAGAGAGAATGTCAAGATATTTTACTTTCATGTCATGAATATACAAGAGTAGATGGAGAATCCTCTCTAGTATAGATATATGAAATAGTTGATTAATACTTTATGAATATTGACATCAATGTATGTTGAAGGCATCATTAGCAGGGAATGATGGTGATACGTATGAAGGAAATAGTATGCTTAACTTGGTGGTAGGTAAATGATTATGGTTGATGCAGATGAGTGCAAACTACCAGATGATCCAATGTACAATGGACCACTGTAGGTACATCCATGCCATCAAGATATGAAGATATGAAGACTAGAGGGTAAACACTATCATATTTATATGTAATGGCTTTAAGCTAGATATTTGTATATTTACTTGTAAGATTTATAAACAATGGTTAAGGGATGGTCTCCCTTAAAAGCCATTGAGTGAGGGTTGATCAACTTCACGAGCATTTAATAATAAAATTAAACGTTTGCTGGTTTTCACCCTACGGGGTTCCCAGGGTATATTGGTGTTCAATGATGTGATTGATTATTGTGTCAAGTTGAGGATGTTGATTCCTTTCTAGTTATGATGTTCATAAAGACAAGTATGTGATAACTATATGAGTAATGAAATGAATGGAAGGTTACATCATATAGTATTATGTTAATGTGCTGTAATAAAGGTTGTTAATGGTTAAGGAGCTTACTATTCTTATTCTAAAGTTACATTATAAACTGGTAAAAATTCTATGTAATGATGAGTAAGGAATATTTAGTAGTGAATGGATAGTTACCCATGAGTAACTTGTATAAAAAAAAAAATATTAACTCCTTACATTTCCATGTGAAGTTATCGGTGTATGTTACAGTATATGACATCCTTCTCATAAATAAATTGTATATAGTTGGGTTTATGGTTTCGTTGTAAACCATATATTGGGTACATTATGGAAACCTAAGAAGCTATGGTGTTTCATGTGAAAAGAAATGCAAGATCCAAACTATGAGGTTAAATCTAGTAATATTAGAAAATATATCTAATATATGTCGGATAATGTTCTGATATGAAAGTTTATTATTTCCCTATGAAGGAGTTTTACTAGGCAAATCTAAAATAAATGCAACATGTAGTGTCAAATAGAACTAGAGTTAGGGGCCAAGTTTTTTTTCACAGTCATTTAGTCCACATTAAAAGATAGATCAAGGGTTTTTGAAGTAGGTCCATATTTTTAAAACAATTCAGGGATCTTTATGTGATTATGGAAGGAGTATTATAATCTACAAAAGGAGGATTTTCTTGCTTCCTTGGTGTGGGTCCATCTCTTGTATCTCATCAACCAATATTGGGAAGAGGAAAGCCTTGAAGGGATCAAATAGAAAATGTTTTCATGGTATTGGTACACTTCATATGAACGAATTTGTGTATACATGAATATCTCCTAGTCTCTTTCAACACACACATAGATATATATTTGAAGCAATCTCTATATTAGTAAAAAGTTCCCTTTACATGCAAAAACTGTGACGAATATGAGCATCTTATTGGGGGTTGTCTAATGAATAAAATGAAATAGTTTGAAAAAAATCCTTCTAAAAATGAGACATTTTATTCATGGAAATTTCCTCAAAGAAGAAGAAATTTGAGTCCCTAGGGTACCTCAAATCCTAATGAGATCCCTATCTCTGAAATACACTCACTCTCTAAAGCAGTCCTGAGAGTAATTCAATATTCAATGAGGCATGTGATTAGTAGAAGGTAAATCCCATAGCCCCTTATAGGGTGTGCAAAAGTCTCTTAAAGAGCACTAGCAAAATTCATTTCCACAAGAAATGATAAGGTCACATCTGGAAAAAGTTGAACTAGAAGGCACACTAGAAGATATGGATCTGGATGACCTATGACTCATTTCCAGCATGGAATAATGGCATGGAAAATATGTGAAGGACATGCTAGCTCATGAGGTTATTATAAGAAAGTGGTTGTTCACGAGTTCCTCACACTCCCGTATTGGATTTTAATGATGGAATTAAATGTGTAAAGAAGAGAAAAACTACCCTCCAAGAGAAATAAGGAACTAATCCAAGAAAACAATGAAAAATTAGTCAACTAGGTGAAAGTCATGGAAACATCACATCCATTTTTCCCTTAAAATATTGAATTCTCAAGGAGTCTTCTAAGTGGTTATGATTATCATATTCATTTTTCGATTATTTTTTATTGGTAGGAAGCTTGTTAGTTTAAAAAATATCCTCCATTTTAGTTATCCTTTGGAAATTCAAGATTTATGTAACTTTTAATGATGGATGAAGAATCCATTTTCCAACAAAAAAAAGAAGAAGAATTCATATAGCTAAATAAATAGTTCATAAACATTGAATTAGCTTAGCCATATCAATTAAACACCCATACACATCAAAATTATTTTATAATACATCTCACATCCATGAAATGGAAAAGAATAATAAAAATAATTTAATTAGAATTAGAATTAATAATATTATTTTTTTACCATTTTTAATTATATAATTAAATTAGTTTTATGATTTTTTAAATTATAAAAATGATATTTTTTTTTTTAAATTTCATATATAATTTACAAGAAATAAATAGGGATGAATTTTTTTATCATTATTGAGTCCTGAGGCTCATTATACAACCCAGTATGAGTGGATGTGTAAGTTTCTACAACAGAGTATAAGTGGATGTGTAAGTTTGTCCTTTTGTCCATTCCATATTCAAATAAAATAAAAAATAAAATTATTTCTAAATAGAAAAATTAATGTCGGCTATAATTAAAAAAATGAATATGTTGTAAAGTTATTAGAAGTAAACAAATGGATATATGCTGGTATTTTAAAAAGAATAAAATATTTTTTTTTTTTGAAAATAGATATTTAATTTCTGTTTTTATGTATATGGTTATTTTTTGAAATTTATTATAACAAAAATGTGTAATTCCTTCCAAATTGAATATATGATTCCTCCACACATGATATTAAAAATCATCGATAATGAAAAAAATAAAATAAACAACATCTATCTCTATGATATTAAAACTAATTAATAATGAAAAAGAAATTGAGCATCCATCTCTATAAGTAAATATAAAAATTTGTGAAAATGTCTATATTTTTTTTTTAATTATTCAACTTAATTATTTAACATCAACTATCTTTTTTTTTAATTATTCAACTTAAAAATTTAACATCAACTATATTTTTTTTTAATTATTCAACTTAAATATTTAACATCAACTATATATTTTTTAATTATTCAACTTAAATATTTAACATCAACTATATTTTTTTTTTAATTATTCAACTTAAATATTTAACATCAACTATATTTTTTTTTAATTATTCAACTTAAATATTTAACATTAACTATATTTTTGAGAGATTGTAAAAAAAATTTCAATTATATTAACCATATAGATTTATTTTATCTGGGATTTATAAAGTGTAGAGAGAAATATAAATCTCATTTTAAATGAAAATTTAAGAAAAACTTTGCACTCTTACTCCCATAGGTACCACATCTAACTCATATTTCCAATTCTCTTGTCACAAGTACCACATCTCACCCATGCTAAACTATCAAACACTTCTCAACACAATAAAATAATGTGTAACTCTTCTTTTAATTAACATACAAATTCTTTTTTTATATATATAATATCCTTAAGTTTTATTTTTAACATATGAATTCTTTTTTTATATATATGATATCAGTAAGTTTTATTTTATTTATTTATATTTCAATATCTGAAAAACATATTATATTTTAAAAATTAAAATTAATTTAATATTAATTTAATTTCACTAATAATATTTTATACTTTATATAATCCTAAAACATTTCATGTCCTTTGATAATTTCACAAAAGATAATTGATAATGTGGATAAATTTTGTAATTTTCATGAAAGGTATAAATTATTTTTTCTTTTTTTTTAAGTTTGGTAGTACCTTTCATTTTTCTCTTTTTTCCACTTTTTTTTTTTACTCCATTTTTATCAACATGTCCACATACATTACCCCAATGGAGGAAGGGAATTGAACCTATAATAAGTGCTATAACAGCCCATCTCATCACCATTTAATCAACAAGACACCACAAACCACGAAAAATATAAATTATTAAAAGAAATTATATTAACTTTTTTTTCTAATTAAAAATATAAATTTACATTAAATCGTTTTTTATTTTTCAATTTCTTAATATTATATCGGTATCTCATTGGACCAATAATTTTACTACGTAATGAATATATGCATAATAATATAAAAAGGATTAGATTTAGTGGCATAATGATACGTATAAAAAAGATTTTAATAAGCAATGAATATATGCATAATAATATAAAGTTTAGTGGCATACAAGATTTGAGTGAGTGAATAATTCGATATCAGCGGAACATAGTTTCAGCTAGGAATTTTTAATACGTTCAAAACAAAAGCCGTGACTGTTGGAATTAATTTCCAAATGCCCGATTAAATGAACAGGCGGCAAGCAAAGTCCGCGGGGGTCCAACAGGCCAGGCCGATGGAGGAACTTACCCCCTCGGACCTGCTGACGTATGCGGGGACCCACACTTCGTTTTAACAATAAAAAGGTTATCACGGGGGCAGGTTGGTAAAGATCTACGGAGTGCGGGAGCAAAACATGCGCGGAGGTTAACAGGAGCCGACCCCCCGCATTTGACTTGCCAGTTGGACGTTGACCACAAATGTGTGGCTGTGGTTTATTACGGGGGGTCACCCGATTGATCTGTACGAGCAGAACCATACCCCCCGCAACCACCAGCTTGTGGTGGCTCTGCCCACACACTGCCAGCGCGCCACCAAATCACCGCCGCCGCGGGAAATTCAAAATTCTGACACGAATCAAATTTGCCATTAATTTTTTTTTATCGGTGCTGACAGAAATTTAAGGCACCATAAATATTTTTTTAAGCGGTAGAATTTTGTGATTTTTGTCAACAGAAGACATTAATTGAATTTAGATATTTTGTCTATAAATATATAGAACATAATTGTAATTTTTTTTTAGTTCTGAAAGCACAGCAGTGCGTCAATTTAAAAAGACAGAGAGTGCGAATTTGGAATTGCACAGCAGTGTATTTTCCAGAGAAACAGATTATTCACAGCAGTGAATGTTTTTAGGAAGACAGAGTGTCATTTGTGAATGACAGAGTGATAGTTTTGCACTGTGATTGCATCAGACAAACTATTATGTAAATCCCTCTTTTGAGGAAGAATTGTAACAACAATTTATATATATATATATGGAATATAAATTTTTCTGAGTTGAAAACTCTGTCTGTGAGTGAATTTTTTTTGAATTATTCTCTGTGTTAAAGAGGGACTGTTTATTGTTTTGGAATTCTGAAAATTCCAACATGGTATCAGAGCCAAT
Organism: Pinus albicaulis; assembly: GCA_034641835.2. Classification (NCBI taxonomy): domain Eukaryota; kingdom Viridiplantae; phylum Streptophyta; class Pinopsida; order Pinales; family Pinaceae; genus Pinus; species Pinus albicaulis. Next base: position 347,608,138 of record CM076579.1, on the reverse strand, counting down.
CCAGGCTATTTGAAGGTCAAATACGCTGAAGGAAAGGAGTTTTTCATTGCAGAAGCCTCTCCAGCAGAGTGAAGGTTCAGACAAGAAGAATTCGAAGGTATTTCTCTATATAAGTTTTGTGTTACTGTTGCAGAATAGTTTGTTAGTTTTAAACACACAGTCAAGTGTTTTTTAAATCATAGTTAAGAGTGCAGAATGGCTGGAGCCAGCACTGGTATGAGTTTGGCAAATATCCATCTCCCACAATTAAATGGAAAAAATTATGACTACTGGTCAATAACTATGAAAGCTTTATTTACCTCACAAGAGTTATGGGAATTAGTTGAGGATGGCTTTGAAGAGCCAGCGAATGAAGTAGAGGTTCTTCTTTTAACTCAGGCAGAAAGGGAGTCACTGAAGAACAATAAGAAGAAATATGCCAAGGCTCTTTTCTTCTTGTATCAAGCAGTGCATGAGAGTGTGTTTCCAAGGATAGCAGCAGCTAAGAAATCCAGTGAAGCATGGGAAACTCTCAAGACATCTTATCAGGGAATGGAGAGAGTGAAGACAACAAAACTTCAGTTGCTGAGGAGAGACTTTGAGACTCTCTGCATGAAAGAGTCAGATAACATTGACTCATTATTCACTCATGTGATTGGAATGGTCACACAAATAAGATCTCATGGAGAGACTATTGAAGACAAGAGGATTGTGGAAAAACTCTTGAGAAGTTTACCCTCAAGATTCGATGTGATTGTCACCACCATAGAAGAGACTAGGGATCTCACAAAGTTTTCAGTGGATGAATTACATGCATCACTGATTACCCATGAACAGAGATTGAGAAGGAGTGAAAACTCATCTCTTGAGCAAGCCTTTAAGACCCAGATGTCTTTCAGAAGAGGAAGAGGGCAAGGCAGAGGAAACAAAAGAGGAATGGGCAGAAGCCAAAACAGAGGTGGAAGAGACAGTCCAGCAAATGCTCAAAGAAGGGGCAACAATCCAAATCAGCATCAAGGCCAAGGCAACAACCAGCAGAATGCTCAAGGACAAAGGTATGACAAATCCAATGTCCAATGATACAATTGTAAGAAATATGGTCATTATGCTAATGAATGTAGAAAGAAGAAGCAGAATGATATGAGAAGTGAAACTAGTGCAAATTTCACAAAAGAAAATATTAGTCAAAGTAATTTGTTTTTAGCTTGTAATATGGCTGAAGAAAAGAGTGAAGACTTATGGTTTCTAGACTCCGGTTGTAGTAACCATATGACAGGAAACTTAGCAATGTTTTCTATGTTAGATGAAAGTGTGCAGTCACAAGTCACACTAGCAACTGATAGCAAAGTTTCTGTTATGGGAAAATGAGATGTAAATGTTTTAACAATATTAGGTGCAACGAAAACCATAGCAGATGTTTATTATGTTCCAGGAATGAAGTGTAATCTCTTAAGTTTTGGACAGCTTGTCCATAAGGGATATAATGTTTTCTTTGATAATGATGTTTGTACCATCATGGATAAACCACCCAGCAAACAGTGTATTGCTGAAGTGAAGATGACAAGGAACGGGATGTTCCCTCTCAGGATGAGAGCAGACTTGAAGAATGGTGAAGAGAAAGCAGCAGTTTCACAGGAGACTTACCAAAGCGAACCAAAGGATGATAATTGGTTATGGCACTTGAGATTTGGACATCTCAACTTTGGAGGTCTTAATCTGTTGAATAGAAAAGGAATGGTAAGTGGTTTACCATTTATAGAGAAACTGGACAGCCTTTGTGAAGGTTGTATTCTTGGGAAACAACACAGAGAAAGTTTTCCTTCCGGGAAAAGCATAAGGGAAAAAGCACCCTTAGAGATTGTCCACTCAGATGCATGTGGACCGATGCAAACTCCATCGCTTGCTAGCAGCCACTATGTGTTAACATTCATAGATGATTTTACAAGAAAAAATTGGGTTTATTTATTGAAAAAGAAAAGTGAAGTGTTTGAAAAATTCCGCAATTTCAAAGCACTTGTTGAGAATCAGAGTGGGTTGCATATCAAGGTCTTAAGGACTGATAGAGGAGGTGAGTATATATCTAAATATTTTCTACGTTTTTGTAGAGAAAATGGTATTCATAAGCAGTTTACAACTAGATATACTCCGCAGCAAAATGGAGTGGCCGAAAGGAAGAACCGAACCATAATGGACATGGCGAGGAGTATGTTAAAGGCAAAGCATTTTCCTAATGATTATTGGGCTGAAGATGTACATTGTGCAGCATACATTTTGAATAGGTGCCCTACAAAAGTGGTTATGAAAAAAGTGCCAGAAGAGGCATGGAGTGGCGCAAAGCAAAGTGTCACACACATGAAGGTTTTCGGATGTGTGGCTTATGCACACATTCCGGATCAGCTAAGGAAGAAATTGGACAGCAAGGGGGAGAAATGTATTTTCATTGGATACAGTGAGGAATCCAAGGCATACAGGTTATATAACCCATACAGCAAGAAGTTTCTTGTGAGCAGGGACGTACAGTTCATTGAAGAGGAAGCTTGGGATGGAAGCATAGAGAAAACAGTGAATGTTAAGCACTGTTTATCTCATGATGAAAATGATGATGAGGTGGTTGAAATACATCCCCAAATAGCAACACCAACAAGAGAGCAGCAAAGTACACCCTTGTGGAGAAATGAAAGTGCTTCTCCAAGCACACCGCAAGGAGGAAATTCAAGTGCTTCTTCAAGCACTTGTACACCTACTGAAAGAGGTAAGAAATTCAGAAGTTTGAAAGATATTTATGAACAAGATTTAGCTAATGAAGGTATCAATTCTTTGTTTTCTTTATATTGTCATGTTGATGATCCTGTTCATTTCGAAGAAGCTATCAAGGATAGGAAATGGATAGAAGCTATGGATGAGGAAATAAATGCCATAGAGAGAAACAAAACTTGGGATTTGGTTGAACTCCCAAAAGGTAAAGATGTCATTGGTGCTAAATGGGTCTACAAGACCAAGAGTAATGCTGAAGGCAAGATAGAGATACACAAGGCAAGGCTTGTTGTCAAAGGCTATAAGAAGAAGCATGGCATAGATTATGAGGAAAATTTCACACCGGTTGCAAGAATGGAAACCGTGAGAGCAGTGTTGTCTATAGCAGCACAAAACAAGTGGAAAGTTTACCAAATGGACGTGAAGTCAGCATTTCTGAATGGAGTGTTAATGGAAGAGGTTTACATTGAACAACCTCTCGGTTATGAAAAGAAAGGCCAAGAGCACAAAGTATGCAAGTTGAAGAAAGCTCTTTATGGGCTAAAGCAAGCGCCAAGAGCGTGGTACAGTAGGATAGATTCATATCTACTGGAAAATGGTTTTGAAAAATGTGAGGGAGAACCCACCCTCTACATCAAAGAAAAAGATGGTAAAATTTTGATTGTAGTCTTGTATGTTGATGATGTTATTTTTACAGGTAATGATGATTGCCTTATTGAACATTTTAAAACAGTCATGAAAGAAGAATTTGAAATGACTGATATGGGTTTGCTGAGATACTTCTTGGGAATAGAAGTAGAACAAGATGAAAGTGGGATTTTCATCTCACAGGCAAACTATGTTAATGAAGTTCTTGAAAGATTTAACATGCAGGAATGCAAAGCAGCAATCACTCCCACAGTGATGGGATTAAAACTTAGCAGAGAGGACAACAACAAGGATTTTGATCCTAGTTTATACAAGGGCATAGTTGGCAGCCTCATGTATTTGACTGCAACTAGGCCGGACATAATGCATGCTGTTAGTTTGATATCCAGATTCATGGAAAAGCCAAAGGATGCACATTGGCAAGCAGCAAAAAGAATTTTGAGGTATGTTAAAGGTACAAAAAGGTTTGGTATTTTTTATACTACTTCAGAATGTTCAGATTTAGTTGGATACACTGACAGCGATTGGGCTGGAAGTGTAGATGATCAGAAGAGCACTTCCGGTTATGTTTTTCACATGGGTTCAGGAGCCATTTCATGGGCTTCTAAGAAGCAACCCATTGTAGCGTTGTCTACAACAGAAGCAGAATATGTGGCAGCTACAGCAGCAGCGTGTCAAGCAGTTTGGATGCGGAAAATGTTGAAAAGCTTATGTCAAGAACAAGTAAAAGGGATAGTGATATTTTGTGACAATAGCTCAGCTATTGTATTGTCTAGAAATTCTGTTTTTCATAAGAGGACAAAGCACATTGACACCAAGTTTCACTTCATACGTGAATTGGTTAGCAATGGCGAGATTGTTTTGCAGCACTGCAGAACAGAGGATCAATTTGCAGACATCCTCACAAAGCCACTTCAGCAGAAAAGCTTTGAATATTTCAGGAAATTCTTAGGTATGCAGGAAAACCCAGCAGTTGAAATTAAGGGGGAGTGTTGGAATTAATTTCCAACTGCCCGATTAAATGAACAGGCGGCAAGCAAAGTCCGCGGGGGTCCAACAGGCCAGGCCGATGGAGGAACTTACCCCCTCGGACCTGCTGACGTATGCGGGGACCCACACTTCGTTTTAACAATAAAAAGGTTATCACGGGGGCAGGTTGGTAAAGATCTACGGAGTGCGGGAGCAAAACATGCATGGAGGTTAACAGGAGCCGACCCCCTGCATTTGACTTTCTAGTTGGACGTTGACCACAAATGTGTGGCTGTGGTTTATTATGGGGGATCACCCGATTGATCTGTACGGGCAGAACCATACCCCCCGCAACCACCAGCTTGTGGTGGCTCCGCCCACACACTGCCAGCGTGCCACCAAATCACCACCGCCGCGGGAAATTCAAAATTCTGCCACGAATCAAATTTGCCATTAATTTTTTTTTATCGGTGCTGACAGAAATTTAAGGCACCATAAATATTTTTTTAAGCGGTAGAATTTTGTGATTTTTGTCAACAGAAGACATTAATTGAATTTAGATATTTTGTCTATAAATATATAGAACAAAATTATAAGTTTTTTTTAGTTGCTAAAAGCACAGCAGTGCGTCAATTTAAAAAGACAGAGAGTGCGAATTTGGAATTGCACAACAGTGTATTTTCCAGAGAAACAGATTATTCAGAGCAGTGAATGTTTTTAGGAAGACAGAGTGTCATTTGTGAATGACAGAGTGATAGTTTTGCACTGTGATTGCAGCAGACAAACTATTATGTAAATCCCTCTTTTGAGGAAGAATTGTAACAGCAGTTTTTTTATATATATATGGAATATAAATTTTTCTGAGTTGAAAACTCTGTCTGTGAGTGAATTTTTTTTGAATTATTCTCTGTGTTAAAGAGGGACTGTTTATTGTTTTGGAATTCTGAAAATTCCAACAGTGACACCGTGAAAATGAGATTATTGGCAACCTACAATAGAACCGAAAATAAAATAAAAGACTGCACTGTAGTTTTACTATAGATAGGGACGGATGAGAATAGCACAGCATCAGATTTAGATAGCGACGGATGAGAATAGCACAACATTCTTTGTTGCTCAGAGAATCCCGTGAGACGTTTTATTGAAACGTAGAGACAGAAGATATGAGATCATATAAGTAGAAGCAGTTGAGCAGACGTCGATCATATAACTAGAAGATGTACTGCATGTAGCGGATGAAACAGTCAGTTAGCTGAACTCGACACCGATGGCGTTGCCGCAAATGTTTCAGGTGCGGTCGCCCAGGTTTTTCAGGCAGGCAGTGCAATCAGACTGAGAGATTCCCTGATTGCAAACCCCACGACCATAGGCGGTAGGTGAGCCTGCGCGGTATGCTTTGTAGTCGTAACCGCTGAAGGCAGTGTTTCCCTCTAGATCTACGAGTAGGGATCCGAGAGTACTATAAAAGTAACTTCCGCTTGGGATCTTCTTCATGTTACACGCAGACGGTACGAAGTTTGTGTTGGGCGCGCCTACATCACTGCCCACCACCACGGCTACTACCATTACTGCCAATGCAAACCCAAATGAGTACCTCATCATCGACATGGCTATGGCTATGGCTGCCTCGAATGAAATATCTATATAATCTCTACCTCTACAATGGGAAATGGGAAACGAAATGCTGGGTGGAATGATAATAACAACTCCAACAATGGGAAATGGGAAACGCTCTTAGGATGCTTATCAATGTGTGGTGGTAGCCTCCATTTATAATAACAACTCCAACAAGGCGAAATGGGAAACGCTCTTGGGATGCTTATCAATGTGTGGTGGTAGCCTCCATCTATAAGGCTCGTGGGGATGAATGTGGGTAGCATTATCGATAGCATCTGTGTGGTGAACGCTGGTGGACTGGGAGGCATGTGGTTAGTATAATACAAAGTAGGAAATGCACGACTCATTTTAGCCGCCTGTCCTGACTAGAACGTTTCTCCCTCGTGAGTAGGCGCAGACTATTTACCCCTCAAGAGTGTGCACAGTCGATGTGGGTCACCCCATTCTAGTTCGAGAAGACCAAGCTTGCTCAAGTCACATCTCATAACACCATGTCAGTAATGATAAGTAGAATACTTAAAAGAGAATATGCCAAGACATATTTTGCCCATCATGAGCAGTGGGTCACCCCAATCTGGTTCGAGAAGACCAAGCTCCCTCAAGTCACATCCTCATAACACCGTGTCAGTGATAATAAGTAGAATACTTACAAAAAGGATATGCCAAAACATATGTTACACCCTTATTTAATAAAACTAACGGGTGGATAGGCGTCCTATCTTCAGAATTATTAGAAAAAAAATAAATGGTTGCAATAGTGCAATACTTACCATGTGTTTGCCAATTCCATTAAGGTTACCTAGAGGAAGAATGTTACAGGTTGATTAATACTGAGTTAAAAGTAAAATAACTGATGAAAAATAAATTGGAAGGGATTCATAGAAAACAAAGGAGAACTCTCGTTACAAGTACGTTTGGGCGATAAGATGCAATTATCTAAAGAGAACAATAAAATAATCCAAAGTCGTATTATAAATTTTAGCAAAGGCAAGGAATCGATCATTGAAGACTAGAGATATAACCCCAAATTCATAAAAAATGGTTTAAACCAAATCTCAAGTTTAACCATAAACAATCCCAGATTCACATCTTATGTCAAAATGTTGAAGAATGGTACACATGTATAGAATACTATAGTCGCTTAAATCCAAAAACCCTAATTTATTAAGGTGTTGAATGGCCAAACATTATTATGAAATGGAAGGGATCTTGGGAATATTAGGATATTACATATTCCTTGGATTAGCGTCAATTGAAAACAAAAACCTAAATCTCCTACGCCATCCTCAGAGAAAAAGATGTTAGGGTTTAAACGAAACACGTGGAATCACCATGAAAACAACTATAAAGTCCCTATGAGGGGTATATCATTACCCGTAAATTAAATTTCCAACCCCGCTTATGACTCATGGAGCTCATTCAACGAGAATGTAAAGCCAAAGTCATGTACGACCATAGCCAAAATAATTAGTACTCAAGGAGAACAAAATTGCAAATAAGAAATCTACATAAACTTATAATGGAATTGTCACTATAATGTAATCAAAAGGGAGAAATTACCATGGCTAGGTGTGTACATAACCTCTTCTCCACAGAATTTCCATTGGTATAATGATGTCTTGTAGGCTAGAAAAATTAGTAGACATATGAGAAAACCTAACACTTGTTGCATCCCTTACTAGCATGCATAGCATTGCATGGCTGAAATGTGAAAAGAAATGTGTTCGAACTAGGGGGAATAGGTTTTAGGAAAAGCCCCAACCCAAGATCCACAATTGGATCAAAACCTCTTATCACAATTTTCCAAACTCTTACCATCATTATACGTCATGTGAGTATCATGTAAAGGGTGTGATGTGGCTGATTGACCAACCGAAAAGTGTACACCGGGACTGAAAATTATTAATGTTTATCCCACATTGATATGCAAACGAAAAGGAGCAATTTATATGTATTTACCATCCACATAATTAAAATAACAGGAGAATGGTCTATGCCCCAGATCTTGAAACTTGGAACTATATGTATCATTATTGTAATGTGTTCAAGATCGAGCCCAAGGTTTTAATTTAAGTGAAATTGCAATTGGTTTAAGGTTGCGACTATCCATGTTATATGGTAATGAACCAGGTTTTAATAAATATAATAAAATCTTTAATATTCCATGTTATATTGTAATGAATCAATTTGATTATCATGTTTTAATAAATAAAATGAAAATATTAAGGTTTCCACTATCCATGTTATATGGTAATGAACCAAGTTTTAATAAATAGAATGGAAACCTTTAATATTCCATGTTATATGGTAATGAACCAATTTAATTACCGAGTTTTAATAAATAGAATGAAAGCATTTAATATAAGGGTTGAAAGTATGTCTTCCACATTTACAACATTAGCTTGATAAGTATGAAAAGAAGGGTTTTCATATAAGGGTTGAAAGTATATCTTCCACATATTCCATGTTATATGGTAATGAACCAAGTTTTAATCCATAGAATGAAAACCCCTTTAATTATTAAAGGGTTGAAAGTATGCCCTCCACGTTCACAATATTATCTCAATAAATTGAAAAGAAGCGTTTTCATATAAGGGTTGAAAGTATACATTCCACATTAGCTTAATAAATTGAAAAGAACATCTTAGGTACAAAAGATATAAATTATCCTTTCTTCGCCAAGAGATTTAAATGGAAATGTGTGAGACCAAACAAAAATGTTATTAAAAACAAATGACAATGTATATTATATTAATATGACAAAGCTTTGAATGGGTTTATTTTATATATTATATTAATATGGCAAAGCTTTTAATGGGTTTATTTCTGAAATTATTGGAGTGAAGAGAGAACCCATTAATTGTAAGAAACATTCTCTATCTACTAATAATGTTTAAAATAAATCGAATTTCCATGACTTTAATGATGGCATATAGCACAAATATCTAACTAAGATTCATACAAAGAATGAAGTACTAGATTGCATGTATCAACAAAAATGAAGATAAGTATAGTTATAATGGTACTATAGTAAAGATATTATTTTTTTGTATGAATTCAAGTATGTTACATATGGTATGAGTGGTTCTTCTCCCTACTACAACACCCTCCAAAATTGTCCCACCTTCAAATTTTGGAGCCTACTCATCTATCATACTAAGTGTCACTTTGGTCATCATGTTTTGTTTCAAGTTGTTTCATTTGTTTCAAGTATTTTGAATGCTCCTAAGTGTTGTCACAATGTTTATAACTTATTTACTGCACTCCATGGTTTCCATATATTTGTTGTCATCAAACGACACATTTTTTTCGTAGTCGTAGACACTTTGTTTATTGTACTTGGGGAGTGTGTGTAAACTGGAATTTTGATGTGTATTTCTCACTATACAAGTTTGTCTAAGTATTTTTGATGAGTTAGTATCTATCACAATTTATTTCATCTCTAAACTCATTGCGTACACCTTTTGTTCTATCTTCCAGACTTAAACAAATTCTAGTTACACAAGTCACGCATTAAGGATAGGAACACATGGCACACTCTTAATCTTTAATCAGGACATATAGCACAAATATCTGACTAATATTCATACAAATAGTGAAGTACTAGACGAGTACTACATGTATCAACTAAAATGAAGATAAGTATAGTTATAATGGTACTATAGTATTTTTTCTTTTTTTTTTTGTATGAATTCAAGTATGTTACATATGGTATCAGTGCTTCTTGTCCCCTGCTACAACACCCTCCAAAATTGTCCCACATTCAAATTTTGGAGCCTACTCATCTGTCATAATAAGTGTCGCTTTGGTTGACATGTTTCGTTTCAAGTTGTTTCATTTGTTTTAAGTGTTTTGATCACTCCTAAGTGTTGTCACAATGCTTATAACTTATTTAGTGCACTCCATGGTTGACATATATTTGTTTTCATAAAATGACACGTTTTGTTCGTAGTCATAAACACTTTGTTTATTGTACTTGGGGAGTGTTTGTAAACTGTCATTTTGATGTGTATTTCTCATTGTACAAGTCTGTCTAAGTGCTTTTTATGAGTTAGTATCTATCACACTTTATTTCATCTCTAAAATCATTGTGTACACCTCTTGTTCTATCTTCCAAACTTAAACAAATTATGGCTACACAAGTCACACATTGAGGATAGGAGCACATGGCGCACTCTTAATCCATGATCAGGACCACTTCCTTGTTCAGAAGTGCACATTGTGCCATTCCTTGTTCAAAAGTGCACATTGTCCTTCTGATCTTGTGCTACCACCTGCGCAAGCTATTAGTCTCATTCCAGATCCTCCCAAAATGTGTAGGTACAATTCAATGGCTCGGACATTGGTAACGAAGGGCAGAGGTGGCTCGAACTCAAGTGTCTGAGGAAAAATAACCAGGGGGTCTCTGACGCCCTATCAACTCACCTCCTCTAGGTGAAGAACTTGGGGCTGCAAGAAAGTCTCCAACATCATAAATGATGTGCCTACAACTTATCGAGAATGGGCATATGAGGAAATAAGAGAGTTGATGGAAGATTGGGAAGAAGACCTGAACTGACATGCAAACTCAATGGAAATTGACGTGAAGGAATTGCGCATTCTGGTGCCCGATCTTGGGCACTCCTAAGGCTAAACCACACAATTCAACCAAACCTTGTTCTTGTACTGGTCGATGAATAGTATCCTAGTGAAAGCCCTAGAAGAAATTTCTCTAGGTATCGCACCATTAACGCAAAATTTTCCTGACCACAAGAAGGAATTTCATTAGCTTCGATTCTAGCTGCAAAAGAAGGATGGTAGGCTTCAAGGCATAGAAGAGCATCTCCCTCGTATTCTCCCACAGACATAGCTTCTGGGTTCTTATGCAAAAGACCAGGCTCCGGTGGAATCAGTCTCTGCTAATGGTCTTGAGTAGTATATAGTTGGGCTTGTAGCTTCTATTTTTATCTATACAGATAAGTTTTAATTTTTAATATTTTAATAGTAATGTGCTCAGATATTTAGAATATAGGCAGTTTAAATAAAATAAAACTTATATAGCTTGGTTAGACAGACTTATTAAATTTTTCTACTCGATGGCATATCACGTTGTTAGGTGGCCAATGGACCTGGTTTCCCTCGGCAGAATTTGATGCCACCTAATGATTTGTATCTAGATGTAACTTACTCTTAAATATTAACGAAAAAATAGGGCAAATTTAAACTCAGCCCAAAATGTTAAGATGAAGATAATTACCTGGTTCGACGAAGAAAGAGGCCATGAACGGTAATGCTAAAACAATTTTTACACCAGCGCCATTCAATCCCAATACTAAACCATATGAGTGAAAAAGTAAAAATGGAGAGATCGCGTTAAAAAATCTGTAGCGTGGAAGCATTTTGAAGAAGCAACAAGCGAAAATGAGCCATATCCCAAGTCGAGATTATTTATGGAACCAACAAAACTTATTCGGGAATAGATCTGGAGCATATATGTGTCCAAGACGAGGGTTACGATGACCTTCCCGCGGCTCAATGGGTTCCGTTATAGACCCATGTGACTAGTTATGTTGGAATAAATGTGAATATAACCTAACGTATAAAATGTGCAGTGAACTGGAAACCAATGCATACGAATTCAGTACCAGCACATTAAACAAAATAAATGGCTTTATCTTGAAAAATCCAATTCACCGTAATGTCTGACTCATTTATTTATGGTTAGGGTTTCTCGAATACTGAGTTGAAAATCCTGGTGGTATGTTGTGAAATTTCGTGGTCAGTAATCAAACATAGTTACGCCACATGGAGATTTGAACTCCATGATAGTAGATACATTTAATAAA